>JAVJAQ010005383.1:0-365938 GCA_032362365.1 Zygogramma bicolorata | reverse complement strand
GGTAATTATAATCATAATAATCGACTTTATTTTTTCCAGTACTATACAATATTGACATCCATTTTTGTGACTATAGATACTACAAACCTGAAAATAAAAGGCGAAGTTCAACTCAAGCAGTAGGTAAAACCTACTGCTGACTTGTTCTTCCACTCAACCTTTAAAGTCTCAAACATCAGATCGGAGTAAACTTCCTTAATAAAAATCCTTTA
Organism: Zygogramma bicolorata; assembly: GCA_032362365.1. NCBI lineage: Eukaryota > Metazoa > Arthropoda > Insecta > Coleoptera > Chrysomelidae > Zygogramma > Zygogramma bicolorata. The sequence goes on along the minus strand of JAVJAQ010005383.1, from coordinate 365,726 downwards.
TTCCTATTTAATCTCCATTGGGGAAGGAATTGCTCAGGTCTGGTTTTCACTCATCTTGAGTTTAAGGCTATTTTTGAACTTTGACAGCTCTAAAGATTTCATAGAGGTGGGGACATAATTATCATACGCATGGCAAATTTGGTAACTGAGAGCGTTTGAAAGATTATGTTGTGAGAAGAGGTGGTGTTAGAAGTCCTTTGAACCGTACGTTGATTGAATGTACATCAGTTCTGAATTTTATTTAATTATACAAGTAGGGGGGACTTTTGTTGATGAATTTATGATAGAGACATGAAGAGTAAAGAGTCCTTCTACTTTTCATATTCATCCAATCAGTTTTTTTGAGTTTGAGATATACTTTCTCGTTTTCTTATACCGTGTATGAGGCGCAGACAAGAGTTCTGTACTTTCTATATTTTTGTTTGAATTGACTGGTTAAATTTGGTCCATATAGACAATCAGCATATTTGAAAAGAAACAAAACCAAGCTATCACATATTTTTATTTTGAGTTTCACGGACAACAAATGTCTATTACTTTAAATTATTTCAATTGTAAAGTATGCTCTCCGGACGAGTTTGAGTTTGTTAATGTATCTCTCAAATCTGAGCTTACTGTCAATAATAACACCGAGCCTCTTTGCTTCATCTGAAATGATCATAGCAGACTCCTCAAAATGTGTGTAATGTAGATATTGAAAAGCAGTGGATCCAAAATAGAACCCTGTGGAACTCCAGACTTGAGGTCCACATAGTTTGATTCTTCCTGAAGTCTTACTTTTTGTCGCCCATTATAATGGTGGATCCTTCGTAAAGAAGGGCGTATGTTTCTGCGGAGTCGTCACCATTCCATAGTTTGACCTTTGCTGCCTTCAAATTGATGTTTAAAGACGTGGAAACAAATATCTCTTGATGATACGAGTTGTTTTCGTTGATTGCAATAATCGGTTATGTCTCCCTTTAAATGTCTCTACATTGCACCTAACTTACTGTAACATTTTCTTTCAATGTGGCCCTAGTTGAGACAACGATAACATCCCCCGATATTTTCTATGGTTCACTTTCGCTCCTCCACATTCATAGTCGAAAATTTCTGGCAATGGTGTAGTTCATGTTTGACATTATTGCTTAAAACGCATTTTGCAGTACTGTTCGTAGCTACTATATTGAATATTTCCTTCTTTACGTCCGCAGCAAACCTTTTAGTTGGATATACATTGGATGGCATATTGACTGACATAGACTGAAAAGATCCACTTCATTCCTTGGTCAGCTGGAATAATTCATAATTGGTCTAGAGCCGAGGTCATACCCAAGGAGGAGCACTGGTTCAAGAGGAAATTCAAGGAAGTCGCCTACATTCTCAACAACAACGTATTTAGTCACCCCAGCGTGGAGATCCCGAATGTGTGGAGGCCGCTGATCCAAGGCATGGACCGACTTCGGCTTGATGTAAGAGAATCTTCCGCCAATACATCCATTCCATTCTAGCAGCACCCAAGCGCCTTATTGATAGCACCGCTCCTTTCCCCACCATAGGGAAATCAGGTCTTTATTTAAATTTTTTGACTAATATTTCATATTCCACATCTCAATTTTTCGGTCACAACATCATTTTCTTTGATCAATCAAACCTCTAATTTCATTTTTGACCAAAAAATCCATTTCAATCTTTTGTTTCGATTTCATTTCATTAATAATATAGACAATGGAAGTCCTAACGAACCATTCACACACACAATTCATAGATATGTTCAGATTTCAACAATAACAATGACTTCTAATCAGTATTGAGCTATGACATCCCATTTACGTCAGTTCCACAAAAAAAATCCAAAAAAAAAGGGTTCTCATAGCGACTAAAGTATTACCATACATTCACTTGAGGTTTATTCGATGCATCAAAAATATAAAAATTGATGAAAATACAAGAAAATAACTTTGAGTCGTGTTTTATTTCTTCAACTTACATTGACAAAAACCAAAAATTTGAGCAACAACAACTATACTGAGTTTAATATATTTTAAACAGACTTCTTGCGATGTCATGAATTGCATTTTAATACTGCTACGAAATCCCCCAACGCTGCCACCGTGTCGCACTCGTGAATAAAACGCCGCTCTTCTGAATAACTATGGAGCCAGTTCACTTCAGCAAGAAAACCCCTACCTGGACGTTTCTAAAAGCGTCTGTTCCAGACGTTCGAGTCGGGAATAGATGAGTCTAGACAGATCTCCTCTGTTCGAATAGTGTATATAAGCGAAGCATTTCATTCAGTGAAGTTCAGCAAGGAGTTCAGTAAGTGAATTCTTCGTAGTTCAGAAGTTACATTTTCGTGGTGGAGTAAATTAAAACAGTATAGTATTGCTCAGAGTATTATTATACCAAACGAACACCGGAATATCGTAACAATACTTTATGGCAGGGTTTCCTAACCTTTTTGCACCTGCGTACCAATATATTTTTCAGAAATATTGGCGTACAAACAGACCCAAATATTTCAATGAACGTATAATATTTACTTTTCTAAAAGTGTGCTGAGGCTTTTTTTTAATATTCCTGAGGAAACTTTATATGGTTAGATATTTGTTTCATGCAATGAAGGAGAAATAAAAAGATCAAAACGGTATTAATCCACAGTTTCATCTATTACACATAGGTCTAAAAACATTCGAATAAAAAATAAGTAGGAACTCAGCAAAAAATGTATCATCATACAAAATATACTTCGATAGTCTTCAGTGTGAAACTAGTTTGCCTGACTAAAATATCAACATTAGGAGTAACGAAACTTATCTTCACTCTTAAGTCCTCTTCAACACATATTCTGCATCTATGTTCATTTTTCATGTACAAGGGTTCAGAAAAGACACTCTCATACAAGTAACTCGTAACAAATGGCATCAAAAATAGCAGAGCTTACCGGAAGATCAAAGGGGACTCTACATGAGATAATAATAATGGTTGGAAGAACTTGATTGATTTGATTCGATAAAAAATACTCCGAATATAATCACAAGTGCTCTTGGATGGCACATTTAACTATTGTTCCTATAGATTTTCAGATATCAATGAGTAAGCTGATCCAAATACTGCAATACAATAGGGTCGTTCAGTGAAATCAACATTATAACATTTTTATGCATTTTCTTGTAGTGTCTGGACCCCTAATACGCTCACAAAAATTTCAGACCAATAGCTTCATCCTGTTCTGAAATAATTCAAGTTAAAGTTGCGCTGGTGTAAAAGTATCGAGAACAGCGCGTGACGTCACTATACGCACACGGTAGAGGACGCGGCATCGCTTATGTTAGTCGTATTTATACTGTTAGCGAAGTGTTTATTCTTTTTGTAATGTACGCGTTGAAAACTGGATTTATGAATGCTGATTCTGGTAATCTACCAGAAGTGGATATATTTATGATAATGGACTATTTCAACGGAAATAACGACTTTATTAGCAGTGAAATGAAAGGAGTGAAATTACAGCGGTAAGTAAACACAACTCATGAAAAGACAATATAGTTGTGGTTAAACTGATGGTAATACTACTTCGGTTGCTATGAGCACCTTTTTACCGTTACCGCCGTGTTATTGTTGAAAACTGAACATATTTATATTGACTTTTGAAAAAAGGTTAATTATTTGAAACAGTAATGGTTTCGTCTGCTTAAAAATGTTACAAGTTAATTAGGACTTGTGTGCTGTTTTGATGAAGAGAAGGACAAATTTTGTGTGTTCAAACAACAGAAATTCGATTTGAAAAATTGTGAAGATTCACAAAAAATGGACATGTTTCTTCGAGAATATACGAGACCGCTGAAAAGTGTTGAGGATTTTTTGTAGAAGAAACCGAATTACGTGAGTTCTACACAAAAAATTAAAAAAAAAGGTGCTTAGAGCGACTGAAGTATTCCCAAATTCCATATTTTCATCCATTGAGAAATGAACTGTTACACCTTTCTGGAACATTTTTTTTTTTCGCAGATCGGCTAGACAAAATTATGGAGATAATGCCATCGGTTATGTACAAGTGAAACAACAACAGACGTTTTGTGAGTTGAGGGCAAAAATAACACCAGAGCATAAAATAAAAGGAAAAAACTATGATGTGTCATGTGTAATAAACAAGGAGGAAAAATTTATACAGGAATCAAAATTCCATGATTGTCCTGCTTATCCGGTGCATTAATAGATATGTTCCTACACTCTGGTACCACACAACTTTTGCGAAAACTCCTTTTATCGCTCATTATAAATCAAACGACAGTTACCTCACGATACATACAGTCACACTCAACGAAAACTGACCTGAGTTTACTAATAAACGAATACCTCTTATCTGGCGCCCATCGGTCGTACGTATAGTGACGTCACAATAAGCCACGCCCCGTTTATACGCGCACGGATTTTAAATATTAATTTAAGGCTGTAAACATGTTAATAAAAGAAAAATTTTTGGTAGTTAGATTATTTGAGTCCAGTACTTTTCAATTATGAAATAAAAAAAAAATGCTGAATGAGCCCATTATCAAGACTCAATTTTTTTCCAATTGCAATGCAGAAACAACTATGGAGTACACGAGGAAATTGGGGTTGTAGAAGGTTCTCTGTAAAATCAAAAATATACACGTTTCGGTACCAAGTTTCGTTTCCAGCTCAACCATATGCTGTGTTTTAAATTACAACAAAATTGAATCTAACAATTTTTGTATTATTTAATTTAATTTTAAATTATTGTACTATGTACCCATTACACGTCCGTTTGTTCGACCTCAATGACACCCATTCTTCACTAGTGAATAACGAGTCATTATTCACTGCTGTCATATACTTCCATGATTTAGCTATAATATCACATTGTTTTGCTACAAAAAAACGGTTTTCAAAAATTCATAGTGTGAAAAACCAAATATTTCAATTCAGTTCTTTACCTACATATTCCGAGAGGGAAACAACTAGCTGAAAACTGTACAAGATTTAAAATCTTTCAAAGGCTTAAGACTTACACGCATGACTTAAAGACTCAAAGGCATGACTTGAAGACATAAACGCATGACTTAAAGACTCAAAACGATGACTTGAATGACTTAAAATTTTTAGGTGTACAAGATTGAAAGAAGATGTTTCCCCCTCGACATATACAAAATAAGAAGGCAGAGAGCATCTACTAGGAGTTATCGTGTCATATCGAAATACCTCTTTTGTATGAAATATTCAGAATAGGATGATAGTGTTTTTGAAGTATATTTGTAAGTATATTTTTCCAAAAAAAAAACTTCAATAACAATTTTTTATTAGTCGTGGATGAAGTATACTATTCCACTCTCGTATAATGGCTATTATTCTCTCGGTGATTTAGGCCACTCGCCCGCGATTCGTGGCCGTGAACTTCACCTCGTGAATAATAGCCATCATTATACGCTCGTTGAATAACATACTATAATGTTATAATGGAAGAAATAAAATGCAAAAAACAGAGATCTACTCGGCAATGCAAACTTTTCATCAAAACGAAGGCCCCGTCAGGGGCTCTACCTTTGATCTGGAAATATGTCGACATCCTTTAATAAATATTTTGATTGATAAGGTTAGGCGGTGAAACAGGAAACATTCTGTAAATACATACTTCAAATATATTCGAGCCTCAATATGGATAAACATTGCAAAAAATATTGTTTCGAAAACGTATCAACAATATTTTGATTGCTTTCGTATCAAATGCTTATGTCGACATCGATAACGCATAATGATAATAACAACGAATTTGAGATCGGAGAATTGGTTAGATATTTCGTGGAAATTCAAGGCAGATCTAGCAGCAGTATTCATGGCCGAGAGAAATGCCACGTTTCTCTTGGCGAACGACAGAATTTTTCAAGTTCAACTTATTTTTGGCACTAGGTTAGGTCAAAGAAGATATGCTATTCGAGCCTCTACTCCAACCCCCGAGAGTTTATTTCGACTCACGTCAATTGAAATCCCATATAATTGTTGCTTCTGAACGAAGCCGGTAAGTCTATTTGGTGAATGTTGGTGCGACGGACGCGACGGCGGGAATGAAACAACCAAACATTGAGAACCTGATTAGCGCCGTGGAGAGGCAGTCACTAAGTATATGCTCTATACTCTAAAGTTTCATCATCTTCCAGGCGGAGAAAGCACGTCACAACTTTGACAGTTCAAGTCTGTTCATACGATTATTGGAACGAAAGTATTGTAAGTAACTTTGAGTAAGTTCTCTGCTGTTGTCGAATTATTCCGTTCTGAGACATTCATTGAAGGATATTAAATGCCTTGGAATGGGCTGATCATGGTAGATTTCGACAGATGTCTCAAACTCTCCCTGCAATCCAGATAATCTGTGGAGGCGATGGAACCGCTTACAGCTCTCCCTCTCTTGAAATCTACAGGTTTGTGTGCTTCCAGGTCAGTGTAGCAAGGAATCCAGATAGCTTTCTCCTACGACCACATATGAAAGTAGCACATATCGCACTCTCATGGAAAGTGACCTTTATTCTCACTCTTGTGGAAAGTTACTTTACGCACTATTGCAGAAAGAAAAAAAGGGTTAACGCCGAAAATCAAACCCACAACCTTGCGCTTATCTTACTGGATACTCTTCGAACTGAGCTTATTCAGATTTGACTTAACGTTATCGGAGTTATGATATTTCTTGTATTTTCATTCATTTTTATAGTTCCAAATAATTCAATTCGTTTTCCAGTTATATCTTAAAACAAGGGGTTGACCACATGGGAATTCCGGTGTACAATTGATAGGAATTCTGGGGGAATTCCTGGGGAATTCTGGGGAATTCCTGGGGAATTCTGAGAAATTTCTAAAGAAACTATAGGGATTATTATTAGGTAACTTCAATTCGTTCGCGCAATAATAAATGAGCATACAGTAAGATTTCAATATATATATAAAATCATAATTCAAAAACAAAACACGGGTGTGAAGTAATCCACTTCCACTGGACGAAGAAAGTTAGGACTTTTGTTTTGAAAGAGTATGTGACGAATTTCCAATTTGAAATACATTTTTTTAGAGACAAATGTGCCCGATGACAACAATCTTCATGATCTGATAGACATCTGATATGACCCTGGAGGGGTGTGTTGGGGAAGTTTTGTCAAATGAGTCAATAACTTCTTTCAGTGAAACAGTACCTCATTCTGATTTCAATATATGAATTAGGCATGTGAAACAACCCAAAAACACTTTGTGTCGTAGTTTGTGAGGCCTCCTTGAATGTACCTCTTTCTGTATCGAATATTTATGAATTGGGCATGCGAAACAACCCAAAAAAAACTTTGTGTCGTAGTTTGTGTGTTTGTTTTCGAGGTCAACCTCTGCGACTGCCATTATTTTCCTCGATATTTCAAAAATGACGTGTCTTGAAATTTCACTCTTCAAGGGACGCCCTTGATTTTGGAAGAGAAACTTCAAACTAGATCATAATTGGCAACAAACACAGGTTTTCTACATTGTTGCCAGCGGTTACCGAAATTGAAATAAGACGGTTATACCTCCCGTTATACGATCTGTGTTATATATTCAATGACTGCAGTCTTAGTATGATTTCTGGAGTTGCTTCGCAGGTTCATCATGTTATTAGGACGGTTCTATATAGTTTATCGATTTTCAATAAAAAAATGATCGGATAGATTGTGGTTCAGAGTCAACTGTCCAATTTGAGTTTCTACAGGATGAACAGAGCGATGAAAAATATTTTTATATTTTCCTAATAGTTTATGTTGAAGACTAATCAATAATTTTTTATGTTGTGGAATATAAGTTTTGAACGATTTTGGGAAACAGTTCATTTTCGCTTTATGAGCGATGACAAAAACGTATTAAAAGGATTTTCTCCACAGATAGAGTATCCTGTAATGATTTATAAATAATAGAAATTACTCAATAGACCGGGGTTGAAAAATACCGTTTTTTTTTCAATGAAAAATTGTATTTTTTTCAAAACCTATTTATTCCATTGGATTCAGAACTTGATTCTATAAGAAAAACTCTCAGAGAAAATGATGCTAATAAAACAAACCTAAGTGGAATCAGACGATCCGTTCCCTTTTTTTTCCGATTGTAACGTTGCATTATATAGATGATTTATTTTTTTCCGATATAAAAATACCAGCGTCAATGAAAATGTGACAAGTTTCGATATGTATAATCCGATATCATTCAGATTGTGTCATAGTCATAAGACATGGTCTACTTAAAGTCTTAAGTTTATATTCCACTCAAAAATCCCCAAAAAAACTTGTGGGTGAATGTTCTGAAACATATTTTTCATATTTCGTCAAGTTTCCCCGGAATTACCCTGGAATTCCCAGTATTTCCGTCATTCAGTTTTGAAATTTTATTGATATTTCTTCAAATTGACATATTTTTTCTGTAGGAATTCCGGGAATTTCCGAGGGTGTTCCGGTTTACGGGAATTCCAGTGTACACATTTTTCCTCAATGGTCAACCCCTCGTCTAAAAAGTACTTACTTATTGTCATTTTCTCAAATAAACGCTAGTTATCGTAATTTCACTATGAAAGTAATTTTAAATTTGTGTGCATTTTTTATAGAAAATATTCAAAATAGACTGTTACAAAGAAAACGTAAGATTAATCAGGCACCTCAACATACACGATCTGATATTTACATATTGTTTGATAAAATAGGTGGTCATAGGAAAAATAGGGTACATTACTTGTGCTAAAGTGATTTTTCACACGGATTGTAACTTTCCGCACTAGTTAAATAATATACTATTTTTGGCAGTTCGAAGGCCACTTGGACGTTTCGAATTTCATAGTTTTGCAATTCATGATGCGACTGAAAAAAACTAATTTTCTAACTTAGCGCTTCACAGAATCTTCTCAAAACCCGAGAAAGCGAATATTAAAAGAGAAAATTATCGACTCTCACAACTCTGTAACTTCTTCGAGTCTGAAAAATACCACTACAAAACAGTTTCATGCTGGAATACCTATTCAGAAAGGTTTACAAAACCGGAACACATGTTTTGTTCTAAAATTGTTCGTTCCGTTAACCAGCTGACGAACGTCAACCCTCAGAAGTCGAAACTTGTGCGAGCAATGGATGAACGAGGCCTTACCTTTCAACGTGCGATTACCCAGCACGGTGGCCCGGCGAGGATTCGAACCCCGGCCTTCCGCTTGATAGGCAGATATGCTAACTACTACACTACCGAGACCATGCTATGCATACTTTCCTCAAGCTTAGGATTTTTTTTAATACGGATTGTATGGTGTACCGATCAACGAGATTACAATTTGAACAATTTTTGGAGGGGACTTCCTGGTTACAGGCTAGAAATACTTCTCGTTTAAGTGCTCCCCATATAGTGTATTTTCCAGTTCTCCTCATCGAGACCGATTCTGTTGATTTGTAATAACATAAAAGAAGGCCTAGTCACGTATAAGTATTGAATAATCTTGTTGAAAAAGTTACTAGAAACCTTGTATACCCAATCAAACCACAATCCACGAAATAGGTTAGGTTAGGTTAGGTTCAATACTATGTCCCAGAATAGTATATCAAGTTTGAGATCGGTAGTGCTTAACATTCGTGATGGTTTCAAGGTTTTTTCCAGATCATGGCATTCTTTTCCTTGCTTCAAATAAATCAATTCCCACCTACTAACTGAAAAGTCAAAAGTCATATTTATTCATAAATTCGTGCCAACAATTTTCGCTGTTCGAATTTCATTTATTATCTTCAATAATTTAGATTAATTGACATTTCATAGTTTTCATCAATCTTCCCTTTGAGATTAAAAATCAATTCACTCATTGAATCCCTTTCCTGGAAGAGTTGATGACCTGTCAAGATAATTCTTTCATTAAGCGGCAAAACATTTGAGTTCATTGTTTGCCAGAATGTTTATCGCGATATTTTCTGAATAATTTACGATTTTCATTTCCGCCTAGAAAAACCCTGATCATGTGAGAAAAATTATCATTATTCCATGCCTAATGACATTATACTTGTCCCGATTCTTTATCGCATTTCTAATAATATGCGTCACAATAAACTGTCTTGTTGATTTTTCACCCGATGCGTTGAACTGAGATAAATTTTCTACTACTGAATATTCATCCAACCAGTTGACTGGTTGAGATATTGACACTATCAACGACGCGTATAAAATTCTTCCTTATTTCTTTGTCCTCGATGACGGATTCGTTTCCTTAATTCATTCGCGACATACACGACGTGGTTAGCCTCCGAATCACCTCACCATTTTCATCCTTTGTTCGAATAGAAGCATTAAAATTTCATCGACGCTCTGTAGGGATTATTTGCAAATGAGATACCACACTTTAATCTTTTATGAGAGCTTGGCTTTTCGATTATGCCTCGGTGAGATTCGTACAAGGAATGAATTGTTCAATACCAGCTGCTGAAAGGATTCGTCACATAACTGATGACAATGGAAATTCATAAAAACATGCCAAAATTTTTCAATATTACGTTAGTAAACTGCCCTTCCCTCAAAGTTCGATCATTTTTCTAACAGAAAAATGTCATTTAATGACAGAAAGTTCATGAGAGTATAATTATTATATATCTAGGTGATAAGAAAATGTGTTGGGATCATTTCCAAAACAGGGAGAAGTGATGTCAACCCTGAAAAACTTAAGGTAGTACCAGCGCTAACGTCAGGCGCAAAAGTTCTCGCCCTCTCGAGAGTGAAGAAGCGCTGCTATTGCGCTGCGGCAGCGAGTATACTTTTCCGCCCGAGTGTACCGCGCTTTTTACATGGAGCCGTAGATATGGCAACGCTGCATACTCTGCTGTGCGAGGAATCGTTTTTATGACGATGATTATGACGTTGATATTTTGGAGAAACTTGTCGAAAAATTGATTGTCTCCGATGAGTTACTCAAACATTACCAAACTTTTTCAACGATATGCAATAACGATGTAAAAAGTAGAAAAAGAAAAATTGTAGCACTCTGTCGCCTTTGACTGGTCAAATTTCGAAAAAAATGATTGAGAGAATTGCTGAAGCAGGTATAACTTACGAAAAACTCGAAAATGTTTACCAAGAAAGTGGAGAAAATGGCATTAGAGAAATGCTGTGGGGTGAAAATAGACAAATGCGAATAATCAAAGTGAAAAAAATTCTTGACAATTTTGTTAATCATTCCAAGAAATGAGCACTTAATAATTATTTTCTTTATTCCTGATTCGTTTTTTTCGCTGAAAATTTTCATTTCAAGAAATAATTGCCCAAATAATCTCGTGAGGTCCTTGCTAATAATTTTATTTGTTATGGCACCAGATTGCAATCGTTTCAAAAATTACATGTGCAACTAAATATAAGTACCAAACATTTTTGTATTGCAAATCGTTGAATAAAAAAGTTGAATTATCTTTCTACATTACTGCAAAAATAATTTTTTCAATGGTATAATTCCACTTTATTGGACTCTTGCAATTCCTATCGCTTTCAATCAATTTTGTTGTAGAAATATTACCTTGAGTTTACATCCCAGTGCGTCCGCACATGTTTACATAATTTGTTTTTATCACAACGCCCAAATTTCCAAGTTCGCCATTCTTCTAATTCATTCATCATTCATCAATGTCATAAGTTTATTATACCTCATCATTTATAAGTTTCTCGTGATTCTTTATAATTTCTTTTTATTTATTCTTTCATTATCGTGATTTCTTATAATTCACGATGATTTTTCATAGTATCCAATAGTATTTTATAATTTTCCTTTCATTTCCAATTAAATATCAAATTATAAAGAAAAAAGTTTTGGCATAGCTGCGCGTGAGACGGGACTTTAGTTTGTTGCGCCGAGTACTTGACAACCATTTCGACAGAGCAACTGCGACGTTGCTACATAGTCCGGCTCGGTACTGCGGCGAGTGCGATAATGTTAACTTCTCTGTCTCATAGTTCAATAACTAGATGGTGAAATGCATTCAAACTTCGCACGAAATTTTCAATCTTGCTATAGTTTAATACAATCGGTTTTTTGCGCATGTCTTTGAATTCGTTCTTTACTAAAAACGCAATTTTGCGTCAAATTTTCCGATTTCCCATAAGAGCCCATGCAAATGTTGAATTCATTATCTTGGTAATGAAAAGGTCAATCTCGCTCAAATTTGGCAAAAATGCGTGTTATCACTAAATCTAACAGTTATATGTATTCCAGCCTTTTCTATAAATTTCGACCAAATGAAGGTACTACCTTAAGTGTTTGCTCAGTACTTTTCTTCATTTGATACATTGACAAACACAATGCTGAGTAGACACATGAAATTGTCTAAAATCATTGTTAACTTGTATATACTGAATAATCCATGCCACTTATCGATACTGATGAATTAGATATTAACTTTTCCCAAACCAAATTTGGGATTTACGCAAAAAAATGTTGAGTTATCAATATTTTTTTCTTCCAAATAATAAAGTATATTCCACCGAAACATCACTGGGCGAATATAATTTTGTAACAGAGCCGCAATAAGGACAAAATATTGCAATGTAGTTTAGCAGTTTTTGGTCGTTTGACCCATACATTGCAGATAGCAGCAAGTCACGAGGTAAACACGCTCTGGTCATTGTTTCAGTACTATAGTTCACTTAAGTAATAAATTGTTAATCATTCCAAATTTGACTTTTTCCTCCCATTATGTATAGTAGTTAGACAACGAGTGAAGAAAAACCCAGGTGTTTATTGATATCGATTTCAGTATTCCTCGAAAAGATAGTTTCGAGAAAATGTCTCGTATGTCAACTGCGGTATGTGATAATGATATTGTTCATTGAAACTCCGAACAACACTGAACTACTTCTGTTGAAACTCTTTATCACAACACAATACAAACACTCAAACTGCTCAGCTAAACTATCCAACGCTCTGTACTAAAAACTTTATACACTTCGACTTATGCACTTAGCAAAACCAAAGCTCTCTCTACTAGAAACTGTCAAAAACTCTGGTAGAACTCCGAATTGTCTCCGTATATATACTTGCGTACGCATATGGAGAATCTTCCAGTCAGGTCTCAATGATGTGTATCGAATTTTCTACACGACTCGGGATTTCCAGCAAGAAAACCCCCATTGATGAATGAAACCCAGGAACCTTGTGCAGGTTGCGGAAACATTATAAGCTATCCAAAATTAACTCTCATGCATATTCGGTTCCTTGGTAGAGTTATTCGCATGCACTGAATTTTCGAATCATTATACAACTTTCCATTCTTTGTAATGAACTGTTCAGATTATAATAAATGATATCCAGTATACTTCATGGTTCTAGTCATAGCGTTTAAGCCATTATTACGGGCGTTATCGTGTGTTTGCTCCATTAATCATCTGTATCAATGTTGTAGTTATTTTATGGCCATTATCTTGCTATCATGATGTTTCATAACCATGAATTTTTCCATTCAGCTTGGAATGACCCAGCAGTGGTGAAAAATTATGTTTTTTTTCTACAAGAATACATCATTCATTTAGCATCAAGTACATTTTACAAGTAACATGAATATAAAAGATAAATTCAAATTATAAATGCATATACAAAAAGTTCAACCTTTTTGTACTCTAACCATTTAAGTGTATTTGATGACTTATCTTTAATCAGTATAATCAGCAAAGGATGTTGGTATAGGAATTCAACAATTATTAACTCATTTTATCCGCTATGTCTAAATGATGGACCTGTTGAAAATTCTTCAATAAGAAACCTTTCTTTTATCGATGTAAGTCATTTTGAATAGCAACCTTTTTTTATTCGATATTATATGGGATCACGTTTTTTATTTACTTGTATCTTGATACTCAACGACGTCATACTTAAAAGCGTGATTAATCATCATATATAGTGTGATGACTAATTATAGGTTCACTAGTTTGTTTACTTGAACTACTCATTCATCAATTCAAATATTTGGAAATCTTGAATAATTAGTCAATGTAAGGCAATTTATAACAAATACTTCACTTAGGTGAATCATACTGGCTACCTCTTGATGACTTTTCTCGACCAAACTATATGAATTTATATGTTTATTTTATTTCCGTTCTGTTTGCCATTCAACCACTTTTCTGTTATCAAGATGACATTCATCAGATGGTACAAAAAAAGGTGATCGAAAGTAATATAACCTGACTGCGCATGTCGTACCTGATAACTTTCAGCTTTGCTTCGACCACCTGATGTCTACTTTCATCTCCCCACAACATGATGAATTCAAATTTCATGTGTGGTTTTCTCTTTAGTGAGTATTCACACATTGCTAATTTTGCAAATGGTTGAACCAACATAAGAGTTGAAACACTACTTTATTAATTAATGTTTGGCTGTCAACCAGCTATATCATGTTTTTAAACTAAACCCTCAAAAAACGAAACTTCCTTGAGATAAGAATTTTCGATTGCCTCACACGATAATTGAAGGTTGAGTTGGAACTGCAGGTGGTGATGGAAAAAAGGAACGAATAGAATTTGCGTGCAATTCCTGTCTAATATATCCATATTAAACTCGACCTAACCTCAAGTATTTCACGATTACGATGAACAATAAACAGCAAATGAATGAAATAACAAATGAATTTTTCTCGATTGTTTATTTCTGAAACTCTTTTATGAAATAAAAAATTAACTACTCGTTTGATTCAAGACCAGGAAAAGGCACCATTTAGTCATCGCCTATAATTTATCCATTTCTCAGCAGCCTTACCATTTCTCTGCCTTATCCTAAAAGCGAGTGAACTTTGAATTCAAAACAAAGGCATTCAACTCAGTTTTTACAAGTTTCCGCGGCTATTAGTAATTCTTTACACTTTTGAAGTTCTACCTACCTGTTCAATATCACCAAGTCCAATCCCTTACCATTATCAGTTTATTAAAGTGCACTTTTTTTTGGGTAGGTACTCAATTCTTCATTTTACCATTATTTATCGCTGTGTAACAAGTACTCACTGCTTCGAAACAACCTGTTTAGTACAGGTGAATATCCTCATTAGAGTTCAAGTGACACAGACAACAAAGAATATGAAAATGTGAATATGGTTGCATGAATGCTTTGTGGTTTCCCTTCAAAGCATATCAGATCTTCGAACAAACCGATTTGAACGAAACACCAGATACAGCTTGCCCTCTCTCCTACGGTTTTATTTATTTTGAATCCTAAGGTTTCTTCGACTTTTAATATTATGCAAAGTTCTCAGTAGAACTAGATGCGAAATAAATTAATCCAAAAATTTTAGCCTATTGTCTCACAACAAATATCATTTCAGGAAAAGTCGGAAGCTATTTTGTGACTTATTAGTTGACAGCTGACACTTGTCATACTGAAAAGAAAATTATAATTCGTATAAATAGCTTCATAGTCAGCCTTCAAATTGAAACAAAGCAAGTCAAAAGTCGTGTTACCAATGGAAACAAAGAAATCATACAGCTATTACGCATGTGCAAACAAAAATTCGGAATCAATAGCTACTCCTGAGCAAGTAGGTACTAGTTTGAGAGTTCGAGTACCTTATAGGTACCTAGGAAGGTGGATTCATGCAAACCAACTCAACTTGTAATCAACTCAGCTCAGCAATTCATCTTAGAAAAAAAGGTATTCATGCAACAACTGCTAAACTTGAACAGCTGAGATATGCGCGACTTATTTTGACAGCTAACAAACTTTTAAAGCGTTATCGAAAAAAAGGCAGTGATATAGTTGATAAGCTGAGTTACGTAACTTAATATAATGCATGATTGCTTCCATTCGATTTTGAACTTCTTGAGTTGGTAAGTTTAATCAAATACAAGTTGAGTTGGCTTGCATGAATCCACCTGAAAACTTCCGAGAATAAGTTGAACAAAGGAGTTCAATTGCAGAACCGATTCACAACCAATTCGATGCTAACTAGAACGGGTTTTCATTAATGCGTACGCTGCCGACGGCTCTGGAACAGTCATAGCAAGAAATCGAACAAACCTATTGCAATATAATTTCTCTTTTTCCACTCGGTTAAACATCCCGTGGTACAAAAATGACTTCGTTACCAACAATATCATATTCCTCTCCTAGCCCCTATATGGGTCTGATTGCATACCGTAAATATATTCGTTTCTAAAAAATCGAATTCCATTTCAGCATTGCTTCGATAATACAGTGTTTTTCTCTAATGTCCCCCATTTTTTTTTTGAACGGGTCAACTGAAAAAAATGAAACTTGTTATTATGAAATTGATGTATGAATACTATATTTTGGAGTAAAATTGACAGATGAAAATTCCAAGATGGCGACTGGACGCCATCTGGAAGAAAAAAATATTAAGTGAGTCTTGTGATACATCATTTTGAAGCTTTTGACGAATACTGCACATCCCTAGAATATGAAGTCAGTATCTTCACCTACTGAATTACCTCAATACAAACACATTAATATCGATATTTCTGGAATTATTCGTTTTTCTCTGCCATATGGCAATCCCAACAACCTTATGAGGTTTGATGTTTTTTTTTTGTTCATAAGAAAAAACAAAAATGTCAGTACGACAATGAAATATTCAAATATTCTCATTTAGTTTTCGATTTTACCAGTATATAGGTACAACAATCTCCGAAATGGTCAATTGAACAAAATTTAACAGGGGAACTGTATTTGAATATGCTAGAAACTACTGTCGATCCTCTAAGCACCGAAACCGACGAAGTAAATCCTAATGAATTCGATATGGATATTATTATTCCAACAAGATGGAGCACCACCACATTACTTCACACGAGTAAGGAACTATTTGGATAAAACCTTCCATGGTCATTTGATTGGCCATCAAGGTCCTACGCTTGCCAGACTTGACACATTTAGACTTTTTTTATGGATATATTTGAAGCAAACGGTGTACGAAACTGAACCTGCTACAAAATTGAAAATACGACAGGGAATAACAAAAATTTGTAGAAATATCAACGTTGCTGTGTCAAAAATGTTCGACGTGAAATATCGGATAGGCTGTTCTTATCTCAAAACGTTTGAGGCAACCATTTCGAGCATCTCCTAAACTTAACTCGATTTATTTCTACAAAGTATGAAGTTAAACGTCGATGTATTCAGGCAATTATTAAATGTTCCGCCATTTTGTAATGTATTGGTCAGGAGTTTCAAAATGAGCCATCACAAGACCCCCTTTCCATTTATTTTTTTTTCAGATGGCGCCCAATCGCAATGAAAACTTCGATTGTTCTTCAGAAGGGTCCTAGACAGATATATGGCGTACAACGACCATCCCCTGACTCATAACACAGGCATTGATTCACAATTGACAGACATTCAAACAGGATTTACACCATCAGCATTCATAAAATATATAGGAATTGCCTGATCGTACAATGTGGTGATAATGTTCATATTCGAAGAAACTTTGAAAAAAGAAGGGGAAAAAAATGAACTGCAAGAAAACATACATGGAAGGAGAAAAAATGTAATATAAGATGTTTTTTTTATAGAATAAAATTGCAATTCCATTTGATGTTGATGTTGAACATACTGTTCACCAAAAATGTTGGTCTCTATAATATATAACAGTGTAAAGAAAGGGGTTCTATATCATTTTAGACTTCTATCAAATACGCATGTGATAGTTACTTAAACGTTGGCCCCAAAGATACTTCCTTTATTAAACAAGCAAAATTAACTTTTCACAGTCCATTTTTGTGTCTTTATTCGCACTAAGTCGCAGTTAAATCCCAACAGAAGGGTTCGGTTCGCACTTCGCACCGGATCGGACGAAAACTGACGAACGATACGGGTCCAGTGGAGGCGGTTTCCTACCGATACATGTGTTTGGATCGTTCGTCCGTTGCCGTGCAAATTCTGACGAATTGATTTCGCAACTTATCGCAGTTTTCCGCTCCCAATGGACGAGCGGCCTAAGATTGGTCTCTGCGAATTGACCGCTACACACCGCTGTTCTGAAACGCAAACGGCACAGACAACAAAGGATCTTGAACTCGATCCAATTCAAGGAGATCCCTTCTAGCTATTTTTCATTGAAAAATGACGAAAAAATGACGGCAGCAAACCAGGGCATTCACCTTACGTACCACGGCAGTCCAGTGGATGAAAATATTCAACAACAATCAACAGATATGCAAACAAAATAATCCGGATGAAACAGGCAGGTGCAGTTTGACCTCTTGCCCAAGGTTTTGTTTACCTTCAAATGAACAAAGCAATGGTATTCATCAACCTGAAACAACGCTCACGGAAAACATTGCCATCAATAGGTGGATATTTTGATACCTCAACAAAAAACAAACGAGAATAAACAATCGATTTATTGCGATGCGATGGTATAAAAATACAGATTGAGAAGTTTACTCTTGAATTATCACCGAGTATTCATAACAAATTGAAGCCACAGACACACATTCATTAATATCTCAAGATGAACTTGAAAGTCTATGATCTTGTTAAGAGAGTAATTGCTTATATCCTGTATTGATTAGAATCGGATTTTTTTTATTTATGAGATGGCGGTGACATACTATCAAATTCAAATCATTATCCATTTCCTTATATCAATGGGAATTTATTTGAAAAAACCTGAAATGGGAACTTGTGTCAATCTCAACGCTCTATACACATCATACTATTTCCAATGAGCATTCATAATCATCAGAAACGTTTTTTTCACATGCCACTAAGTTTCATTGTCAATATATTTCAGTCAAGTGTGTAGGTAAGTGTAGGAGTTAATTGTTTTCCCAGCACGTGATGAAATACATGCAAACAGTGATACTTTTCATCAAAACATCATGTTATCAAAAAATATGAGGATCGACTGAATTGCTATAGATAAAAAATGTACTTATTTGTCTCATTTAGTAAGCGTAATTACAGACCGATTAGTAGTACACTATCGGCGATCCAAAGAGTTCAAAGAGTTTTCGTTCTTATCTTTCAATAGTGTCATTGAGTACTGTTTGAACGTCATTATTTTGTAGTGGATCGATATTTGTTCCGTAGTTTTCTGAGTATTGTAACCTGCCACAAGTGTATAAATATATATTCTTATTTTTTCAGATTGTGGTAGGTTACAATACCCAGAAAACTACGGAACAAATGTCATTAAGTCTTATGTGAAAGTTAATTTTCTCTTGACAGCCGAAGTACTCAAACTCTGAACTGAAATTGCCCACACTCACACTGGAACTCGACGAGCGTTTCGACAACAAAGTTATCATCTCCAAGAGAAAAATTTGGGCTTAGTACCAAGCCTTCTCGTGAAGGTAAGGGTACAAGTTCGAGCGCATGTTGATGTTATTAATTATTATGTTCGGGTGGTTGAGCTTTATTGTTATTGAGGATCTTCATTAAAACATTTGAAGACAGGGTGTTTCAAAATTTGAAAGAGTAATGACAGCAAAGTTCTTTCGCAAAATAATGAAGAATGGTCCTATTCAATTTGAAACTGCAATCCGAAAATTTTGGTTAATAATGTCAGGAATTTGAAATTATTTGTAATATTTCTGATAACAAATCTCCATCTTTTCAACCTTGTTAAACATTCCATCAGTATCATTCAAAAAATGTGAAGTCTATCAATATCGGGTAATCTGAATGGCCTTCTCATTCGATCTTTGTTCCTATTATTTGTTAGGAAATATCACTGGTGTATATCACCTGTTTTTATCACGAATATCCTATTGTGTTGAATAGTGAAAATAATTCGACCACGACATTTTTGTTCCAGTGGGAGATATTTTCTCAGGCTTTTCAAAGAGTAGGCATTTATCATTTATCCTTGTTTCGTTCGCATCTGTTCCAATCAGACTTTCAGCTCCGTATGAAAACAGAAAACTGTATGGATAGGTTACATTCAGATGAAAAATGAAACTAGTCAACATCTTCCAATGAATATTGATTTAAAATTCGAACACCCCCCAACTTCCCACAGTCTTTGTATTCTGCAAAAGGGTTCCTCAATATTTATTAGAAAGAAGGGAAGCTAACTCTTCACCGCACTCAGGTCTCATGGCTATGAAACGATTATCAAGTAATCAACTACAGAAGCTTTTGTACAGGTTGCCCCAGTAGTGAGTATTTGCTCGATATATCGATAATGCAAAAATATATAAAACAAAGTTTCAATGAAAGTTATATGACACCTACAACTTTAGACCTTTCGAGCGGTTATCATCAGAATGAAACCCGAGATCAGCACATCACAGCTTTTAATCAAATTCAAAACATTTCGAATACAAGAGAATGCCATTTGGGTTGTTGAAATCGGCTCCATCATCATTCCAATTTTTGATAAATAGTGTCATGTCACGACAAATAGTGTCATGACGATATCTGTATTTATTCTAGCTCAATGGAAGATTATTGTTAAAGCATTAAAGATATTTTTTCTAGATAACGGCGATATAATTTGAAATTGAGGTCAAAAAACTGCGAATTCGTGAAGAAAGAATTAATATATTTAGGGCATAAAATTACAGACAAAGGCATTCAGCCGGACGAACCAACAGTAGATGCAAGTAGATGAAAGTATCGAAGGATGTCTAATCATTCTGGGTGTAAACTTCATATTATAGGAAATGCATACAAGATTTTTTCAAATTGCAAAACCATTTACGGATTTGTTGGACAAGGGACTTCGAAAAAAGCGGAACGTTATTACAGCACTACTCAAAAATAACTTCTCGCTGTTCTGTGGCTATGTAACCATTTTCGCCCATATTTATTCAGCAGAAAATTCTACAAAGTATCAAAGACAACCTAACACATATTACCTAACATTCCAATAAAAAGAGTTTAATGATAGTATTTTGAAGTCGCCATCTGAAAATTCATGAGATATTCCAGTGAGGAAGAATGTTTAAAAGAAACCGAAAAACATTTGATTTCAATTTTGTAATGTCATAACCAATTGATTGATTGCATTGATAGCGCAGAAACAGTGACCTCAATTCCTCCTGAAAACTGGAAAATTCATTTACTTGTTTACATTCAAACAAACGAAGGAAATGAGAGAAAATAAAATCAGTATTGAAAGAAAATGTATATCCCGAAAAATTCATAGAAAAAACTTTTACAGAAATAGAAAATCCGAAAACATTCCACAAAAAAGACATACAACCTACACAAATACACAACCTGTATCAAACACTATACCTTATGTCCCTCGTTTGTCTGAAAAGATAAAACGGATCGGCAACAGGTATAATGTTGGAACAACATTCAGAACAACAAATACTTCAAGGAAAATACTGACACATACCAAACCAAATAACACAACGGAAAACACAAAAAATTGTATAATATATCAAATTACTTGTTCGTGCGGTCAAAAATATATCGGTGAAACGTCTCGACCATTGGAAGTGCGATGAAGTGAACACAAGATGTACATCAGGAACAGACAGATAGGTGGTTCTGAATCATCAGAACACATTCCTACTGCTGATGGAGATCACACATTGGAATGGAACGACACTAAAATTATGACGAAAGAGAGCAATGGCAGGAAACGAAAATTAAAGTAATCTGCTTTCATCATGCTGTCTGGTGAAGAATGCATATCCATGATTTCACTTGATATGGATCGAGGTTGGTTGCCCCTCCTGAAGGATGAAATGTTGTCAGATTTGAAATATTTGACAAATGTCAATTACGGAGATTGTCTACAAGAGATATTTGCATTTGAACAGGAATTCGCGTATAAGTTTTGAGAACGGAAGCGGATTTAGTTTGCGAAACATTATCGATAAGTATTTTCATATATACATTAGTTCTTATAATTTTTTTGATAGGCAAAATTTGAGTTATACGAGAAGTTGCTGACTAATTGGACTTGTTCTATCCAGAAAGAACTGTTTTTCAATAGACGCAGCAACTTTTCGGGGTAGATTGAAAATCTGCCCCTCTACACCTGTATAAATTCCAATATTATTTTTTCAGATTGTGGTAGGTTTCAAACCCAGAAAACTACGGAACAAGTTTATCTTGGTATTGTAGGTCCACTTCCGATCCCTACTAATGGTTATAGATATATCTTGAAGTGTCAAGATTCACTGACGGAATTTTTAGCATTTTTAGCATTTCCCTTAGAAAATATGGAGGCAGAAACAGTTGCGCTCAAATTAGTAACCGATGTTATCTCCAGACACGGTATCATGAAATCAATTGGAACTGATCAGGGAACAAATTTCATGTCAGATTTATTCGTAACTTGTTGTAAGCTACTGATAATCAAGAAAATGAATTGTAGCTGAATCAAATCCAATTGAGAGAAATCATAGAAGAATAGCTGAATATCCACGAAGTTTTGTGAATAAAACCAATCAGATTGGTGTGAGTGGATCCCATTTTGCGTTTTTTCTTTCAATACCACTCCTCATACGGCTACATAATTTACGCCTCATGAGTAACTGTATGGGAGACAGGGTATATTACCAAGCTTCATAACGTAACCCCAACCTTTTATCATTCATTTCTTGACCGATCTGAAATTAAAATTACAAGTCACGCGAGAGGAAGCCCGTCAAAACTTTATAGATGGTAAGAAAAAAGTAAGTTTTAAGATGATAAAACTTCCAATAACATCTAATACGAACAGAATGACAAAGTGTTATTGTCAGATGAAAGTACTAAAACAAGTAGAAAATCAGTAAAAGTTCACAAAAACGATTGAAACCTTACCATGAGTAAATCAAATATGAATAATCCTCGTATACTATTGGTTCCTGGCCCAGGCAGCAAGTGAGGGGGGATCGTGTCAACTTTACAATGATCAATATGAATTAACAACTTCCGTAGACATTTCCGAGCACAGTGTGATGTGATGTTGCAAGTATTGCAAAAATATTTCTTGAGATCACAAACATTTTAATAAAATCGAAGATTTATGTACTAACTTTATACGTACCACTGAATCTGTTATCGAAAGAATTTTGAAAGAGAAATAACTCTTGAATCAATTGATAGGTAATAACATTGACTTGGAGGAGGTCAAGCATAAAACGAAACGCGGTTTGTTTAACTTCGTCGGTAAGGCAAAAAAAAATTTCTTTGGATATTTGGGTAACGACGATGCAGAATATTATATCAAAAAAAAGCAATGAATTCACAACAAATGAACAAAATCTGATGAAGATTTTAAAAGACCAAAGCTATGTCGTTCAAACAACCATTTCTAACTTCAATCATACGGTTGGTACATTAAATATGAATGAAAGCATTTTGACGGATATATTGAAAAAGAATTGAATGAGGTAGATATTTAAGAGATCAAACTGAAGTTAAACGAACAGTTTTCAAATTTCATCGTTCTTCATATCAGTTAATAACGCAGTCATTGATAAATGCAGTACTAGCAACCAAAACAGGCGGAATACATACTTTATGACACCTGAGAGACTGATAATAAAATTACAGAACATTCCAACTCATGATTATCTATAATTCCCGATTATGCCAATCCTAGAGAGTACTCATGCTTTTTTGAACTTTATGAAGCTGAATGTGTTTGATGAAAGCAGGCGTTGGTTTATATTCTTCTTATACCGATGGCAGACAATCAAGAGTATGACATTTGTAAAGTTCTCCTTTACCAGTATATGCTGCTGATAATAAGTACATATTCATTCAACCCACTGGTGAGTATTTGGCTATAAACAGTGTGAAGCAGAAATAGTTGTTATTAACTGAACAACAGTTTGGTTCTTGTACGGAATATGGAAATTCTAAATATATTCGCTAACAAGAATCGCCATTGCTTTAACTCATCAACATGAAAGTTGTGAAGTCAAGTTATTTTACGCAACGAGTTCGATATCCGAGAATTGTGATAAAAGATTAGTGAGTCTATTGATGCCAGAATATTTGGCATCAACTTATTTTGAGCAATACATGGATTTTTGTCTTGAGTAGTCCAGAAAGAATAAGTATAAATTGCGACAGACATATCTATACTGAGTTTGTCGAAGGAACGGGTAGGTATGCTTGCCCTTTCTGAAAATTGCAAGCATTTAGAATACAAGCAAGATGCTCTACTCATTCCGAGTGTAAATTTTTTTGAATCTAGCTGTCTGAAATTGATGAAGAAATAGACCACTTCACTTGGATGACAAACTCCTTGACGTTTTCATCTATTGTTTTTTATATTATATCCATCATTTTAGTAGTTTTTATGCTTTGTTTCTGTTGTTGTGAAATAAGTAGATTCAGGAAGAAACTGTTGTAGAGCGATCCCTAAAATTTGCATCAGAACCAATAATAATACTACTCAACAACCAGATCGTAGGGATCCAGTAGTTCAACATGGTCCAGGAGCCGCCTCCATAGAGTTCACTGATTCGACCCCTACAACTAATCTGAGGGCTAGAACGGTTGTAGGTATAAGAGGTACGAAATATTCCTTGTCCTCGTTGACGTTGAATCTTTTTTCCAACAGGGTAAGTGTTGTGACCCAGTAGATATTAAATTAGCAAAATGAATAAATATTTTTTGCATTTGCTAAAACGTTCCCATGAGATTCCAGACAGTTATTCGAAACTTCAGTTCTTATTTGTCACGTAGCTTTTAAAATCACTTTATCTACCAGATGAGCTGAAGAAAAGAGATACTTTATATTACTTCCAAGCACATGCGAATCTACTCAGCGATAGCTTACTAGCATAATTCGAGGTAGAAACAAGTATATGATAACTTTCGTCGACTCATTGTAATGTTATTGTATTCGAGAATTTTCTTCACATCCAAAACATCAAATTTACCTCCATCACACTTGGGGAGCCTGCGAACGTCCGATCATGCATAGCGATAAGTTGTTCCAGATGACCAACATTGTAAAACTAACCCGTTTTTTTGTCAACGACACTAACTCCAAGTTTTGAATGAACGACGTCCATGGGATTTTGGTTTATCATTTCACCACCAATAATTCAACATTTCTGTATCCAATTGTGACCCTTTCACAATAAGGCAGCTTACAACAATAGCATAGCACAAAATGAAGAGTAGTTTGCAACGAATTTATCTCTCTAGGATTTCACTAGAAGCCGCCCTGACAAACTTGTTTCGGTCGCGGAAAATTATATTTAAGTTTTTGGATAATCTCCAATTACTACCAAGCATATCAATGATCTTATTGTTCTTTTAACGAAGGTACAATTTCAAACTTCCTATAACTGATAAGCTGAATCATACGTAGGGACGAATTTAATCTTCAAAAAACATACATCGAAGGTGACAGACAATCGAGGTTCCCTTGGTTGATAACGATAAGTGGTATCAGAAAGTTCGAGACTATCGAATTCAGGTGGAGATGAAATGAAAAAAAATATTTGAGTCACCCAGGTATGATGACGGGATTATAGTAACTGAGTAACTGGTCAGATTTTGGAAAGTGGGATCTTTGGAAGCTATATTTTACCTAACTCCACAATTTCCTCTTTGGTCGCAGATGCTCCAAAGTTATGATCGGATAATCTTTCCTCTTGAAGATTTCCGAAAATTGAAAAACTATTATGGAGTGAAATTATCCGTCTGTGTTTATTCTGATATAGGTGAGTATATAACAGAACATAATTCAATACCTACTACTCTCTGAAAATATATAGGTTACAATATTCACGCCGCGGATTTGTGGTCTGGGAAATAAATTACGTGAGTTCGCTTTTAAAAATCCAGGAGGTACATGATTATCGAAACTGCAACCTCCACTAACTATATCCCTTTTCGAATATCATTTTAGATCAATCGTATTCAGCTCCTAATTGTACGTAATCTAACCCTTTGATACATTGCAAATTCATTACCTGGTATCTCAGCCCAACGAAAATTCATAACTTCATCAAGAGTAATTATGAGTCTATATATTGCACTCTGCATGCAGAATATCGCGTGACAGAGACTTCACCATGACAGGGAATGATAAAATTGCCACTGTTGATGGTGAAATATTGTTTGCTGGTGCACGTATTCAAGGATAGCTCTTGAAACGCAGAGCTCGCATTGGTCATATGAAACGTGTACGATATTGATTTCTGCTGCAGTTCAACAAATCCAATATATATATATATATATATATATATATATATATATATATATATATATATATATATATATATATATATATATATATATATGTAAGCATGAAGATTCTCACGGACGAAGTATGATGCGTTGTTTTTTCGGGTTTCATTCCGTGTTCTGTGGTTTCAGAGTCCTTCAGAGGATCAAAACCACAGAACACGGAATGAAACTCGAAAAAACAACGCATCATATATATATATATATATATATATATATATATATATATATATATAATATATAATATATATATATATATATAATATATAATATATATATATATATATATATATAATATATAATATATATATATATATATATATATATATATATATATATATATATATATATATAATATATAATATATATATATATATATATATATATATATATATATATATATATATATATATATATATCGATCTATGTCATTTTACCCGAATGGTTTGATCGTAAGTTCAGGCTAAATACAAAATTGGTACAAAGCTGTTCACCCTAGAAGCCTACCAGTAACTTTCTGATTCGTGAAAATAAGATCAAAGCCCCAAACATACATGTGGAATATTGCACAATTGCTAATGGCATTTTTTGATTGGGATTTCCTCATACGAATTGGTCATCGACATTAAAACTGATTTTTTTGTAGTATTTGGCTATAAACAGTGTGAAGCAGAATATTGCACAATTGCTAATGGCATTTTTTGATTGGGATTTCCTCATACGAATTGGTCATCGACATTAAAACTGATGGACTGATCCTCAAAACAGTTTCCAGCCCATTTTTTCATTAATTAATTTTAACACGCTTTTATTAGCTTGGGTTGTAACTATGTATGTAACGGAATCTTTGAGCATAATTTTCACCAATTTCCAGAAGTCTGATTAATTCGAAACTTTGCATATGTATCAAGGACCGATGACAATGCAATGATTTGATCATAGTTTTCCATTATTAATTATTATTAATCAATTAATTATTATTAATTAATTAATTATTTTGCAGTAATTTATCTAGGCTCGCGATTGTTTGCTGCTGGACAAGCCTATGTAGCACTTAGTCGTGTAAGATCTTTAGACGGTATTCGGATTGAAGAACTTGATTGCCCTAAGTTAACAGGAAGTACCCCATGCAATAGTGAAGCTTTAAATGAAATGATGAGATTGCGGAATGATCATAAGAAATATCACATTTCCACCAGAAACTAATTGATAAATTGAACTAAAAAATGAAAAATAAATAATAGTTTGAAAAACTAAAAAAACACGCTTTTATAGCTAACCGAACTGAAAAATAGAAAATAATTTTTAATTACAAAGAGTTTATATTACGGTAGTAGAAGGCTAAACAATCATTCATAGTCAATCAGCTCAAAATAAAATTATAATAGAATTTAAGTAATTAACAGAATGAAGTAATTCAGAGTAAAAAGCGTGGGGTGCATTATACTACATTTCATAAGTCTCCTCTCAAAGATAATTACCGATAGAATGATTGTAATATATAATATATCAAGCACCCCACGATTTTACTCTTAATTACTTTATTCTGTTAATTACTTAAATTTTATTATAATTTTATTTTGAGCTGATTGACTATGAATGAATGTTTAGCCTTCTACTACCGTAATATAAACTCTTTGTAATTAAAAATCATTTTCTATTTTTTAGTTCGGTTAGCTATAAAAGCGTGTTTTTTTAGTTTTTCAAACTATTATTTATTTGAATATCAAAGGATTTGGTCCCTACATTCATTTCGTCAAAATACAGGACGTAATCGAAATACCATTGAATACATTGCGCACTCCTCAGCTAAATCTCAAGAATATTCTTCAAACAGATTATTCCTCAACATTTTTCATGAAAACCCTTTCAGGCGGAGAATACAGTGGTTGAATATGATCACCACTACTCTTGAGAGCTTTTATGATAATTCGTTTACTCATACTGAAAGATTCGAAATTGAAATATATCATTCAGATTGTAGTTATCACAAAACAAATTACGTTTTACAAGCTGATATACTTCCAAATCGATATCAACATTTGTCACGAGCGCCCGCCCACTAATCAATCTCTCAGCCGTGTCACAACAATGGCGTCAAACGAAGGACCTTAAAGTGGTACTCACGTCTGGAGTCGCTGGATAGCTTCATCTTGTCCAAGGACGCAGAATCCCTGTCGTTATAAACCAGTACACCAGCGGCGTTGCTCCTGAAGGCGTTTTCAACTTTGACCTCAAAGTTACACCGCCCCCTCTTGATCAAAGCTATCCACGGTGTACCCGGTGACGGAAGTTTTTGATCCGACCGCGAACTCCCGAATGGCAGCTGACAGCCCGTATGATCGTCCTGTTTTATCAGTGACGTAACGTGAATCAATTCTCCGAACGCTGGACCTGAAAAAAAAATTAAAACAGCTTAACGGTAATAGCAAGGAAAGTAAAAGTGATGAAATTGTTGAAAAAAGATGAGTAGGGATAATTTTTTCGTAGAAAAATTACTTGTTCCTACCCAACGTTCAGACATTTATTTATTTCATTATCAGGGCTCTGAGGATTTAGAATACTATCCACAAATCTGATTAAACAATAACAACTTGGGAAAGAACACCTGTTGATGCATATTGAAAAGGCCCAAAAAGCAGAGACAATAACAACGAACCAAGATGGATAAAAACCCTGGTGTGTTGACTTATACCTAATAGATTGTAAGCAAATTTTCTCGACTTTTCGCAATCTTGATTTTGATCAATTTTAACTGAAGAGATGCCTTCGAGAGTTTGCCAGCAGAAGCGCATCTTACGTGATTTTAATTTAATCTGTGATGCCATGATATCCGTCTGCTCGACGGCCATTCGATTGTTTATAGATTTATAGGTTATGTTTATTTCATGGTCTCATGTTTTGCATGCAATTTCTTGCTTTCCCGCGAAATGCTAGAAATTCTGTAGTCATCACATTTTGACTGATTATTAGGTATTCCTTTTGCTTTCAATTTGATATAAAAATAAATCAAAAACTCAGTGATTGTGATGTGATTTTAAATCTTCCGAAACAATAGTTGTGAGTGAAACTGGAAAGTATTGATATCTTATCTTTCTACTTTCTGAGGAACCGAAGATAGGTGAGTACTTTTTTCTTCAGTGTTAAAAAAATTCAATTTCAATGTGATTACGAGCCGATGATATGAGGGATAAGTAATACCTACACGTTTCACGAGCGTTTTACTTTGAGCTTTATAAATCGGTTCATAATAAATCTAACTACCACTATAAAATCAAACAAATACAAGAACAGCAACGATAAACACTTAAAAAATAATATAAACAAGAAAAACGTGAAAAGAAACAAGAACTAGGTAGAAGATTTTGAATATTGAAGGAACTTTCAAATGCATTCGAATTCAAATCGAACTGTCAAATATTCAGAAAAATTATTTTATTAAACGAACTTGACCTTACGTATTTTGTATACTGATAATTCTATTGGTGAACGAAAGATCCCGCAAGGGTTTATCCAATGAGACCGCCTGTATCGAAAATCACTCGTAAGCTGCCGCCTCAGTGAAAATGTACCCTTAGAAAATCGCATTTGTATCACCACCTCAACACCACCTACCGTCAAAAAATGGAAGTTTACTCTTCGATTTCTCAGGTCGAGAGGAATTGGCTAAACAAAAGCATATTGGTCTGATCGGTCAATGCACCAGGGTTTTTATTCATCTTGCAACGAACCTACTGAATTCATAAATAACGACAACTCGAAGTACAACAGAGCAAACGTGTGTAAGTAAGGCCCGGTCTTTTCACCTCCAGATATCCTACAGATAAACTAACTGACGGTTAGAATATTCTTTTGTTTATCGTTAAGTGATAACAAAAGCATATTCTAACATTCAGTCAATCTATCCTTAGGATATCTGGAGGTGAAAAGACCGGGCCTAAAAGGAATAAACTTAGTGCATACAGTGTGCAACGAATGAGGAATCGGTGAAATATCCCGTTGCTCACACAATGGATCACAGTTAAAATTACCGTGATTTTTGCTTGTTTTTATTGATTCCAAGTGATAATGAGTGCGATTGAGATTACTGAGTGTATCTCCCAAGTGCAGTCAGGCACTGCCTGACTTGTGAACGGGGTGATACAAATTTTCAAGAGATGAATATTGTTCTGATCTGGTTTTTGTAGGGATAATCATACTACTGTTACAGTTTTCCTGTGGGTAATAAATGACAATCGGTATAGTGAAAAGAAAGCAAATTTATTCATCGAACACTATATAACGAGAAATTTCGCAAAACTGAAATACACGAACACAATTTTTTTTCTCCGAAATTCGTTAATTCGCTTGACTTGACCAGTCTGTCGCTTATTTATCGCTCGTAAACACCGTTCGCTCCCTTCGTTTTCCTATCATTCCCTGAAAACTAGTTCCTGAAATCTTCTAGAAATACAGTTGTGATTCACGAAGAATGATTCGGGGTCTACCCAGAAGCTTCCATACCATTTTTTCTAGAATTCACTAGAATAAAGAAAGCTCCTGAACAAGGGAGGCATTAATTAGTTCAATTCACTGAATCTCGAAATACTATGTATCAATACAATCTCCGCAATCCTACTATTTCAATGAAGTGAATTTGGTCGATATTGGTTTCAGGTTCTGATCTGCAATCTGAAATTGAGAGGAGAGAAAGCTTTTTCAGTTTTACTACACTTAGGGTTCAGTAGGTCGATTGTGCTTCTCCTCCCTATCTACTTGACTAGGACTGAGAAATTTATAAAGTTATCTAAGAGTCGGTCGCTTGGACTGTTCATGCCAATAATATTTGAATGGTGTTTTTCGTCCAGTTATAAATATCTATAAATGTTTACATACTGGTCTTCAAGGAGTTTAGTTAAGCTTTTTTGAAAATTTCACAAATTTCTCTACAAATTCTGGATATCAGTACATCTTTCTAATATTATTGCATATATTTTGAAATATGAATATATTTCCGACATGACTTATCGCTGATTAGTGAGATGTTTCATTCGGAATATAGTTTTTTTTTTCGCTTATCGCGAATTCCTAGGCGAAACGTAGTGGGGCAGATCACCACCAAAGGTCACGATTGGTACTATGTTAGTTGCAGACTTTCGAACACGAAATCAAATGCGTTAGGTAAGGGAAAAAGTAATTGATATGGGTCACTATCCTTCTCCCCCCTCCAATCACTACAGATTGTTCCCAAAAATAAATAATATTTGTCGATTTATTTCGAAATTTACTTCAGAACTAAGGAATTGCAAGATGTCTTCATAAAGTGTAATTGAAAAAAACCAAAATACTAAATCTAGAATCAGAGCTTGTGTGGGTGAAGGGCTATTATCATTAGGATCACATTCACATCAATGGAGAAATTGAAAAATCCTGTACTCATAACCATCCAAACAAGAAAAAGAAATATATAAACAAGTCGAGATAGTGAAATAGAAACAACGATTCAAACTTATATCATTTATATGAAGAGTAGCTTCGTTCTTCTCATATCTCGACAAGACGAATAAGATTGTGAATTCAAGTCAACAAGCATATAATAATAATAATAAATAGTTTATTGTCTGCCATACATACAAATTGCAAAGAAAAGTCCTGCATAGTAAATATCGGCATACAAAAGGAGTAGTGTTAGGTGTTAGATGCCCCAACTTCATTCATATGATCCAGTAACTATTCAGGAAATACTCACCGATATAGCCTCCCCCATATCTGCCGACATCAGTTTTGTCCCACTTCCACCCATCTTCGGTCAAAAAAGTTACATTCAAGTAAGCAGAAGTGAAAGTGTCCGCCCTAGTGTCATCGGCCGTGAAGTGACTGAAGGGGGAGCCCGAAACCCAGTCTTCTGGCGTCGGAGAACTAGATCCGATGTTAACAACTTGCGCGAACAGAAACACCAACGTGAATTTTTGTTCAAGTCCTTGGAGAAATTTGCAGTTTTTCGGAAACATTTTTTTCGTACTCCTTACGAACCGAAACAGGAACTAGAAAAGACTGAGAGAAATTATGTTAGCGAGAGAGTTTTATTAAGAGTGCCGTATCTTATCAGTTGATTGTTGAAAGGGCATCGTGAATATTATCATAATGATTAATTGGGGTTCTCGTGGATTTTGTATCGAAATTAGGAATTATAAACCGGTATGACGACATTTTTTATGAGTAAAATTTTGTTTGTCATGGGATGAGACTTGTTATTTGATTATTAGTTAGACGAAGGAGACAGTTATTTACAATTTTTGTATGCTGCATTGGCGCACTGAAATCAATTGATTATTATTGAAATTTAGTTGTGAAAGAAATCATGAACGAAACCACATATCTAGTTCGGACCCTAATACTTGAAATCCCAATGAGAATTGACGTCAGAACTAGGTAATTCGATAGTTGAAGATGACATTGATTTCCAATAGTAAAATATTCCCATAACTCGAGATTTGTGGCCCAAGGTGTTACAGTTGGTCTCAGGATAACATTTCACCAGTTTTTCATCAACTTTCTAATAGATGAATGGTGCCTCTCGTCTTTTCTTTGAGAAAGAAGAAGAATCTGGTATATTCAGAACAGAGCATATTGATCGAACATTACATAGACCGGGAGGTCATGACAGGTGACGTTCCACCATTTTTTCGTGCATGCCTTTTTGAGGCTTGATAAATAACCCTAAAATATCAAAGATAGTCGGGTTTTTAGCCTCCCCGCGCGTCCTCTCAATAAGGAAAAACGCTTTTCTTTCTGTAGCGAATTTTCGTGTTTTTCCGTGATATTTTACTGCATGCCATTGTAATATACGGAAGTTCAAACTAATTGAAGCTCTAATAATTGATGGCATGCACCCCGCAGCGGCCCAAGATGAACAAAGGGTTGTGAAAACCTGAAAAAAAATGTAGGAAAATTCCGTGTTTTCAAATTGCATGCCGATGTGAAGAATTGAAGTTTTTCTAATAAAAACACTATGGAAAAATTGGCATGCACCCCTCGTAGGACCAACGGTGAAAAATTTCCGGAAAATTCTGTAAAATTTTAACACCGAATTCCGTGATTCCAAACTGCATGCCATTGAAAAAATACTTAATTCGTACCATTATTCAATAGAAGGAAATTTGGCATGCACACCAGGGTGTTGCAAAATAGAGGCATGCGTGACGAAAGTTGCAAAAAACACTGAGCAAATTTAGGTGACTTGTTTCTGCATGCCGTTTTGAAATTCATGAATTTACCTTATTTTAAGTCATGAGTGTAAATGGCATGCATGTAGCTACAGCCCAAAACACAAAAATTGTGAAAAAATTGAATAAATATCAATTTTTTTATTGAAAAAAATCTAAAAAATGACTTGCATGCCGCTATATACTTTTTTGAGCCGAAATACAAAATAGCATGCATGTAGCTTTATGACAATTGGTTAAATAAACAAAAAAATCGTCCTATTTAATAATTTTATTATTTTTCAAATTTTTTATGAAAAATGAAAGTCGAAAATCATTTTCAGCATCATTATTTTATACATGAAGTATTATTATAAAATTCACTCGCCGCCCTATTTGGGATAATATTCCCATCTCTTACTTAACGCTCAGCCGATGTATCTGAGGCGTGAGTGCAAGTGAGCCAAGAATGCTCTCAGCCGACACCCTCCTACCGCACCACATGCCGCCAGAGCCCAGCTAAATATAAAATCTTGACCTGATACATCATGCCGACTGGTAGCGAACTTGTTGTTTACTTCTATACGGTGGTATAGGCAATGGCGTAGCGTGTAGCGGTGGTGAAAGTTATTGGGAGCTAAGTGGAGCAGAGCTTTGTGTGGAAGTAGAATTTTTAGTACAGAGAGTTTTGGTACCAAGCATTGGAAAGTTATCGGAGCGATTTAAGTGCTTGTGTTGTATTGTATTGTGATAGAGAGTTATAATAAAAGAAGTTCAGTGTTGTTCGGTGTTTTAATCGACGAACCCAGGGATAAATCGTAACAGTCGTGTCAGAAGTTGGATTTTGAAATGATATATCGTAACAGTGGTGTCAGAATTAATATTTTCCAGAAGAAAGATCGTAACAATAGGGTAGTAGTAACCTCTCGTGCTAGTCAACGTATGATAGGCCACGTTTAGACTAGAGACCGGGAGATTCGAGTCATTTGAATTTTTTTTTTTATAATTCTTGAATGTTGGACTGTGATAACATATATGTTATTTCAGCCATCAACTTGAAATAATGTTTATTCAAACAATTTTCATGAAGCTACATGCATGCCATTTCGTATTTCAACTTAAAATAGTATCTACAAACGAAATACAAAGTGGCATGCAAGAAGAAGTCACGGCATTTTTTAGATTTTTTTTTCAATCCATAAATTGATGTTTATTCAATTTTTTCACAATTTTTGTGTATTGGGCTGTAGCTACATGCATGCCATTTACATTCATGACTTGAAATGAGGTAAATTCATCAAATACAAAACGGCATACAAAAACAAGTCACCTGAATTTGCACTGTTTTTTGCAACTTTTATTATTATTTATAATACGATGGGCTTATTCAACATGCATGCCATTTGAATTAGATAATCATTCCGTTATAAAATTAACATTCATCCTTATTAGGAGTGATTTGGAATCACGGAAAATCGGTGTTAGAATTTTACAGAATTTTCCGGAAATTTTTCACCGTTGGTCCTACGGGGGGTGCATGCCAATTTTTCCCATAGTATTTTTATTACAAAAACTTCAATTCTTCACATCGGCATGCAATTTGAAAACACGGAATTTTCCTAATTTTTTTTTCAGGTTTTCACAACCCTTTGATCATCTTGGGCCGCTGACGGGTGCATGCCATCAATCATTAGAGCTTCAATTAGTTTGAACTTCCGTATATTACAATGGCATGCAGTAAAATATCACGGAAAAACACGAAAATTCGCTACAGAAAGAAAATCGTTTTTCCCTATGAAGAGGACGCGCGGGGGGCTAAAAACCCGACTATCTTTGATATTTTAGGGTTATTTATCAAGCCTTAAAAATGCATGCACGAAAAAATTGTGGAACGTCACCTGTCATGACCTCCCGGTCTAACAGGGATTCCCTTCCGTGTGAATCTGTATATAAAAAAATATAGGAGGAGGTCATGTTGTTTTTCAAATTATAAAATCTATAAGAAACCTCAACTCGCCTTGCTGTGATAATTTCTGTCGGCAACCAATCACTGCCTATCCGAGCATGGTTATTTATCCATAAAACTATGTGCGCTTCAGCATCAAAGACAATTAGCCGACCCTTGTCCGCAGGAGGCTCTTCCTTCTGGGCGCACTCGAATGAGTGTTTGAAGGGAGGAAGAGTATAAAAAATGTACTCTCCATTTTTGTTTCCGAATCGAATCTTCTGACAGACGGGCGAAAAAAACACACTTATATATTTTTCCAGTGGCTTACACGGTACCATTGGTTTTTTTGCGAAGAATACCAATTGTTTTGACAAAATGGTTGAGGCTTCCGCGGCCGAGGTTATCAGTATGACTACTTTTCTTCGGGTTTGAAGGCCGTCGTTCTTTGGAATTTCTCCCTGACGTTTCGCTAGCGCGAGTGGCTAGCTTCTTCAGAGGCTTACTCATTCCTCGTGACAGAATCGATTACTGGCAAACCCTTCTCTTGAGCCCACGATCGGTTTATGGCTCCGCGAAGCCAGAGCTACTTAAGCTTCAAAAAGTTCAATGAAAAGTTGAAAAATACTCTGTTACATAATAGTAACACCATATCAAATTTCAATGTCTTTGCTAAGTGTTTTACGTTTTAAATATATCTGTAAATTTGCGTAATCTTCGGTATTGTACATTTGGTTACACTCAAACACTCGCTCAAACACATATTACAGTCTAGGTTATTATAAATGCTTCGTAAGACTCTTCTAATTTGAGATAGATCATTTTTGTTTTGCAATACTATATTTATACATACTTATTTTCACGTAATTCTATAGTGCATTGCGCCAATAGAGTATACATGTTAATTTAATTTGATAATATGGTACAGCATTTCGAAGGTTCTCGGGGTTATAGGGAAGAATGGAGTCAATGTACACTCCTGTACATTGAAACTAACTATAGCCCTGTTCAGTCAGACAATAACATTGTATCTTGTGTTCAATAGAATGTTATATAAAATGTGTGTTATTGCTGAATTTCTCAATAAATGACTACATAAATAAATAAGTGAATGTCACTGTCTGACTATTTCCATCGATGCAATTCACAACAATCTTGGAATTCCTGACGATTTTCATTGAAACTTTTTTTCAAATTCACAGATTCGCACGAAAGAGTAGCCCTATAATGTTCAAATGACACTGCGTGAATCAAGGGACAGGAAATAACTTAAAATTCAAGTTTTTAGAGTTTGTGGGCCTCAGGAGAATCCTCTCTTCGCAAGTAATTCCAAACTTCAGCTGTTCTGTTGAAAAAAATGTGCAGGAGCAAGAAAGATTCGACAGGTCTGCAAGCTCACAACAAAGGGGTGAGAATTCTGCACTCGTCGGATCATCCGAGTTGAAACTGCTAACAGGCCTTATATGTGCCTTCTAGATTCTAGATCATTAAAAGCTGACGTTAGTGAAGTATTCATTCGCACGATGTAGAAATCCAAGCTCCTGGGAAGCATCTTTTGCGATCGATCTCACATGGACTTTGTAGGAATAGTTACCCCTGATATCTGAATATCGGATGAAGATCAATCGGCTTTTATCAATGCTGTGCAGCATTTAATTCCATCAAGTTGATGTTACCCAATAATATTATTTTCCCAAAGTCATTGTTAATACTGTTGATGCTAATGCCTCTCTGTATTTCTATTTATCCTGCTGATGTGAGGATTCTGGAAGAGATACTAGTGTGAAGAGTACTGTCGTCCGCAAAACTATGCACCAGATCTGAACCCTGTGGAACACCTGCATTCATTGATAGAATATCAGAAAATCCTTTTGTAACAGCCACCTATCAGACAAGGAACTTTTTAACGAAGCACACAATTGAGGAGATAAATCATGAGTCAGCAATTTAGAAAGGAGACCCCTATGCCAAACGCGATAACACGCAATTTTTCATATTTGAAAAATACGCCAATAAGTCACGAGTTGATCTTCGATGGCGAAATCTATTGTCGATCATTAATTGTTCTTGATTTCTCCAGATATTTGGTAAGTTTCATATTGATTGCTTTTTCCATAACTTCGAAAATATTAGAAAGCAATTCAGTTGGTCTATAATTACAAAATAAAGTTTTTTCCTTTTCTATGAACTAGCTGTACTCTATCTGTGACCAGTGCCGATTCGGGGGCACACACTACAATAACAATTGCTGGGATTCCATCAGATCCGTAAGCCTTGTTTATATTCATGTTCTTTGAAATAGTCCTTATATTTTCTTGGTGAAAAATTCTTTCAGGTATATGACTGAGGAGTCAGGCGTGATATTCGGACGTTCTTTTTCCAATGAGTCCCAAGTAAAATTTCCAGCGAACATTTTGGCAAATATATTCACTTTTCGTTGGTCAGTGGTGGCTTGGGATCCATCCTCTTTGGTTGAGGATGGGAATTAAATAATATGATTATGTGCTTCTAGAGCACCTTCAATTGTTTAACTACACCTATTTCTTGCGTTGGCATACTCGGATCTCGTTTCTGAACCTGGATTTTCCCGCCAGCGATTGAATGCCGCTTGTTTGGATGTGACAGCTTTAGAGCAGCTTCTATTGAACCAGGGTTTCTCTTCGTTCTTTATAGTAATTGGAATAAATGTCTCCTTTCTCAGGATGATGGTATCAGATATTTTTTGAACTCATAAAGTGGGATCACCAGATGAAAAACAGATTCTTTTGCAGGAAAATCAGAAAAAACATTCGAAAATCGTCCCAGTCGGCTGAATTGTAATGCCAAACAACGTGTGGCTAGTTAACACTTTATTGGAGCTGAATGCGAACAAGTGATAGATCAGGATAATTCAGTGTATTGGCTACTCATATCAGGAATACAAGTGCGTCGATCTGTTAGTTGTTTCAGATGATTGGTAATGGCAAATGCCTCTGCCTGTCGTTCTGTTCAAAATTCATTCAATGTTCTGAGCAATGACGAATTATGTACATTAAAAACACCCAATATAGTGATTTCAGCAGTGCAATGGGTTTTTTAACGAAGTTGATCTCTCATTACGTTGAAATGTGTCTCTTTGTAAGAATATTCATTATCCCGATCTTTTTAAAAATAACTGACGAAATAAGAGAATAAAGGGTACACCTTTATTCTCTTATTTTCTTATTGCTGCAAATCTTTCGAACAATCTGTTCAGGCCAGTCTCAAATTACCTACACAGTAGGTTTCGGCTGGCACCTGTCAGAAAACAACTACTCCCCTGGCTAATACCACGAAGGGCATTGAATTATATCCGCTGCCTTGCACTGACGAGTGGCCAAATAGCCCGAAACCGGTCTGCAAGTGTGTCCGTCCCTATAATTGAAGATCAATTCCTTCATTTGTATCGACGAAAGCAGGATTTATTTCTGTGAGGAAACCTGCACTGGCACCTGGTCGGATATAATTCAATGCCCTTCGTGGTATTAGCCAAGGGAGTAGTTGTTTTCTGACAGGTGCCAGCCGAAACCTACTGTGTAGGTGATTTGAGACTGGTCTGAACAGATTGTTCGAAAGATGATTTGATTTAACGCCAGTCTTCAAGTATGCCCACTGACTATGTCAAGTGTGAGCTTCAAATGTAATGTCATTAAAAAAATCATTTAGGTACAATTGAAAGAAGTAAATAGAGCAGTTATAATAACTACAACTGTAACACAATGTAGTCATCGTTTCATCAGGAAAGGGAATGAAATCAAACACACACTACACCTGTAATAATCAAGTAATTGTGTTATCAGGTGAGGAAATGGAATTGAAGACACAATGTACCTCATCATTCTATCAAGAACAGTCAAGATAGGGCAGTTTTGTGTTATGGCCGTAGACAAAATTTTTTTTCCCCACAGATGACTTGAACTTCCAATCCGAATTTCTTGAAAGCAATGATTCACGTTTTGGTGAATAATTCATCCGAGTTTATCATGAAACTGAATGGGATAGATACTAGTTTTTGTAATAATATTTTTTAGCGATTTTGGGAGAAATGGGTGGGAATTCTGTATTCGTCGTGTCATCCGTGTAGGTATTGCCAAGGGTGGACTGATTCAGAAGAGCATCGTCCGTAGAAATATCTGTAGAAGAGAGACAAGTCTCCGACACTTCTACGATGTTCCAATGAAGTGAGTGAGTCTGTGAGCAAAGAATCGCCAACAAGATGGATTGCCTTTCTCTGAATTGAATCTAGAAGCCTCAATGAATGTTTTGGTGCTGAACTCCACATGAGAACTATATTCCAAGACAGGTCGTATCTTAGCATTTTAGATCATTAGAAGCTGACGAGAAGTGAAGTATTTTTTCGCACGAAACAAAAATCCAAGTTTCTGGGAAGCACCTTTAGCAATCGATCCCACATGGTTTTCCATGAGAGATTATCAATGATCGTAATTCCTAGAATCGAAATACTTGACTTTGTAGGAATAGTGACTCCTGACGCCTGAACACTAGATGATGATAGATCGGCTTTCCTCGAGAAGAGACATGCCAGGGTTTTCCCAGCATCACATTCCACCAAGTTCATGTTAACCCATTCTTTTATTTTTACGAAGTCGTCGTTAATTTCATTGACGTGAACGTTCCTTTGAATTTTTGTTTCTCTAGCTGGTATGGGAACTCTGGAAGAGAAACTGGTATGAAGAGAACTGTCGTCCGCCAAACTATGTATTGAACAAGATGTTTTCTCGAGAAAATCATTGATATAGAGCAGAAACAAAGTGGGCGTCAGAACTGAACCCTGTGGAACACCTGCATTCACAGAGACCTATCAGACAAGAAGCTCTTCAACAAAGCACACAACTGAGGAGACAAACCATAAGACGGCAGTTAGGAAAGGAGACCCCGATGCCAAACTCGATAAAACGTTTTGGAAATATCGAGTGCAACAGCTATCGTTTCATCGAATTTTTTGATTGAATGCTGCCAAATATGAGAAACATAAGCCAATAAGTCACTCGTTGATCTTTGATGGGAAAATCCGTATTGTCAATCATTAATTATTCCTGATTTCTCTAGATATTTGATAAGCTTTATATTGATTGCTTTTTCCATGACTTTGGAAATGATATAAAGCAATGCAATTGGTCTACAATTACAAGGTAACATTTTCTTCCCTTTTTTAGGAAGTGGCTGAACTCTTGCTGCCCTCCATGCTGTAAACTCAGTGTAAAACAGTCAGATAAATGCATCATCTATCCTATCAAATTCCCTCAGAGCTTTTATTAATACCAGCAGTATCATCTGTGACTGCTTTATATCAAAAGGTTTCCTTTCTGACACGAATTAAATACCTTCGAATGTCATCAGTGTTAGGCCACAATTTTGCAATACAAGTTGTGAATTAGTCATCACCGAAACCGTTTACACATCTTGCTTGTGTACAAGTTTCCTACTTTTCGGTTCGGAGTTAACTTATTTGAAAAACGCATTGCAAAACAGTTGATCCGTGTATTGAGGACCCAATAGAGACTATCCAGCAATCTATATCGCCGTCCAAATGTTTCGAAGCCTCTTATTGATCCGAGACTCGAATAGGAAACTGTGATATTTTTGTCAACATGGATTCTCATCAAGTATCGGCCTGTTCAATTCAATATAATATTATATTGTGGAAAATAAACGAACGCCTGAAGAACTGCTGCCAGTCTGTTTTAGCACTACATGGAGATGAAGGGATATATGAATGGCGAATCACAAATGGCCGAAAGTCTTATATTTCGCGAACATCGATCGTTGCTTGACTTTTTTGCTACTCGCAAATCGTTTCGTTCAAAAATTCCTCTCGTGTGTGGTCGCCTGAACCATATTAACTCCTAAAGTTACACCAGGGGCCCTCTATTCTTGAACCACACGTTCGCTGAACGCATTCGTTCTTGCTAGGCAGAGACCAATCATATCTGTTGTAGCTTAGCAATAGCATATACGCAGGATTACTAGTGATTCAGGAATAGGGCCCCAGATGAATCTGCATTTGGTCACATCGAGTTGACAGCAGTATTTTACGTTTGGGGCTTCAAGCAGGATGGAATCAGTTGGTCAAAGGTCACTCGCTTTTTTATTCATAATTCGCTAACGAATAAAAAACTAGAGATCGCTGGATCAAGATTTCAAGTTCGATCGTTCGAACTTCATGAAATCCGACAATTTATTCGTCGAATGCTATTTCATTAGCTGTATTGTAACCTTGTGCAAAGAAAGAACTAACGACTTAATGACGATTATCAATTCGATGAGAGGAATGGAATGACCGACAATTTGTTTTAATGACACCATGCCTAATGCGTGTAAAAAACTCAGAGTTCTCATGACGATTGATTGTAGATCGTTTTTCACAAAACTTGGATGTTTTACCTCTGCCTATAAATAATGTACTTTCATCTGTTTTTCAATTCGAGTGTAGATCTTCAATTAGTGCATAGGTGTCATCAACTGCAGAACCGCCATTAAAAATATTTTAAGGGGAGGCTGGGGGGCTGAGGCAAAAAAATTCCCAAATTACGAGTTATTTTTTTCAGGTCACACATTCAAAATGAGGTTGTTCAATACTTTATTCCACGTATTACGCTTCATGCTTTTCGCACAACCTTCACACTTTGAGGACACCATATATTTACAGTGGGGATAGATGTTGATACGTGATTCAACTGACTTTGGTTTCAATTGAGAATACTGTCATTGAAAAAAGTGTCGACATAAACATATTGAACAAGAACAATAGGCTCTATCTATATCGAGGGGGAAACATCTTCTTTCAATCTTGTACATCTAAAAATTTCAAGTCAATTTTCACTCTTTAAATCTTCCTGTCAATCTCTAAGTCATCATTTCAAGTTTTTAAGTAATCGTTTCAAGTCTTTAAGTCATGCGTTTAAGTCTTTAAGTTATGCCTTTAAATCTTTAAATGCGTTTCAATATTCAAGTCTTTAAGTAATCTCCGAGACTTGAGTTGAGTCGTTTTTCAATCAATCAATTTTTTTTTTGAATCTTTAAAAATGTGGGTTCAATCAAATTTACCCCTTAATAATGTAATGTTTACCGCGATTCGTGCGCATACTCGATTTAGGTAAGTGAAAACGTGATCGCTATAGACTGGAAACAAGAAACGGACTTCTTCAGTCACCCCATTTTTGTCAATGCGAGTGTTTATGTGATCAGTGAGTGACCTCATTTTCACAGTGCAAATCTCAAATAAAAGTCGAAGTTGAAATAAAACCGTATGCTATGGCCTCGGCTATGGCGAACTCTGGAGAGACGCTGCCTATATCCCTGCGTATGAAAACGTGAATATATGGAAAACCAAGAAGTATTTTGAAATTGATAAACGGGAAATGAAAACCTAGAAGATATTATAGAGTTGATCTTTTCTGTGGAGTTATAGTTTTCGGAAACTTGGAAAAATTGATATCATTTCAGATTTGAATACGAATGATAGACGTTAGCTTGACGTTGGGTATATACGAAAACTCAAAAATTTGAGTAGATCGCCGTGAAAAAGTTGATTATTGAAGATAGAATAATTGAGAGTCGAAA
Organism: Zygogramma bicolorata; assembly: GCA_032362365.1. Taxonomy (NCBI): domain Eukaryota; kingdom Metazoa; phylum Arthropoda; class Insecta; order Coleoptera; family Chrysomelidae; genus Zygogramma; species Zygogramma bicolorata. The sequence continues at coordinate 322,885 of JAVJAQ010005383.1, read as the reverse complement.
CCAAAGAGTAAGTTCAAAATGGTGGAATTGAAAGTACTGAAATGAGAAGATTGAAAAAATTTGAGAGATTGGAATAGTTGAGAATGTTCGCTGAAGTTGATAACTAAAAAGAAGTGATTCACTCGAAAATATTCGATAAATATTATGTTAAGGTATATAAGAAGTTCGGAATGTTGAAAAGTTGAGATAATGAAAAAAGTTGATGAAAACAGAATTATCGAGGTGGAGTGAAAGACCAACTAAATATTTTTCTCATGTGAAATTGTCTCGAGAAACTATTGTAAGTTGAACTCCGCCTATTGGTGCAGAAATGAAACAATTAATAACACAAATATGTATAAGATGTATTCACTTGGATAAATAAAGACGCTATTATTATTATTTCGATGAAAAAGACCATTCTCCCCGCTAATCTTTACAAAGTGGGGCAAATATCTGACAAAAACAACTACTTCCTTGAGTAATACCACGACGGACACTGAACGACAATTGACAGTTCAATGTTCGCCGTCGAAATTTGTTTTTCTCTAACAGATATTCGTATTTTTCTTCTTCCGTGGAAGTTGGTGGAGAGAAAGTATTGTTGGACATTGGCCGAAATTATACTTTTTCATTTATTTGATAATTTTCAACAATCCTGTCGGATTTGTTCCGAATAAGGAGTTGAGTGAATAATATATTACACACATGTATTTACAATTTTGGAAGTATACTTTGAGAACTGAATCGAATGGAAAAAGGATTGAAGTCGGAAAATATGTTTGTTGTGTTGAGTCATTGAGATTTAATTTTGAGTCTTTCAATCCCAGTATTAAGTCTTTCAGTCTTTGAAAGATTTTGAATCTTGTACAGATTTTAGCTAGTTGTTCCCCCTCGATCTATATAATACTAATACGTTTCTTTTTCAAAGTCGCCTACTGACGAATTATTATTATTGAGAGTTTGATTTCACTAATATATTTTTCTCACATTTTCCTTCTTACCTGTGTTATACCCTTTGCCCTACTGTCCTCCGTGACTGACCACTCTTATTGAATTGAAAAATGCTCTGGTCAGAGTTTAGCAAGTTAGAGAATTCCAATCATTTGAAATTGCCTTTCATTTTTTGTTCATCCTGGCCGTTTATATATAGCAATTATTTTTCTATCATGTGTTTTTTTTCAAGAAATTCCCAACTGTTCGTCATTAGCCAATTATTGAGGGATCGAAGACCCCCCAAACCGTCCTGTCGTGATGACCATGATGTCATATCTCATATCTACCTGTTAAATCTTCATAATAAAAACAGTTGTGCTCCACTGTACAGATCGTCATTAAGACCTAGTATATTATAATTGACGAACTACTTTAAAAAAATTCTCAGTAATGTTACGATATATCCTTGGGTTCGTCAATTAAAACACCAAACAACACTAAACTTCTTTTATTATAACTCTCTTTCGCAATATAATACAACACAATCACTTAAATCGCTCTGATAACTTTCCAATGCTCGGTACTAAACTCTCTGTACTAAAAATTCTACCGTCGGCGTGCGCGCTCCCGCTTTTACTTATATGCTTGCTCATACAGTGGAGAACCATCTCGACAAATCTTCACAGTCGAATCTTCTGGATGAGCCGCGATCACGCGAGTATTATCGTTCCTGGAATCTCGCACTAATTCGCATCGATAGGCGGCAGGGCCGGCGCTAGTCCATTTCGTTACAGTAATGATGAAAAGCATCAGGTAACACTTGGTTGGTGCATGTAATATAACTGACCTGGTTATTCGCCTGTCACAAAACTTATCCCCACCTAATATGTTCAATATCGGTCTTATGTTTTATTTCATTAACCGTATTAATCTTTCTCCTAGAAAATTAGTGTTCCAAGTATTTATCGAGCATCCCGCCCATACGTTTATCTTTTATAAAAACCCTGAGTGATAGCTCGGAGCCCGGTTCGAAAGCTCATCCATTAAATATTGGATACCAGAAGTTGTTTCCACATGGGTTCAATTACAAATTCCCGCTGTGATGCGTTGCATACTACTAGAAATATTTTCAGGACATTGACGTTTCGCTTGGCCAATACCGTATGTGAATTGCACCGAAATCGTAACACAATCCGTTCTAAAATGGAATGAACGATCCTCAGAACTTTTCATATATTCGCTATTTCGTCAGGAATCTACAATAACACTTCCTTTTTTTATTTCTACCACAATGCAGTTACCTGTCGGCTCTCTTAGAACCCACATATCCGTGTTCTCTATTCAGTTTTGCTCGAATGATGCAATATCTCAGCATTCGAATATTCAATTTTCAAGAAAGAAAACAGATAATAAAGATGATGAAAACCCGAGTGAAAACCCTTCATGAAATCCAACCGAACCCGTTTTAATGCATCGGTAACCCTCACTGTGACCTATTTCAGGTCGGAGTTCGCAGCATCAAAAGAACAACGTTATTGGAAAAAGATCTGGCTAGACTCATAACTGTACAAGAGCCAAATAAAAAAAATAACACGAGAAATGATCATGACACCAAGTAATGGGCACTTTCCTTCAAAACTCAGCATCCAGTCATATCCGAAGGGTATTTATTCATTATTCGATCAGAATCAATGAACTATTAAAAAAGTAATTTGTTCGTGGACCAGTGGCTCGAAAAATAAGATCGGCTACCTCTACTGCAAATTACTGGATGGTTACAGTGGGATGATTTTCAGAATTTCATGAGCAAATATTGACTATTTCGGAGGGAGTAATAAACATACACTTTTATTTTTTATTGATTTCGTGAGCAGCCTATAAATACGTAGGTCACTCATCTTCTGAAATTATCAGAATTCGCTGGAAGACAAATCGCGTATACAGTTCTTTCTCAATTTTGATATTTTTACTTTCAATTAAATAACCGTCCATGATACTGAATAAATGAATAGTCAATTTTTGCATCTATCCCACTGTATCCTACATGTCTTAAAAGTTAATTTCGTTTGATATTATTGACAAAGCAACTTTGTAATTATAAGTATTGATGTATGAATGAATCATGCCAATAAAATGTATTGTCTTACTGAATTCCACTTCGGATTTCCCGATCTACTAAGTGTTCGACCTCGAATAAAATGCATAGAAAGTTGCAATTGTATGGGAGATAATGGATTGTATTTGTTTTCAGCTCTTTCTAAATTTCATCCATCTGAGAACGATATACTTTGCTACCACAGTAGCAACCTCGCTGAAACGTCACTATCGTGATCTGCCAACTTTATAGTTGGAATTGGACAAACAGAACAAAATTTCAGCACGACGCCGACGTCTATGTCGAAAGAGAGTACACAACCGTTTGAATGTTATATGGACAACTCACTCAATTCTATGGTTCAATCCATTTCCAACCAGTGGTGCATTTACGCACCATGATAACAAAGCTTTTTTTTGCTTCGAGGGGAGAAAAATAAGCTCAGTTTCGATGGTAGGTCTGTCAACAATCATTACAGTTATTAAAGCCCAACTGTTCAACTTATCATTTTGTAAACAACGCAAAAAAAATTGAGTTTTCATCTCCGCCTGTATTTCTATGATGTAAGTTCAACTAATATTTAATTGATGTTTTCTTTCTCAAAATTCAATTCTGGATAGTTTCAGGAGCTAAATGTTGATGCAAACATTTTTTTTGGATATTGAAGTGGAGAGTACTAAAAATCACGTGGTTTGTTTGCGAACCATTGGTGGTTACAAATAATGTGATATTGGCGAATCTAACAGGAAAATTCCTGTTCGGATCTGTCTGTAATATTTGTATAAGAATCTTGATAGTGGAGTATTTTAGTTTCAGTCTTCACTCAGATTGATCAGAAGATAGTTGTGTGTGTGTGAATAAAATGTCGTTCAGAAAGTATTTGACTGTGAATGAATTGAAAGCAGCTTTAGAGGAGGTTGTAGATGAGCTGGAGAGAGATATGTGAAAATTATTCACTTTGATTTTCATGTTTGGTGTCATATTCTATTTATTCTAAAATGCGACATTCACGATAGTTCATTACAACAAGAATTCCATTTCAGATCGTTCAGTCGATATTGTGTATGTTCCTCCAGAAGTAGATTCACTCACTGATGAAGAAACTATTGACGAATAATCTCTTCTGCCTGAAAGTAGTATGCAATGTGTTGATATTACTGGGACATACGAAATACATGTACCAGAGTGTAATATTGATTGTGACGAAACAAATAACGATCAAGATGTCTCATCGGATGAAAAAACTCTCGCCACGAAACGAGCTTAACTGATATGTTCGAATTCTAATCGATCCGATGATGAACCTCTATTGGACTAAGGGAGAACTACTAACTATTTTGTCATCTAAAAGGAAACGGTTTTTTTTGCTACTGGAACTGTTCGCAATAACAGAACGAAAAAATGTTCCTTGCAAAACCAAAAATTATTTTCGAATATGGAAAGAGGTGCATATGATGATGTTTATGATAGGAAAACTAAGGCTTCATTTGTGCGTTGGAATGACAACTCGGTTGTGACAATGGGAAGTAAGGTTTTGGGTTCAACCATTACATCGAGTCATAATCAAGTTACCCAGCCAGACGTCATATTTCAGTATGATGATTTCATGGGAGGAGTTGATCTTCATGACAATCGAATTGCCAACTACAGAACTGAAGTTCCAGGAAAAAGTGGTGGTTGCCTATTTTCTGAAATTTGTTAGACAGTACTTTAGTCAATGCTTGGAAGATATTCCGAGAGATATTCTATATGGTAATTGATAAAGAGATATCTCAACTCGATTTCAAATCATATATTGCTTTGAGGCTCATGAAAACAGATCGAGTTTATAGTCAAAGAAATGTTCATCAACCTATTGATGAACTACGTTATGATGGAATTGAGCATAATATACTTTTACATGAGAGTAAAGGCCGTTTTTTTTTCCGTAGGAGCTGCAAAGTGTGTGAAAACCTCGGTGGAAACCATACAACGAGCCATACAATTTATACCTGTAGCAAATGTAATGTTCATTTACATGTTACTTGCTTCTCACAATACCAACAGAACTAGGCATGTATTGTTATATTTTCAGTAACATTGGTTCGTTTATGCACCAAATTGATATATTTGAAACACGAACAAATTTATTCCTGTTTTATTTTATTGTGGTATTTTTGAATCCCAATTTTTTTTTTCATTTTGAACATTTTTTCATAGAAAAAATATGAAATTTTTCTTAATTTTCAAATTTTTTTATTCCCTTGTTACCCCCAGTGGTTCGTTATCGAACCACCTGTTATTTTTTCTATAACTTGTTTTTTTTTTAATGTAAAACAGCTGATAATACCAATGAACAGTTTTTAAAAAAAGTTGTGAGTTTCATCAAATTATTTTGCGTTTTTGAACTACTGGTGTTAAGGTTAATCACCAGGAACATTTTCTTCGTGCATTTATATATGTGTTACTGTTTGTTGAGTAGGTGAAAATCTTCTAGAATCCATTTTTGGTTTTTCTCTCTACTAGAAATGAGAAGGAAAAGTGTTTATCAAATCTGTGTTTTGGGAAAATTGGTGAATTATTCCCGGTACGTACAAAAAGGTGCATAATTGAGTGACTATTTTATAAGTTACGTATCGTATCTTTATGAATTCAGAGATTCAAATAACATTTTTTTTGCGCATATGTTTTTTTGGCGACGTTTCCGAAGCTAGTCTGTCCCCTTTTCGAGCCCATTTTGGAAAATTCTCAATGAAATTGCAATTTTTGGTGCTTAGTGTCAAAATCTGTCACTGGCATGACTCATTCATCCGTAGCTAAACCAAGTGTTGGTTTGACACAACCTACTTCGAATTGAATCTCCACAGTTCAACTCCCCTTTTCAGAAGAGGTATCCAACATCGATCCATACTCAATGTACAAGTAGCAATTCCTTCATTTCCGTTTAACAAAATGAAAGTAGCTTCTTCGAGTTTTTTTTGTTCTATTCTGTTCTGTCATAGGTACATTTATGTTATACCACTCCATTGGTGTACCATTTGTTCATAATATGTTCTCAGCTAATTCCTACTCATCTACTTCCCAATTTGTTTCCATGTTCAGCTGTCCTTATTCTTGATAGCCTTGATGTTTCACCAGTATAAAAAGTGCCACATACACAGGGGATACTATAAACACAATTTTTTGAATTCTGTCGTGTTCTCTGTGTTAACATGGTCAAGAATTTGTAATCGATAAGTTCAAATCTGTAGACTACCACTCAACCATTTACCAGAACTGAAGGGAGGCAGAAAAAATTGTGAAGGGCTGAAGTACCTACCTATGATTAAAAACTCTGTCATTTAATTCTTGATATTGTGAATAAAAACAAAATAAATCTGATTGTGCCACAATAACGCCTTACGTTATCACTATGTTCAACATGTGTTCTAGAGATTATTCTACGAAATACTGTTGGAGAATGAGTTCAATTAAGATCAATAAGAAAGTTCTAGATGTTGGCTAATTTGAGTATAGATATCAATGGTACTCTCAATATGTTAGTAGTCATCTTGAACATTGAACTGAATCTGTTTGAAAAAAAATTGAATGACTTACCTGTAAGGAAATTCAATCTTTATTGTAAGAGAAGTCACGATCGATTAGATCAATTTTAATGCTACCAGCTACTATTTCTTGCCACAACAACAGTTATATCATGTCGCTCACTTGCCCTGCCTCGGACCACTCATTACGCTTTTCTAGAAAAAAAATCACTTTCTTCGGGAAAGGGGAGGGTAACCAGAAATACATTCTTGTTAATGTGAAGGGTTGGTTTATTCGAACGTGTCTCCTCGTATAACAAAGATAGAATGTCCCTACAGGTAAGTCATTTGATCTTCAATTATTATTCGAGCCACGTTCTCATAGACATAGACCAATACATTGTAGATGTTTGAAGATCATCTGAACAAATTTTGGACAACAAGATAAATTAATAATATGGGTACATTTCTATTTACTTCTGAAGAAATATTTATTCTGCCTTCATTTTCACCAAGAGGCTTAAAGGCTATCCTCATGCAACGATTCTTCTCCTGAAAGTATTCTCCAAACTCGTGTTGGCCTCCTACAAGGTTTCTTGAATGTCAAGCATTATTCTTCTATTCAATTTCGGACTTGTAAAATTCAGTTCACTCGAACAAATGTGAGATGTGAGGCCATACGCATCTGGTAATTTTGAAATGCTGTGCTGTGGTCGGACCGGACCAAAAGTTCCTAATAGAAAAAAAATGTATGCCTCACCTACCTACATGTTTTTTTTTTAATATTGTCAGGATTTCGCGGAAGGAAACTGATACTTCTGAATTGCTAAGTGACAAGTACCTAGGAGAGACATCGTTGCCAAATACTGCATGACAAAGTGGGTCATTTTCTTATTCATATTCATGAATGGTTTGAATAATTTATATTGATTGATGAATATAAAATCAATCGGTATTGGAACCCATGAATTTGTGATTTGAAAATACCTGGTATCGTGTAAGAAATCGAACACTATTTGTTTCAAACCACAGAAGCTGTTTACTCTCGCTTATTTTTCTTTTCTCCTTATACACTTTTCCTTACGTGCGTCCATATACATCGTCGTGATTCAAACTGACAGAAAGTGAGCATGGGTTAGACTAGACTTCAAATAAATTGAGATTATACTTCGACCACGAGTTATTACTTCTTTTTATCCACATCTATTTGGAGCAAAGACTCTTTCGGCCTGGAAAACTGAGCAAATACTGAGCATAGTGATTTGTCCGTTTTTATTCACCTAGACCTGAGTAAATTCTCAAAATACCTGGAGTTTGAGCATTTACTCAGCTTTATTCACTTCACCCTGTATCTGCATAAAAATGACGTACATATTACCTTTCTAAGGGGCTGTATTATAGGTTGCGGTTGCGCCCTACTCAATTCAAATGGTGGTCGGACTATTAACATTCTTCCTTCGATGTTCATTATAAGGACACATCTTATTCAATAGTTGCGGTTAACTTAATCTAACTGAAACCAATAATACTTGCTTTGAGAATGATATTGTTACTTGAACTAATATCATTTGTTGAACATTTGAGAGTATGAAAAATTGATGAATAAGAGAAGAATTCTGTATCAAATGTCATATTCGATTTTTCAATATAAGGCTATTTGTTGAAAAGTCAAATCGAAAGATTCCTCTGCTGTACACCTTTTCCAATTGTAATTCAGATTATATAAGATGTTATTCAAAAAATATCAACTGTAATTCAGATTTGTCATGTGTAATTCGGAAGATATCAATTGAAATTCAGAATAATCAACTGTAATTCAGAAAATATCAATTGTAATTCAGATTGATCAAATGTAATTCAGAAAATATCAATTGTAATTCAGATTGATCAAATGTAATTCAGAAGATATCAATTGTAATTCAGAAAATGAACGATATGCAGACGTATACCTTTGATCAAGAACACATAAGGCATTCAGTACTGGCACGACAATTCTGAGAACATTGCGAAAACAGCCTCGCGTGAATTTCCCTTCATTATACTTAGAATCGATGTCCTTTTCAACCTTATTTGGGGCTTGTATGCGAAAATGGGGCACCAAAATCTGTCGTTATCTAACGGTCTCATATTTTCTGAATTACAATAAACACATTCCTAATTACAATTGACAAGATCTGAATTACATTTGATATTTTCTGAATTACATTTGACTATTCTGAATTACAATTGATATCTTCTGAATTACAATTGACTATTCTGAATTACTATTGATATCTTCCGGATTACTGTTGACTATTCTGAATTACAACTGATATCTTCTGAATTACATTTGACCAATCTGAATTACAATTGATATTTTCTGAATTACAATTGGAAAAGGTGTAGAAATCAATGATATTTTAATATTTTTTCCAACCATCAAGTGAAGCACGATATAACAGTCAGCGTTTCTATCAATTGAAGAAGTTGCTTATTCAAGGCATAGGAAAAGTGAATATTCTGGCTCGCGAAAATTCAATATAAATATTTTCTTCTGCTAACCGAAACGTCGTGAGTACACTCAACATGAAACTTAGTTTAAATATTTCCTCTACGTTTGGATTTTACTGCTTTTCCATTTTGATTATTGTTCATTTACATTGATTTTTTGAATATTTTGATTGACTCTCTTGATTTTATTGCAAATCAAGATCCAATTAAATTAGTTTGTTGTTTAGATTTCAGTGACTTTTTTTATTGAGTTTCTCGACCCAGTTATTCATAGGTTCTACTCTTTTCTTAATTCATTCATTGATTTCGAATATCTATACTTATTTTGATTTTTGACCTATTCCCTTCTTCAGATTTTATTATACATTGTTCAACTTGTCCCAAATAGCACATGTACGTCCAGTGGACGTACTGCATATGTACGATGAGGATGCATTGTACGTATTTAGGACGTACTTTTGTCTCCGACAGACGTACATAAGACCTCCCCTGCGACTTACCGTTTCCGCATAGTCGGTAATCCCAGGTACGTACTTTTCTAGTCCACACAGGACCTGAAATGTACAGAAAGGGGAACTGTTTGGGACATTCCAAAAACGTACATTTTCCATTCTGTATGCGCTATCCCAAGTAGAACAAACATATTTGACCAATATTGGTTCAATATTACGGGTATATCAACCTTATATTGTAGATGATATCAATAGTGGCCACAAAAAAATGTAAACATTCGCCGATATTAGCTCAATATTCGAAAACAACGTAATGATATATCATATGATATCACTTAATGAATCTAAGTTTTCATATTAGGGATTATTCATTTCTTTTTTACCAAATAGTCAAGTTGGAAATTTTACTCATTCACGTGTACTAACCATCTAACCGAATACTTACCTGGAAAAAGACCTGGCTGCTGCGGGGCTTGAACTCTCGACCTTTTCTATGGAAATATTATTGTCGACCACTGTTACGCTCTACGGCACGGAGAGACTTGTTTTCAAGAAGGAGTTGGGTGCTATAGATGTGATGACTTCAAGTTAGTTTTGTTCGAGATAATATTAAAATTTCAGAAAGTTCAGTAACAATGAAAATATATTCGAAAAAACACTAAAGGATCACTGTCTCATGTGATGGCGATTTTGGAATATCAAACTTGCTGTGCAAAAAATTCTGTATGTAATTTTCTGGTATTTCAATTCACCACATGTCGATGTTTCAATTTTTCCAAATTTTTTTAGGAATAATTCATTATGAATATTCCATTACCAATATTGATATATGTATGAATACTGAATACACTAAGTGACCACCCTCAAAATCCCAATACCCCTTGAACCGAAAGGGACCTAATACGTACGTACTTGGGAGGTCCAAACGGTATGTACATACTAACAGAAATGTAGAAAATGAAAGGAACCAAATCCGTACGTACTTGGGAGGTCCAAACAGTATGTACAAAAAAGTACATCAACGAGACGTCCAGATAGTATGTACATACGATTTCCAAAAATGTACGTCATTACTATTATGTCCCGCAAACGTTTCGAAATATACGTATCTGAAAGGGACTCAATATGTACGCACCTGGAAGGTCCAAATAGTACGAACATAGTTCTTCCAAACATGTACGTAAATGATACGTCTGAGCAGTACGTACATGGGATTCACAAAAAAACACGTCATTGGTATGTCCCTAATTCATTCCGAAAAGTACGTACCTGAAGAGGAGTTAATGTAAACGTATCAGGGACACTTAATGAAGTACGTACATAGTACTTCCAAGTATGTATGTTTTTATTACATTCCGATTGGAACGGGACCAAGTATGTACCTACATGGGACGTCTAACCAGTACATACATGGTACATCCGGTAATGTACGTTCTTCGAATGTCTCCTATCCGTCCCGGGACGTATCGACGTAACTGGGACATAAATGGTTCGTCTTCAGGACGTCGTGTGCTATTTGGGGTGTTCATTTACATTTACTAGTTTTCTGATTTTCCAATTTTTTTTTTAGATTTTAGCGTCCTTCACTTCTATTCCTGTTTTTATAGTATTCCATTGTATTTCCCAATGATTTCTCAAATAATTATATTTGGCGGAAAAAATCACTTTTTTGCGAGTTTTTATTCTGATTATTGCTGTGCGATTAATTTTTTCTCATTTGAATTCGGTTTTCTGACGTATTTATTATTTGTGTTCGTAGTTACACGTAGATGATATCACTAAACTAGTGCTCTACAATCTGAAAACTTTCCGACTCTGATGATATTTCACGTCTCGATATTTTTAAAATTTCATATATAGCTACAATATCACTTTTTCACAACAAATACTTCTTTCCCAGCAATCACAAATACATCGCCACGATATTGGGACAATTTCATTATGTGACTAGAGATGTCATATTTCAAGTCACAAGGATATCGCAATTTCATCGCAGCGATGGAATTTTGTCACACTCAAGTTACAAGTTTTTCGACGTGTGTGCGATTGGTATTTACGATGTCTCTGCGATATGTATTTCGCGATGTCGGTGTGATATATTTTTCAATGTCGCTGAAATATGCGAAAAACTGTCCATTGTCTCTCTTGTTCAATAAAATTTCGCCTAGTGGGGTTTTCAAATGACGCCTGAAAATAATTTTGAAGATAGTGAGAAATTCAATGAAAAATAATCAACACATAATTGTCAATTCACTCTTACTCCATTTACTTGACAACGTGATACATGACTGCGTATGGAGTTTGGATAAACAAATTTCACCCTGGTTTTCGAAAAAAAAAAAACCTTTCTGCAAAACTCTATATCAAGTCCATTCAAAAACGGGCACAACTATAAACGATGAGATCGGAACTTTTGGTGGAAAAGTTGAAACTTTTTCAAGAGATCAATAACCATAACACCAAATTAATATTTTTGCAGTCGACGCGCGTTTCACTAAAAGGTTAGCATCTTCAGGAGAAGAAAATTGATACTAAATCTAATCTAGGGTTAGCTGTTTATATGAAGTTTTTTGTTCAGATCTGGACTTTGTTTGCTACTGCTGATTATTTTAATTCTTTTCTCAATAAGATCTCTACTATTCAATTTGCCATAATCTGCTCAAAATATTTATATAAGATATAGTTAGCGATTTCAAAACCAACTTCATGTTGCTTCATTATAATAATGAAAATGTATTGCCATAGAATTAGTGTTCGATGACTATTTGTATAATTAAAACTCAATCATCTACAGTATGATTTGTATTTACAACTCGTATTCACAATCCCATATCTCCAATAATTTCAAATATCGACTTGAAATTGTTGTTGATCGGTTATTCATAGGTTCTACTCTATTCTTAATTCATTCATTGATTTCGAATATCTATACTTATTTTGATTTTTGACCTATTCCCTTCTTCAGATTTTATTATACATTGTTCAACTTGTGTTCATTTACATTTACTAGTTTTCTGATTTTCCAATTTTTTTTTTCAGATTTTAGCGTCCTTCACTTCTATTCCTGTTTTTATAGTATTCCATTGTATTTCCCAATAATTTCTCAAATAATTATATTTGGCGGAAAAAATCACTTTTTTGCGAGTTTTTATTCTGATTATTGCTGTGCGATTAATTTTTTCTCATTTGAATTCGGTTTTCTGACGTATTTATTATTTGTGTTCGTAGTTACACATAGATGATATCACTAAACTAGTGCTCTACAATCTGAAAACTTTCCGACTCTGATGATATTTCACGTCTCGATTTTTTTAAAATTTCATATATAGCTACAATATCACTTTTTCACAACAAATACTTCTTTCCCAGCAATCACAAATACATCGCCACGATATTGGGACAATTTCATTATGTGACTTAAGATGTCATATTTCAAGTCACAAGGATATCGCAATTTCATCGCAGCGATGGAATTTTGTCACACTCAAGTTACAAGTTTTTCGACGTGTGTGCGATTGGTATTTACGATGTCTCTGCGATATGTATTTCGCGATGTCGGTGTGATATATTTTTCAATGTCGCTGAAATATGCGAAAAACTGTCCATTGTCTCTCTTGTTCAATTAAATTTCGCCTAGTGGGTTTTTCAAATGACGCCTGAAAATAATTTTGAAGATAGTGAGAAATTCAATGAAAAATAATCAATACATAATTGTCAATTCACTCTTACTCTATTTACTTGACAACGTGATACATGACTGCGTATGGAGTTTGGATAAACAAATTCCAACCGGATTTTCGAAAAAAAAAACCTTTCCGCAAAACTCTATATCAAGTCCATTCAAAAACGGGCACAACTAGGTTAAGATCTGTCGACTCTGCTCAGGTTAGCCGACTGTAACCTATTAACTGAATATAGAAAATAGTCCTTCCGGGTATTAATCCCTGTGCAGAATGTTGAACTGTTCGACGTTTCGACTCTCATGCTGAAGTCATTATCAAGAACTAACATATATCTATCGATAATGCAATCAACCAATCAACCCCCTCATATAATGACCAGCCAAATCACAATACTAACTTCGACTGCCTGTTTCTCCTTCAGGTCACTGGTATATATAGTATATTCTCACAATTAGGTCAGACACCAGATAATATTATATTATATAACGATCATGTAATGATGGTTATTAATACACGAGCATTAACCGGGATACGAAATATGACGAAGTTTCGTATGGTTTTTGCGAGTGTATTAATAACCATTGAATGAGAGACGCATACGCAATTTTTGGAATTCCCGATAAATGATAAAAAACTATAAATATTAATGCATAAAGTGTATTATTATATTTCGGGTGTAGAAGGAACTCTTTATAGTTCCATCAGACGAACAGAATGGCTCGATCAGATCCCTCGCTTTCCTTCCCGTTCAGGTGTAATGATAGAATATAGAAAATATTCCTTTCTAGTATTCTGTACACGGATTGATACCCGAATAGTACTATTTTCTATATTCCAACGTCCGTGAAAAACATTCATTCTAGTTATTAACTGAAAATTCATTCGAGAACATACTCTATTTAAATAAAAAATATCAATATATGTGATGAGCGAAACTATGTTAAGTTAGTTCGGTCAAATGTACTGTTATGCTTGATTTGGTGCTCGAATTCGACATATACATAGTTTAATGTACCTAAGACATCTTGAATAGAATGTTCACTTGATATCTCAATTGGTACCTCAACACCATTACACCAAACAGATATCGCAGTGATGTAATCAAATGAAATCGCAAGTGTGACCTCATCATAACATCTCGGAGATGTCAATGTTACGGATGTGTTTGCTGGGAAAAATCTCTGATTAATTCGAGAACCAAAACTCATGACCTTTCGGTTTCAAAAAATGGATTCTGTTAACTGATTCTCCCTTATACGAACGTCCATCCTGAAAAGGCAAAACTTACGCATTACCGAGGCCTCACCTCTTAACGTGTTAATCTCAGAACGGTTACTTTATACATACGCTGAGATGAATGCCCCACAATATTTTGGGCTATTACAACTTTCGGTATTGCTCCTGCTTTCGTGACACTTTTTACGGGATGAACTATTATTTTTTTTTCTGGATATGATGTTTGAAAGTTTTCGACTGATATTATAACAATCATACTCAATTTTCAGCCACCAATATCATTTGTAGTTGTTTTTATATTGGCAAAATAACTAGTTCATATGAGAAGTGATTACAATAATGCGTAGTAACATCGTCCGTTTATACCCAACACCATCCAATTCAGGATATCGATCTCGAAAGTCTCAGCGTCGAGTCGTTACTTGCTATAGGCAACGCATGCAACGTTCTGGTGTATGGTTAGTTGCCTAGTAGTAAGGACCGATCAACAACAATTTCAAGTCGATATTTGAAATTATTGGAGATATGGGATTGTGAATACGAGTTGTAAATACAAATCATACTGTAGATGATTGAGTTTTAATTATGCAAATACTCATCGAACACTAATTCTATGGCAATACATTTTCATTATTATAATGAAGCACCATATGAAGTTGGTTTTGAAATCGCTAACTATATCTAATATAAATATTATGAGCAGATTATGGCAAATTGAATAGTAGAGATCTTATTGAGAAAAGAATTAAAATAATCAGCAGTAGCAAACAAAGTCCAGATCTGAACAAAAAACTTCATATAAACAGCTAACCCTAGATTAGATTTAGTATCAATTTTCTTCTCCTGAAGATGCTAACCTTTTAGTGAAACGCGCGTCGACTGCAAAAATATTAATTTGGTGTTATGGTTTTTGATCTCTTGAAAAAGTTTCAACTTTTCCGATCTCATCGTTTATAGGCATCATCTATCTACTTTCAACCATATACCATTTGGTAATCAAAGTAGTTTACAGAAATCAATCTACTTTTGATAATAATTCTCTGAAAAAACATTAGCATGGCAGTCATCATCACAAATCTTCAAGTAGGTATGAGATTAGTGGCCATAAATGCACAACCCGTAACTCGTGCATTGTTGGTTGCATATCCGTGTGCAATGAAAAATCTGGGTTTATTGGCACTCAGAACGTTTCTAAGGATAATAATTATTGATGAATAAATTATGCATGAACTTTTCACTTCAGAGTAGACATCAGATTATGTTGTGGTGGTAAAGGTAGATATACAGGGTGTCCCAGAATTTGCTTTACAAGCAGTATCTCCATTATTGGAAGAGATGAAATAACACACTCAAACTGCTCTGGAACTCTCCCCCCCCCAATTATTTTCGCAGAAATAGAATCATAAAATCATTGTTTATTCAGCGACAAACTTCTTTTGGACATTCATTTCAGTTGTTTATTGAAAACTTTCTTCGTCGTTGCACTTTTCTTCTGCATAAAAAAATGTTTTCAGAAATATTTTCGTTATTTCAATCCCTCAGAATGTACGCCTCACCCTATTTCTTTCTCATGTCACGCTTTTTATCCTGGAAGAAATTGGACCAAGTCAACCGTAGTTACTTACCTCCATCGCAGAGTAATTCAAATAACGTAATTGTGTTATTTAGGGATATTATGATTCGTAAGCCGATTTTATGATCATCTATTATTTTCGTATAGAAGAGATGACGTTTTATTTCACAAGTCTACTCATTAAACAAAACAAATTGAATCAAACAATCCACAATCCATGTTTGTTAAATCTTACGAATGACAAAGCAAGGTGATTCATATAACTCCTGGTGAAATCGCCCTATAAATTTCTATTATAAATTCATAATTTCTAACTTTGATATTTTCAATTCTGTTCTGAAGAAGTAGAGAAAAACCATGAGCATTTGCTTCCTGAATCTTCTCAGATGAAAATGATCTCCCTTGAATTGCACAATTGTATTTCTTATAATATATGAATCAATGGCAATCGAGTTGGCGCAGGTGGTTGTGTGCCCGGTATGTACTCGAGTGGTCGTTGGTTCGATCCCCCAATGGGGCATATACTTTCCCCTTGCGAATTTTTTATCTCTCTGCCACGTTTTATGGTTGACTGCTTTGCGAATAACTTTGCCACTCCCGAGGAATGGTGTCGGGTTTTAGCCTATTTTCTGAAGGACTTCATTCGATGTCAGTGGCATTTGGTGTCGAAATACCATAGCTAACATTCACTACTATCATAAGAGTATACAGACTAACAGTTCCATCACATTTTTTCGACAACCGAATTAATGACGATTAGTAGAGTTGATTTCCATTCAACGTGTTGATCATTTACACTCCCGTTTCGAGTTCATTGCTCCTCTTCAGTGCAAGGGAGGTTAAGGGTCACCCGACGACCTAGAAGTACACCACTGAAGTAGGATGATAGAAGAGTGCTATAAAATATGTGCCCGCAACTATTGTGTAGAATACTCATAATGCATGTGTTTTTTCAAGAATCACGATATCCATTAAGGAGCCGTTCATAAAATACGTCACACTAAAATCAGATTTTTTTGACCCCCCTCCCCCCCATTGTCACGCTGTGTCACACTTTTTGTGACCCCCCTAGAAATATTTCGTCACAAAAACCAAGACCCCCCCTGCTGAGTATGATAAATTCTAAATGATAGTACACAAATTCTGAAAATTAAAAATATTTATTTGCTTTTTATAATAAAATTTAAATAAATTAATAAATATCTTTCATAACGAACATGTAAATAATAAATAATATTCCTATTATTCAGAAGTCCAAGGATATTCTAATTACATAATCAGAAGATTCAATGCTCAATAACACAATGAAACTGTAAAAAATCGCTTTATTTTGTTTCATTTGTATAGTGAAATACAGTGTACTGTAACAAGATTAATTCTCAATTGAAAATTCATTCGCAAAGATGGAGTCACTATGGATTTGATTAAAAAATCTGACGAGTTTAGGAATTCGTTAGAAGATGTCGCACATGTAGATTTCTACCAAAATCTACTGAAGATTTCTTTCACATCAAAATTTTTCAATTTTTGTCAGAAATCTACTAAAAAAGTAGATTTCTACCAAAATTGGTCACGCTGGCTTCTAGCGCTCATGTCAAAAAATAATAAACGGCGAACGTCACGTTGCCGTTTTCCCCCCGTCCCCCCTTGTCACATCTTGTCACACTCAGCCAGACCCCTCCCCCCCCTTGTATGCGTCGATTATTTTTCAATTCAAATCTCTTGGTTTTTTATTCTCAATATGTTACTCATCTCTGCAGGAAAAACTCGCTTCTTCATTTCATTTATTTTCTTTTTTGTTTATACAACATAATGTACTGTAATCTATGCTACAAAAATGTAATCTAGGCTAGAGAAATGTAAGATCCCTACGTACGAATCAGTAATGATTTCAGTAGGACTTTCTTTATTTCTTCAAGTGTAAAACAAAAATTCTGTAAAGGCAAAAAAGAGAAATAAAATTATTATTATTATTATATATATATATATATATATATATATATATATATATATATATATATATATATATATATATAACTTGGTTTCAAAAATTCCAATATTTTCATCTGATTTCTTCATTTTTCATTCAATATTTCATGTTTAAGTCCCATTTAATTTGATCAGCTGTTTCTCATTTCTCATTCATTTTCAAGATTTGAAATTTGTAAATTTAATTGTTTCTCGATTCCCATTATCCGTAAATTATTGTTTTAATTCAGATCATTTAGATCGTATGAGTTTTCCAACAGGTTTCATTACAGTGAATAATATAGACAATGCATGGAAGCTTAATACTTCTGAGCAGGTAACATTGTCAACAATCGATAATCATTTTGTCATCAGTTAAAATTATCTTCGGATATATTCATTCGACACAGTACGGCTCTGGAAAAAATGATCAGAAATTGTGTCTTAGTAGGAAAACTGATTTCATTACAAAAACAAAGTCGTTGAGGAGTAAATTACTCACAGTGAATTATTCAATTTGATTTGATACATGAATAGATGTAAACAGCGAATATTGTTGTTCAGCAATAACTTTATAACCATCATACGTCTTCATACACGCTCAACACTTTCACCTCGAGATGAACTCGCATCCTCCATCCCCCGGTATTCGACGCCTTAGAAACCCCCATGATCTTTTTTGTCGTTTTCTTACCTCCGCATCCTTTTCCACCCTTATCGCTGAAAATTGCAGCTGTGTTTATTCGTAAAAGGGTTTAAATCGTAGATAGTATTACCTTGCATTTTTTCCATTCTTTTTTCTTCGGACAAAGGGTGAAACCAAACACATGTATAAGGGTGCATTTTTTAAATGAGGAAACCGAATTAAAGGGTAAAAAATTGAATTTCCGTATGTTTGACATTTTTTACTTTCTCATGGTGTTAGGTTTGTGTGAATAAGGAAAGGTAAAGGGTTTAGGATGCCATGGGAATCTGAGTAATCGAACATAATGGTACTTTTTCGAGGAATAAGAGTTTTGGGTTTCGTCTTATTCTGGTTCCCATGAATTATGGGAAATTGATGAATGAATATGCCGAGTTATGATTTCAACTCATTCAATAGACAATACTGTTTTCAATGAGTGATTCTGGCACCAGAAAATGGTTATGTACTGTGCTTGACGTTCTGGGCACGTTTATAATACGTTCAAAACAAATTCCAAATATGATTATTGGCGAGTCTCTTTCTGAAAACTTGGGCACGTATTCTGCACAGTTCGAATCAACAAATGTGTACCCTAAGGGGTGTAGTTTTCCCCATTTATCAGAACAATTGTGAGCTGGTTTCGATGACTGACCAGATATAAAGAGTATAGTACGTTGTTACCTTGTTAGAGGGCTATATTTTGGACATATTCTTCAACATATACATTCAACCCCCAAGCGAGGAGATGTCACAACCGTAAAATTTCAAATGGAAAGTTATGGAATTGATTTGAAGACTGAAAGAAACGTTTGTTCAAATTATTCCCTACACTTATCTGCAGTTTTTTCCACAAAAAACAAGCGAACGATCAATGGGTAATTGGGTAGGAAAAATTTCAACAGTGAAATCTTGTTCTCGTTTCATACATTTCAATGAATAGGATATTATTGGAAAAATAATTTTTTACTTTTTCACATGATATTACTCGACTCATCTTTCCATTTGAAATCAGCCCGGCTAGCAATTTGAAGGCAGAGATTAAAAAAATCTGTAAAATGTGTCTCCGTCGAAAGCAAACTTTAAGTGTCCCAGCAATTTTGCTTTAAATTTCAAATAAAAGAAAAGATCTAGGTGCATACGTTTGGCTGGACCAATCTGTATGTAAATGAAGTAATAATATGCTTTCAATAAGATTCAGATTTATGCTGCTATATATAAACTTTTTGAATTCATTTCATAATATTTCCTGTTTCATTGAAGAATATTCTGTATTCTTCAATTTCTCCAAACTAGGAATCAAATGCAATACTTTAGAACTATTCATACTCTCAAGTTACAAAATTATAAAGTAAGAGGAAAAGTATATAACAAAAAGTGTTAATTTCTTGAAATATTCTTGATCATTTACTATATTTTAATCAATTTATAACTATTTTAATAGCGTATGTGGGTAAATCATTTCAGTTCAGTTTCATTTTTCTAATAATCTTTATTTTGTTCTTTAGTTGGGTGATATGTTTGTGTTTGAATTGAACTATCTAGAATAATTTCTTTCTGAACCTCTGAATGATCTACCCAGATATAAGTCTTAAATTGAATAAGTACTAAATTAGGAAATAAATGTAGAAGAGTAACCAATTGTACAGTGAGAAGAAGAATAAGTAGGAAACATGTTTCATATTTTTCAAATTGCAGTTATAGGGTAGGGAGAAATCAACGCTTACATATTTTGAAATTGTTTTGATGGAAACACAAGGTTTAGTCCTACATCACTGGTAGAATTTGTAAATACATGTTATGAATTCATGGAGATGAATACCTGAAGATGTAGCTGGCTACTAGGCTTGGTTAATTGCTGTTACGTATTCGTGATCAGGCAACTCCACCGTGGCTATGATCTGAATGGGTTTTAACTTTCTGAGGATTGGCGTTTGTAGGAGGCATCAGCTAGTTGAAGGAACAACTCTTTTGACCCATCCCAACTACCACTGAACTCATCATTTTTGGTGATTTTTCAAATGAAAAAAAAAATCACTTTCATAAAACTATCGAATGAAGCTTTCATTCAGTGTGTCAGGTTATTTCCACCTTGAAGAACATGTTCTTTAAAAATAAGTACTTTGTCTTGTCCCATGATGAGCTGTATATTTCAATTCAACTCCTGAATGGGGTTATTTCAGCAGAAAATTAATAAATTTTGCAACTTTTTCCACCCTATTGCTAGCAAAAATCACTAGTTCTGTTTTTTCAACAGTGATATTTGGAACATGTGCTTATTTTGCTGCATGAAGATTTCTGCTTCTTGGTGGCTTATTGCCGAACTTCGAGGAAGTAGAAATCTAGAGAGAATCAAGGAATGTCTCTCTGGATACTATATTTCGCTACCGTTGTTTCTTTCGATTGAAAAAGGAAGGAAATGAGAAAAGTATCCTGGTTTTTTATAATATTGAAGTCATGATACTTGTTCCATGAACTTCGGTGAAAGCGATTTAGTCAATTTCTAATTTCTTTGTGGATTCATTACAAAGAGATATTAATTGAAGTCGATGAACATCACCAGAAAACACTACTAGAGGTAATCCAAAAAATATTTCTGAAGTTAATATCTAATAAAAACTCCTGGTATGCAACTGAAATAATACATAATGAAACAATCATATAAGATATAAGACAATATTATAAGGCTCTTATTGTGAAACAATTCGAAGAAAAGAAGGAACTCCTAAAACAATAGCACATATATTCAACATGAAACAAAGCAATACCTTATTCCTTTCGCTGCAAAAATGATAGGACAAAAATCACAATTCTTGGGACCGAAAGTGATGAACACACTACCATATGATGTAAAAGTATACATTGCCTCTTCCAAAAAAAATTGTTAATCGACACTTATATGAAACACCTCGTTTGTCAATTCATGACATAATTGATAATAAATAAAAAGATTTTAATCTTTTTTTTATCGCTATATTATTGGTAGACGTATTTTATAAATGGGATTTATTACTGAGTCTGCGTTAATGTAATTTTATATAAGATTTTATATTAAGGTTAGTCCCGTTTTTGAACGATCAACTACCTTCTTGTATAATTGTATATATTTATTTGTACAAGGGATGAACGTTTTTACATACTAACGCTTACTCAGTACTTCACATGCTTTACTGATGTTTTATTTCTTGAATTCTATATTATCTTTGTGTGATTTTAACATAACATATGTTCATTTACATATGCCGTTCCTTTTTCCATAATTGAATTCAATACCTTCACGTGAACTTTTTTTTAATTTCTTCCTGGATCTCTTTTCTACCACATACAAGCAACACCTGATGCTTCTGTGGCTTCTACCATATTTATTCAACTCATGTATTACTTTTGTGTTATTTTTCATGATCTGAATCTGAATAATGATGTATTATAAGGATCTCAACTTTTCTCCTTTTTTTCTTCTCCAAGTCAATGCAAAAATTCTGAATACTTTTGTTATCTCCGGTCGAAGGTCCAGCACAATGTTTCGTTCTACTAATGAAGAATTGATGGAAATAACGCCTATTTTCAAAACTTTTTTAAACAAATTCATTTATTTCCCTGTCAACGACACCATCGCAACTCATTTCAACATTTCAGCTACCTTTGTGAAACAAGACACAAAAACATATACAAAGTATTGAAAATTCAAATCACAATCATGAAAGAAAAAATGTCAAAGAGTTACCAAAACCCTCTATCGATACGTTTATCATTTCAAGACGTTTGATTTATTCACGAAGTCTTTCTGAATAGCTATTCCCCTGCCAAGGCGCTGATTCAAACAGAAATTACTTTTTTTGTTCTATACGTATACCAAGTACTCGAAACTTGAATCAAATATATACCATTTATAGAATATTACTACGAGGAATAGAGTTCAGCTTTCAATATAATGCACTCATTAGGTTATGAAATCAGTAAAAATGATCCAAATTTCATTGGCCTTGCAAATATTCAATAGTCTACCAGAAAAAATAGAATCCAATACTGACCTTGAACATTCAAACGAAGTCATTGGGAAATATTTTTATACACTCGAGTTTTCAAACGCTTGTGAATACACAGAACAAATTGCATTTTGTCTCTTGTATATCTTTGGTATATTTTAGTTTATATCGGGTTTTGCATGTCTGTCATTGGTCATTGTCCTGCTCTAGCTATCAGTATTTCTTGACATTTATTTTATTATACCAATATGTAATTTTTCACTTGAAAGAAATGAAGTAAATTGAATTGAATTTTCAAACAGAGACAAGCTTTTTCCGCTCAGTGAGAACTCTCCATTGAAATCCTCAGTGGGCATATGGATAATGTACTTATTATTATTAAAAATACATCAAACATTATCGGAGTTTTCAGTTTTCAGCTAATCTGCTTTGAATACATTTTCATTTCGACAAAATTTCCATTTTTCTTCTTTCGAAAGTGACCTTCAGATATATATTTAAGTGAAGAAAGGAATGTTTTGAGGAACAATTTTTTGTCTTCCTCTGCTCCGAACCGATGCAAAAAAAATGAACTTCCATGAGAGAAATACCAGCAACGAAAATATTTTGATAAATATTAATTCCTTTATTACACTTGTATAGATTCCAATTTTGATTCACATTTTTTTAAATTTTGCTAGGTTAGGAATCCAAAGAAAACTACAAAGAAAGAAACCATCCTCCACAGAAAAATGACATTCAAACAGCTCTCGAATAATCCTTCTGGGGAAGAAAAAGGCAAAGATATGTTCTTTACTTGTTTCTCTCTATAAAAATAATCATACTTCTGAATATCATAATGATAACCCAAATTAAATATTCCGAATCAACAACTTCAAGAAACGGGAATTCCTCATTTCTGTGAATATTAAAAAATGTATTCATAAAGTCATTAAGAGATAATTTGGTAGGAATTCCAATGAATTTGGAATCGGCGATTGCCCAAGATGACCCGAATAGACATTTCATATCCGCCGGTTCCTTTCGAAATAATAAAAAAAATGTCGCTCACATTTCCAAAACTCTTCGATAAATTCGAATCTACCGTTTATTACCGTCATCCTCAAACCGTAAAATGTCTTATGGAAATTATTTACATAATCATCATCACCGGAACATTATCATCGTTCTAATTTTATTAATTTATACTATAAAATACTGATGAGAAGTATGGTAATAAAAATTTGTTAACATGATAAAATATCGCATTTATATTCGGAAGAGCGTCTGATATGAATATTGACATATACAGGGTGAGCGTTGACTATTGGGACATCATTTGATTGGGTAGGAAAATTGATAACGATGAGTGATCTTTCATTGATGTATATATATATATATATATATAGATATATATATATATATATATATATATATATATATATATATATATATATATATATATATATATATATATATATATATATATGGTAGAATATCTTCACGGATAAATTTAAAAAGTGTAATCTCATCTATGAATTTACAGTGCGGCTGTGAAAAGTTCCCCCTCTCAATAACGAAACAATTGTGACTTCACACTTTATTTATGGGATGGGGTGTCTTGTGGTAACACATTTGATAGATCTTTCAATTTTCTCTACAGCACCTGTACCATTTTGGTACCAGCTGTTCTTGACTTATTTTATTTCATTATGAATAATCTTTAAACTTACGAACGCACAAATCATGATTTTAATGGGAATTCTTTTCAAAAATGGCTTCAATCTGTTTCAATAACCTCCAATCAACCCTCATGGTAATAACGCTCAGGTAAATAAAAATTTGTTAGATTTCTACCATTGTTGAAATAAATAAATTTTACTACACATGTCAGCGTTGTATAGAGAATTGTATGAGCTGTGGAACGAAGTATCACAATCTACGACTTTCCCCGTTGAAAAAAAATTGAATCCCCTCATCTCGGTGACGTATGACGTAATTTTTTCGACAGCCATTTTTTAACGAAAACTATCATTCAGCAATTCAATGAGAGTAGCCAGCATGATGAAACTACGAGTCCGTAGTCCATATCCGTGGTTTCATCAATTGCTGGTGGCTCGATTTGAAAAATGGACCTATTTCTGAGAAAATTCTCAGCTTATTCGTGAAGATTTTTTTCTGGAAACATTCTCAGCTGAATGAATACATCCAAGAACAATTCTCAAATTGTGTCATTTTCATCATCTGATTCACGAGAAATTTCAAAATAAACATTTAATTGTTCAATTTTCGTTGGCTAACTCAATAAATTACTCTAATAACAATCACTGTTCGTCTTTTTATTCACTGCCTGTGATCAACTAATTCAGTACTGCTCCCCGTCCGCTATTTATAGATCCATGATTCTGGGATTCTCCATATTCGAACGGGTATCGCAATTTCTAGAACTTTCGTGATAGTTTCCTCTGTATGTGATCAAATGCGGTTGATATCTTCCTCGAACATTCTTTATCAATCGCGATGACAGTCGATGGGCGTGGTCTTCTTCGAAATTTCTTGCATAGGCGTGGAGAAAGTCATGGGCGCAGAGAAAGGGTGTCATTTTTGCGTAGAATTATTGTTGAGCGTTGAATTCGTAAAGTATTAGAGATTTATTTGATTTGCACAGTCATATAAGTTGTCTCAGAAGTTTGAAGAGTGACGTATTATCAAGAAAATAATGATTTGAGGTTGTCAGTTATCATTTTTATCTCTGTTGATAGGAAGCGTTGTGGTTTCCTACTACTTAAAATAATGTCATTCAAGAATAATTTCATCCGCCTATGATGTTTTTCCATTTGAGAGTTGAGAGGGTGGGATCTTTTACATCCACATTGTACAGTAAAGGAGCGCCGGGTGTCCATCTCAGACGGAAAAATACGTTGAGGATTGACCAACGGGCCCATCAGTAATACCTCCCAATATTCCTTGATTATTCATCATCCTCATAACATTTCACACCTAGTAAGTCAAATTTCCTTTTCTGAAGCACGTCAATTAGGCTATGGAAAACGGTTATCTTGTAATTAAGGTTGAATACATTTGGCAGAGTTATCACTACTGAAATGCCATTTTGCCCTTGCGTACCTTTCTCCGTGGAATTGTACGTTTTCACATATCGTTAATATCATATTTTCGAAAATTTAAAAAATATTAATAATATTAATTAATAAAAATATTTTGGTAAATAAAATTTCCAGTGCGAACGAAAGTAGATAATTTCTGAATGAGAGCATACACGAAATACGATAACAGGGATTTGTTGTAGATTTTTGATAGCCAAACCAATGTGTGATATGTCTTATCGAAAAAGTAAGGTTGAACATGAAGATAGCAAAGAACGTGTACACTTGGCAGAGCATGTTCGCAGAACAAAAAATACTGAAACTTTAAAGAACATTCGAAAAATCAAACAGCCAATAAACAAATACCGATAGAAATAGTCACATCAGCACTATCAGCTCTGCGTCATACTTTACAAGGGACGCTAGTAGTGATAGTACAGCTTATCCAATCCATCTTGGCACAAACTCAGATAATTTTCCAGTTGCAGACTGGTAGTGTAGACCAAGACGAAACAAATAACTCCTTCTAGGAATGAATTTCAACACAGTGAACACATATAATAGGTGTTTTTTTGCATCTTAGTATACTTCACAGAGATTGCTGGGCATATTCGTCATTAGGGCAATTGCTTATAGTTATTTATACAGACAAGCAGACAACGCAAGGAATTTATAGAATGGGATACGGTTATGGATTCGTCAAAATACAACTGATAGCTGAAATACAAATGTAAGTTTCATACGAACTAGAAACTACATAGTCAATATGCAGAAAATTTTTGTTTGACGATTTAAAAAAAAATATATCTGATGATTCTTCCTTTATTCTATTCAAACTCTTGTACTGATGAACTGAATTTAAGAACGAATGTATTTGCTGATGAACCAGTATAGGTGTGGGTTTTCATTTCTTCAAATGCATATTCATTAACGTCAATTTTATTGGGATATTCTGTTTCGATATACACTAAGTAAATGTAACTCCCCAAAAAAAATAAAAAAAGAAATATTCGTATTGAAATTTGACTCATTCCATTTTCATCTACTATATTTCTTCAGTATCGATAGCTACTGAGTAATGAGCCACCAACGCGTGGGATTTAATATACTGTCCAATAGATGGCATCAAAAGGATCTAACACCCGACGCCCGATATTCATCATCTGGCTTGGGTTTATCTAGTGTTCAAGTATGCCTACCAACTATATAGAACGTGTTTGCATTTTCCTCTTACGAGGAAAGGGCGAATTCGGTTTGCTTCTGGGATACCTCATCCATAGGCAGATGGCGCAATGACTTCTTGATGTTTGCATCAGATTCGTTCCAGGCTTGATGTTATGAAGGGTATTTCATTTTTAATTGTGGGAGGTCATCGACTTAATGTGTATGATAGCAATACACTGTACTGAAGAGGGGCCAAATAGCTCGAAACCGGCCGGATATAATGCAACGCCCTTTGTGGTATTAGCCATGGAAGTAGTTCTTTCTGACAGGTGCCAGCCAGAAACCTACTGTGTAGGTAGTTGGGACTGGCCTGAAAGGAATTGTTCAAGAGATGATTCGAAAAAATTAAGTTGAATTGCAGCAGTGAAAGGTTGGGTATTTTTCAAGGAAATGAAGAATATTGTATATCAAAACAGAGAACTGTTCCGTTGTATCAGAAGGTTGTGGATTATTTCTAAGTAATTATTTCGTAGTTTCTTGGGATGTTAACCTTCCACAGTATTGAATACCCTTCCTACATATGAATCAGGAAACATGAATTCGTGGAATACTCCACATTAGGATTCAACTCAAGATGTAAGACAACGAACCAACTGTGATCAAAATTCACTTGTTGTTGCCAAGAGAGCATTATCAAGTTTTGATTGCAAATGGAAAAAGGGGTCTTGCGAAATATGATTGAAGGGGTTATTCTACTGTTTATTCAAAGCAAGTTCACTTTCGAGAATCGAATTAGCCTTTGCTGAATTATAAGTAGCTTCATTTTGTGTTCAAACTTCAACTGGTACTGCTGATAACTTAGACGTCTCAAAAATAAATCAGTGCTGGAAAAAGAAAAATACGTATCACTCAGTAAGTAGCATGTTTGATTTGTATGAGTTTCAGGCTGTCTCACTGATGTCTTGAGCGCCAAGGTTGAACTTAATAAGGTTCGAAACAGAGGCAAAACTAATTTTTGCTGTGACAGATTGGTTACCTCACCCAACTAAAACAACCATTCGAACTTAAAATTTTTATTCTATTTAATTTTAGTTTCACTTACAAACACATAGGACAGTAACATGTAAAGATAAAATGATCCTTGCATCTTGTCCCAACAAAGAAAAAAAGAGAGTGAACTTTTCACGACCTCACTTCATTCGGTATTGGGTCCCTCTTTATATATTTTTTCGGTATCATGAATATAGACCTTTGTGCAACCCATATCACACATCAAATCAAATCAAGGCACACAGGTTGTCTATCAAATCTGCGTTGAAAATATTCGGCTCCTGTACAATTCAAACCCAAGACTGATAGAACATGAAAGGTATTCTCTGGAAGTGTGTCATCTGGCCAAATATCGCTTCTGTCAAATATAAATCCATATTATTCAGCAGTATCAGAAAGTCTTGGAAACTCCTATCCGCTGCCAATGTGGGAAAATTCTCACATAAGAGTGAATGAAATGTTGAAAATTTAGATATACTGGTTTTTTATTATCATGTGGCGAAGATCCTCTCAATAAAATGACAGAATAAAATTTTTATGTCTCACAAAATGAACCAGTTCATTAGCCAAAGTTGTTATTATAGCTCGCAGAACACTATAATTTAAATTTTTTTATATCCCACAAAACTGTTTAATTGCCGTGAGTTGAGTTTAATATTGTTTATCTACCGTTTTTCGAATTCACTTCCAACTGTATATGATATCTTCAATATGGTGTTATTTTCATTTCGACAATTTTATTTTTAATTCCAACCCTATCGCTGTAACCCCTCCGAGCGAAAATAAAAACCGAAGGAGGAACAGGTCGATAAACTCTCAACCCTTTAAAAAAATACGGAACTATATTTTACCGCCACAGGAGGATGGCATACGAGCCAAAAAAACCTCCCCAGTATCTATTAATTATACACGGTACTACAGTTTATACCTTATACTTTTCATATGTACGTGTATTTTAATTTCGGTTTCTAGAAATTTATGAACCGTCTTGCTGGGGTGATGGCAACTGGCAACCCTACTTTCTCACGAAGTTTTTGTCGGCTGTTTTTGTTTTAACGTTTTCGTATACTTAAAACATTGCGATGTTTTAGATGTTTGACATAAAGGGGGAATTTCAAATTGGTGTAAAATCCCCGGGAATAACAAACATCAAGATTTATGTGTGAAATGGAATAATCTATTTCGGAGTCGGAGTTTTTACGAGTTTTATGGCGAAATCCTTGTAATCAGTCGGAATTCAATAACAAATGGAATTTGATACTTTCTTGGACAGGTATGCAAACAATACAGAAGCTATTTGGGAAAGGTGATAGATTTTTAGGCGGCACATTCAATTTAAATTATTACAACAGCCATGACACATGTGATGCTCATAAAATGGTGGATATCTTGCAAAAAATTTGACTGGATATGTCGAGAAGGAAATGCAAGGAACACTTTCGAAAAGTTGTACACATACATACATGTGGAAATAGATGAGAAGAGAAAATAAATTGTAAATTTGTTCAAAGTGGAATAAATCTAAAGTTGAAAATATTCTCATCGAATATTGCAAGAGTTAACATACACCCAAGCTGAACTTGTGCGTGTAAGTGAAGGTTATTAGTGTATTGAGTAACTGACGTGGTCTCACCTTCGAACGTGTGATTCCTAGCATGGTAAGGGTCTGTCCGAGTGAAACCGATCACCCATCCAGATCATATCCACGATGAACGTTGCTCGACCTCACATGGGACTCTGAATTCGACTACACCTACTAGCCATCACCATTTCCTGAGTCAAGACTTCAATTTTCAATTCGATTGATATGGGTGGGTGATCCATTTGCAAATGTGCTATGTAGGTTGCTCAGGTGCTAGTCCTACGTGTAGTTTTTACACAGATTGGCTTTATAGTGATGTAGAACTCATCGTCATCGGATAGCGCATGATTTAATGAAAAATGCCTAACGTAAATAAATTTAAATAAAATTTAAATAATTTCCTTTCTATTATCAGCGTATATAACATAATAATACCGGAATACATGCAATCCTTGTCTGCTGAAAAGATGAAGGAACTGAAATGCTCCTTCCAAAAGCATATTTTTCACTTGGAGAGTATTCTGCTGATATAGTCTAGGTCTACTGCTAATTTGTAATTCACTATATCCTGTTCAATTATATATCACGGTTCTACTATTTGACAAGTTCTACACACGATAGGGTCTTGACCAAAGAACAAATAAAAACAATCTATCTATTCAATTGAGGAAACATAATACAAATCTTCGATTAAAAAATACTTCACTTCCCGTCAGCTTATAATGATCTACATGGCTCAGATACGATCTGTCTTGGAATTTAGTTCTCATGTGTGGAGTTCGGCACCAAAAAATATTCATTGAGGCTTCCCGATTCTATTCGTAGAAAGGCAATCCGTCTTGTTGGTAATTCTTCGCTCACAGACTCGCTCACTTCATTGGAACATCGTAAAATGATAGGAGACTTGTCCCTCTTCTATAGATATTTTCAAGGTCGGTGCTCTTCTGAATTGCTATCAATCGTTCCACTTTTAACAATATCTACACGAATGACTCAACGAGTACAAAATTATCTCCCCTTCGTTTCGAATATGGAAACTTGTCGAACCTCTCTTGCTCAGGGATCTTTTTTTAATAGAACATCTGAGCTTTGGAACTCCTTGCCGAAAGAGGTTTTTCCTGAGGCATACAAACTTCAAAAATTCAAAGTGGATATTGATTCGTATCTCCTGTCCTTTGATTCAAGCGGTGTTCTTTGAAGATTACAGGGCTTCCTTTTTGTGTGAATCTGCATATAAGAAAATTTGAAAAAAATCGATGAAGGTTTGGAAATTCATAATGAATTGACGTTAGAAATGATAAATTGGAAAAGTTTGGCAAACTTAAGGAAGATGAATACAGTTTTTGTAGATAATAACATTAAGTTCTTTGACCAACTGAATTTTAATTTTGCATTTACTGAAAAATATCATAAAACTATATTTCATGTGCATCATTATTTTTATATATTTCATTCTATTCGAGGCTTGTATTCAGTAGGTTAATAAGAGTATTGTTATCATTTCAATTTCCTTTTTCTCAGGATACCCAAATTTTCATATTCCTTGGAAATTTTGTACATTTTGTTGAATAGAACAGACCGAGCGATATCTGCGCCATCCGCTCCTATTCAAGGAACCTGTTTCCCATTCTAATACTGAATCAACATACCCAATGACTTGATTGATAGCCACCCATCGTTTGAAATTAAAATACTCGTTCAGTTCCCATAGTGACAGTGCAAGATACCTTCTCCAGAAATGAATGTTAAAAATAAACCTTTTATTTTTAATCGAGTGCATTTCCCCCATATTAAAAGCAAAGTAGAGAGAGCATATGGCATATTTTATAAATTTTTTTCGATAAGTTTTTGTCGAGCCCGACGCAGATGGATCTACGCTCAAAGGGTTATAAAACCGGAAACTGAACAGACTCATTTCGAATTAAGAAAGAAGCAGATTTTAAGCCGAAGTAATGAGAAATAACATATTTCATGAGTATTTTTATAATGCTTGGCGGTTAAACAGGCAGAGAGCAGTATATGGATTAGATGGTTGGCACATTCATAGAAAAAGTGCTAGATGTAAAGAGTGAAGTATGAACTGTGAATTTCGATTTCATTTCGATAAAAACACCACAATAGATGATATGCTTGATTTTTTGTTATGTCATAAATTAATCATTAACATCTTCATGACGAAGAACAAATTTGAATAGTTTCGAGAACATTCAAAATATTTTCCAAAGTAAAATTTAAAACATTGAAAACATTTGAGCCATTCAAATGCGATCATGTAACTCGTGCTTAAGATGTTGTCAGGTGACGTTTCGCATATTTGTTACTTCTCTGAGCGTTTCAGTATGGAATGCTATAGATCATGGAAGAAGCTGAAACCATTTCTTACTCAATGACTGTATGGTATCGAAGTGAAAAATTACACTTGATTTTTTTCGTATATCAAGCGAAGCGTATCTCCAAAATAGTGTTTATTGTGTCGTGGATATCATTTTAACGTAGGTGTGCTGTATTTATATAGACTTCAGTGTGACTTATTCAGAAGTATGTTCCACATTAGCTAATAGAAAAGTTGATTTTAAACTAACATTACCTAGTTTACAAAGATATCGGAATACAGATTTGTGATATACATCTCTGATGTGGGCATTTATGAATACCAATCTATGTTATGGGCTCAAATACATCATATAATATAATGTTCATCTCGCAGCTTTCACTCATTTGTCTCTGCGTACGTAAAATCGAGATTTGATGCAAAATATGCTGTTATCATGAATGTATCTCCTTTTACTACGAATCTAGATCACTAGAAATGACCACAAGGAATACAGGTTCGAAATATTTCAACGCCAACATAATATGAATACCGATGCGCATAAATGTACTCTTGTGTCGTCCGATGTCGAATTTTGTTTCGATCTATGGTGACGTGTTTTGTAAGTTTGCAATTCCTTCCCTAATTTTTTGATTTTGATACGGTATTTCATGAGTTTAAATATCTGAATAAAAAAAATAAAGAGAATTAGGAGAAATAAAAAGAGGTACGATGAGCATCTACCGAGCAGATAATAAGCAGAATGATGCAGGAATATGGAAAAATTAATTCTCATGGCCAGAAATCGAAGACTCAGATGTTTTAGGGAGACATCGTTGAAGTTATTTCTAAACCGAGATTATAAACAAAAGAGGAAATTTTAATTTTCAAGACATTCTGGTTGATTTCCATTCTTGACCTTTCAACAGTTTGAACTTTTTCACCAATGAAGATATTATAATTTTTCCAAACGTTTCAAATATATTATATAAATATATATATATTTCAATACTTTAACTGTAATTTCGTCCAGTCCACTCGAAGCTTCTTTTTCTACATTATAAGAGGAATAAAATAGAAAAATAGCATAAGAGTTAAGAGAATTTCTTCATCATAAGAAAAAAGGTAGTGGTAGTAGTAGGAGTGGTTTTGGTATGACTTTTTTGATATCTGCCACAAAAAAGTGAACTCCATTTGTATCAGATTTCTCAACGAACAGAAGGTTCATAATGTCTGATGATGAATTTGTCAAAGGCAAGTCTCGTTCTAGACAGGTCGATTGTTACAATTTCGCATTACGATATGTAGTTAGAGTGCTGATTGATAGAGATATGTCTGTTGGTTCTTGATAGTGACTCGAGCATGGGAGTCGAAACGTCGAAATCCACAAGGCTGATTACCCAAAAGGACTTTTTTCTATATTCCAGGCTCCGTGAAAACATTCATTTCAGATGTGTCCGTTTTAAAACTTTGTGTGCCAGGAGTTTGGGTCTTTGGTCATCCTACACGGCCATTTATTCATACATAATCTAAATCTCTGAAACGGGTTCAACGATTCTCATGAAATTTCGTATGTAGGGAGTTTCAGAGACGATAAATCGATCTAGATAGGTTTCATTATAAGAAAACGTCATTTCATTTGTGTTTTCAGGCAATAACTCTTCCTGCCATCTATTGGAGAGTAGTAATACTATTATTTCAGAAAATAACTGTCCAAGACTCTTCCTGACATTTATTGGCGAGTAGTAATACCATAATTTTTTCAATTTAGAGTGGCAGATGTGTAACTCCACGAAGCCGCGACTCGTGACACACTCATGAGAAAATCGTCATCAAACACAAACAGGTCAGGTTTCTCAAACTTGGTGCAGTCAAGATTAATTTCAAGAAAACCTCCATGAAAATAATGAGGTTTTCGCTGCTAAAGTGAGATGCTCGCGAAACTTGACCAACATTATACGGGCAGAAAAGTCTTTTGATTTAAATTTTTCACGAGAGCGAGAATATAATTTTAAAAAAATACTATTGTCAAAAAAAGACCGAGCAGAGCTTGGTCATCCAGGTACTGGTGAATGTTGAGGTTTCCTTGAAATCCATAAACGTCAACTTTCGTTGAATTTCCTAAGCAGAAAAATTATCCGAAGTGCACAGATGAACACTGTGCAACGACTAAAGGGGTTTTCAGAACCAAATACATCTCCTTGCATTGTCGCTGAATTAGATAGAACACGAGGCTTTATTACACTACCAGAAGTATCAAATACTGAAATTTTCATTTTTTGTACTTTATTTGTATAAAGCAATAAAAATTCAGGATAAACAATTCAAATGAAGAAAATGGTATTTTACAAGCTATTCACCTTGTAAAGTGTCGAAAGTGGTACAAAGACATTTTACCAATGTGTGTGAGGATATATCGCACATAAAGTTTTCATGAGAAAATTGGGCAAAATATAATTTTTATACATTTTCCGAACGCTAATAATCTGATAATGAAATTGATTGTATATTCTGCAACCACTGTTCACGTTGCTACTTCAAACATTGATTTACTTGTAATATAATTCAAAGCCTCACTCTTTTATAAGTTCAAGAAGAACCAGTTATCACTAGAAGAGAATTGCTTATATATTTGTCGGAAAGTTGCGAGTATTCCCAAGTTGAAACTGTATATTTTTTGATTTCAATTCTAGTTTCTGAATATTTTACATTTTCAGATTTTTTTTCAATTAATTCCTGGATATTTTCAATGTCTCCTATTGTTTGCTACCTCAAATTTTCATTTCTGAAAAGCAATTTTTTTCATTTTCATCTTTACTATGACATTTTCCAGTATCATGATTTCTTTTTCGAAATCTTAATTTACTCTCCATTATCAATTAATATTATATCTATTACATAATTCATTTTCATTTTCACCCCTGAATTTTCTTCCTTGATTTTTCAACTCTTTCAACTTTCAATTTTGATATTTCTTCATTTACTTTTCAAATCTTACAACATTTTTCTGTTTTATTTGTTCACCTATCTCATGCTCCTGTAATAATTGCCATCATTAAATTATCGTCGCACTTGTGCTGAAATCATTGAAAAAAGTGCACTTTACCACACCTTAATATTCAATAGTTATGCTATGTCCATTTTCCACCTACTAACTTCTAGTAACGTATTCTGTGACGATTTGACCTATCACACTACTTTCTCCTATCAGTCTATCAAGTCAAACAATCACTTTCTCACACTTCTCAGCAATAAAAAGGGGTTGAAAAGTGAAAACACGTCATTTTACATGAAATATCACATTTATACTTAAAACCCTTTCACGGCAGTCTGGAAGGTATGTCTAGAGTTACGCTTTTCTGAAATTCTAAACCACACACAACATAAAGAACAGGTATAAAAAAGCAATATCCCTTACATCATTCAGATTTCAGGTAAAAAATGTGAAGGTAGTAGTCGTCTTTGTTGATTACGTGAGATTTGTTGAAATCCTGAGAGGAAGAGGGAGTATGAGTTAATGCGTTATTAGAGGATTGGAAGGAAGGGTGCAGCGGGTTGAAAAAATAGGAAATCGTAAAAACTCGCTTCCTATGGGGTCGAAGAACTTGGGTTTGATGAGATGTCCGTTGAAATTGTATGATTATGATGAAGTTAGTGCGATTGTTCGATAACTTTCTCAAACGAACTAAAAAATTGTTATATCTTCAAAAGAAATATACCATTGGACACTGAATGGGTGAGCACCATAAAAAAGAGTATTGAGGTCAATTTCAGCTATGTATTCCATTGAAATATTTAAGCATGAAAAATTCGAAAATAAAAACATCAATTTTTTAGATACATTCATTTTTTGATCATGAAATGGAATTTTGAATTCTTTTTCATCATTCATTATAGGTAATTCAGTCAAGTTGATATGAAATAGAAAGGATCGTATATCTGGCTGATATCAAATGGATCGATTTTCAACAGTCTTGTTTGACATTTTAAAAAAATGGCGATTCGACCAAATCGGAGGCAAAAATATCCCAAATGGTGATTGATTAGTTTGTACTTTCTAATCTCCTATTTTTTCTAATGCTCGTCTCCTAACCTGAAAATGGAGCATATTTTCAAAAATTATATTGAATAATTTTCTATTCATATCAAGCAGAAACGGTTCTTATGGTGAAGGCATGATGAATCTATGCATTCATATCAAGCTGGGAATCGCACTTTGAAAGGTGATACCTCGTTAAGTCCCAGCTGAATGTTGTTTTCAGATCAAAAATAACACCTTGACGACTCATATAGAATTATCTTTGAAGAATCATTTTTGGCTATCTTTTCCTCCTATAGAAATTACAACTTCCATGAAAGAAGTATGATGAGAAAAAATACAAACACCCTCTGTTGATAGTTATGTGTATATTCATTGAGGCTTCTCGATTCTATTCAGAAAAAGGCAATTCGTCTTGTTGGTGATTCTTCGCTCACAGACTCGCTCACTTCATTGGAACATCGTAGAAGGGTCGGAGACTTGTCTCTCTTCCACAGATACTTTCACGGTCGATGTTCTTCCGAATTGTTATCACTCGTTCCACCCTTGGCAATATCTACACGAATGACTCGACGAGTACAGAATTACCACCCCTTTGTTGTAAATTCGAAAACCTGTCGAACCTCTCTTGCTAAGGGATATTTTTTCAATAAAACAGCTGAGCTTTGGAACTCCTTGCCAGAAGAAGTTTTTCCTGAGGCTTACAAACTTCAGAAAATCAAAGTGAATATTAATTCGTATCTCCTGTCCCTTGATTCACGCGGTGTTCTTTGAACATTACAGGGCTTCCTTTTCGTGTGAATCTACATATGAAAAAAGTTCAAAGACGTTTGATTCTTTCACGAAAAGGGAGAAAGAGTCCCTGTGAAACACCTAATCCCCTGCCTATATGGCACAATGGGCCTTGGGTAACATAAAAATGACTTTGTCTAGGTCGATTTGTATACCAATCATATAAAAATTGAAAACTTTTCCTAGAGATCAATTACCCTAACACCAAACTGATATTTTTGCCCTCGACGCGCGTTTCGCCAACAAGGCTAGCATCTTCAGGAGAATAAAATTGATACTAAATCTAAAGCTAGGGTTAGTTGTTTATATACCTAAAGTTGTTGGTCCGATATGGACTTTGTTTGTTACTGTTAATTATTCAAATTAATTTCTCGATAATGAACTCACTACCTGCAACTTCCGTCATCTGTTAGTATTGATTATTCTGATTACTTTCTGAACAATAAATTGAAAAGCGGGCTGAAAGGGATGGGTCCCTTGTCACCATTCATGCTGTTTTTACATTTTGCTATTTCGAGACTCTCACATGCATCGAGTAGTCTTGTGTCATGCATCTGCTTGATCAGTTTCAGATTGCTTTCACCAATTTTGTGGTCATTGTGTAGAGCGTGTTGGGCGACACTGGATTTTTCTCCCCTCCCGTATTTTATATGTGCAAAATTCTCTTTGAAACGAGTTTTAATAGCTCGTCGGCTCTGGCCGATGTACTTGTTGTTGCAATCTTGACAACTGATCTCGTAAATTCCCGACTTCTCTGAGTTTTCTAGTTTATCATTTGGGTAACCAAGGAGCTGTTGTAATTTGTAAGAAGTTTTATATGCAACTTTCATATTTACTTTGTCAAATATCTGTTGGAGTCCTCTAGTGTATCGAGCTTCATATGGGATTACTATAAACTTTTCGTTTTCCTCATCTTTTTGAAAAGTCGAAGATTTACGAAGTGTTTCCCTAAATTTACATTTTCTAATTATCTTATCAACTATCTCTGGGTTAAAACCGTTCACTTCAGCTACGTACCTAATCACTCTCCTTTCATTGTCGTACTTATCTTTTTTCAAAAGAAAAGTTATTAAGTTGTCCATAGGTTAATAACTAATAATATGAAAGTTGCATATAAAACTTCTTACAAATTACAACAGCTCCTCGGTAACCCAAAAGATAAACTAGAGAACTCAGAGAAGTCGGGAATTTACGAGATCAGTTGTCAAGATTGCAACAAGTACATCGGCCAGAGCCGACGAGCTATTAAAACTCGTTTCGAAGAGAATTTTGCACACGTTAAATACGGAAGGGTAGAAAAATCCAGTGTCGCCCAAAACGCTCTAGACAATGACCACAAAATTGGTGAAAGCAATCTGAAACTGATCAAGCAGGTGCATGACACAAGACTACTAGATGCATGTGAGAGTTTCGAGATAGCAAAATGTAAAAACAGCATGAATGGTGACAAGGGACCTATCCCTTTCAGCCCGCTTTTCAATTTATTGTTGAGAAAGAAATCAGAATAATCAATACTAACTTGCAGGTAGTGAGTTCATTATCGAGAAATTCATTAGAATAATTAACAGTAACAAACAAAGTCCATATCGGACCAACAACTTTAGATATATAAACAACTAACCCAGGCTTTAGATTTAGTATCAATTTTCTTCTCCTGAAGATGCTAGCCTTGTTGGCGAAACGCGCGTCGAGGGCAAAAATATCAGTTTGGTGTTAGGGTAATTGATCTCTAGGAAAAGTTCACAACTTTTACACCAAAGGTTCCATTCTCATCGTTTGTATAAAACTTGAATTGAATAGATAGCATACATAGGAAATATCTCTTATAATAAGACGAAAGTCAAAAAAATAATACCTCAAACTTCACTCTTCACAAAAATACCCTATTTCCTAATTACAATCATTTCCTCTATTGAAAATCCATTTGGTTCACGGTAGGAAATCAGTTGGACGGAGGATATTAAACTTCTTCGAGGCACATTAAATATGTACGTCCACTAATTTCGGACCGAATTCACGTATCTACCCTTTGATGGTGTCTCGGGTCTTTTCAAACCATGAATAAGTTCTTACTTTCAGAATGATGATCGAAAAGTTGCGGTGAGTCGAAAAGAAAAAGTCATGTATCGATTTCCTACACAAGCGACCATTTTTTTAATAACGATCCTGTGAGAAATTCCCCGGTCTTGAAAAACGCATCGAAAAGCCAAACAAACACACAAAACAGGACCTCTCCACGCATTTTAAGAACATTTTCAAGGCTGTCAGATGCCGGAATGATTAATCTTATTTAGGAATTTTTAACCGGCCTTTTTACATTTTCTGTATATAAGTTTTTTAACGAAATGATAAATGATACATTGACGTACAACAATTCATTTATTATGTTTCTTATATTCCGTTTCTTTTCAGTTTACTATTTAACTGGAAAAATAACCATATAGGGTTAGATGCAGCACACACAATTTTATTAATGATTTCGTTCTGATACAGTACACGAGAAAGGTTTTTAAAAAAGGGTTGAGCTAATGGTTGAAAAAATTAGACACACTCGATAATTTGAATATCCCTAAGGGTTTTAATCGAAAGTTCGTTGTTCCCTTTCGATTTGTATTCCATTTCCATAAATCATTTATTGATATGGGTGCATGGGATCTTTGTGCAGCATGGCTAGATGACACATGTTCAAGCATGGGAAAATAAACCATTTACCTATCATGTGGTACTTTGAAAAATGTCAGTTGAAAATTTGAAATCAATTCGAATACGCAGTTTGGGTTTTGATCAGGAAATTATATAGATATTTCATCTCGAGAATATTTGTCAATGGACAAACTCAATCTGTTGAAAATTCCTCAAATATTCATAAGGGATACCGGGTATTGAAGATGCTTCATATTTTTCTCTTCTGAGATACGAATTGTCATATGTCAAAATGCCTTACTTTTCATGTCCAATAATCAGTAACGTAGTTAGGGGAGACAAAGGGCCAATTTTCCGACCCAAAAATAGATTAAAAATTATGTGGACTTTGATTTCAAACGTATAACAGTAACCGTGTTACCGTGAGAGACAGTTTTTAACAAGTATATTATGCAAAGGTCATGTAATGATGGTTATTGATACACGAGCATTAACCGGGATACGGAACGAGCCGAAGGTGAGTTTCGTAGGGTTTATGCAAGTGTACTAATAACAATTACATGAAAGTTGCATACGCTATTTTTTCTACACTCGAGAACTACAGCTTATTATATTTATATTTGCATTGAACACAATAATAGTAGTATTTCTTTGAAAAATTGTAGGAAATTGTGATAAGAAATACAACAATAAGAAATGAAGGAATAAAATGATAAAAAATAAAAAAAAAGTGAATAATCGAGAATGGTTTCGAACCCGCGTCTCATATTGAGGTCTAGTTCGAATAAAGTGCCTTGGCTGGTTTCGCCACGAGCTACCTTAATGAGTTTGATCGAAAATAAAGAAATGCCGTTAATATAGGTTTTTCGTAGACTTTCCTAAATTTTTGGGGTAAAATATTCTGTACTACATTTTCTGATTTCTCCGATATATGTCTGGAGGAGTCGATGGTTATACTTCTAAATCTCTGATATCAGACATTTTGATAATTTCATTATCGAAGTTTAGCTATTGATTCTGACAAAGGTCAAATGCACAGCATGATTGATCGAAAATTTATGTGTTTCAATTGGTTGAAAATCTGTATCATAATTGATCTCATTATGAAACGAATTATGGGCCTATAAGTATAAATTATATACCTAAACGTGCATGGATCGAACTAGCTTTGACCCCATTTCATCAAGAAAACATCTTCAACACGTACTGGACAGTAACTGACTACGAATATTTCATTTCTTTTACTTCTCAACTCAAAAATCAACCAGCGCAAGTTCGATAAACCTTCGGTGTGAAAGGGAAGAATGTTAGCATCCCATCAGTAATTTGATGAATATTCTTTTTTTTTACAGAAATCTTCTTTGTCTCATTTATCTCATATGATTTGATATGATATATATAAATATATTTATGTATTTATGTTGTTGAGGTCAAACGTCATTTTTTCTGCAGTAAAAACATTTCGATGGAGAATGGACTTTGAAATTCAGCTTATTCGCCTTGAAAAGAACTTTTATATATCCAAAAATATAAAAAAATATTTCCACTAAAAGTGTGAATAGTGTATGGTTCTCCATCATTTCCTCAATTACTAACCATGAAAACATTATACCGCTGTATTTCTTTCGAATGACTTTGACGCATATAGTAAATTAATTATTCGTTTCTTGATCCACCAGTGTTGAAGGCGACAAGAAACTCATCAATTAGATTTCATGTCTGGCTGTAAACCAATGGCGTACGTCGGAGGAATATATGGTTTTGTATTGCAGATCATATATGAAGTAACACTTATTAAAATTGGCAGCAATATGATAACGACTTTCAATTAGTTATGAATTGGGTTACTTTTCGTGACTCATTTACGAAAATCTTTCGATCACAAAACCTGTTATTTTTATCAAAGGCATTAATAGTTGTAGATATGTGAAATAGTTCTAAAAAAAATCCGAACATTTTCTCCCGAAAATAAAATGTAACAACACTCTCTCATAACTCATAATTCACTTCTGTTACTGTTACTTCCTATTCGTAGCGCATGTTGTTCTGTATATATATATATATATATATATATATATATATATATATATATATATATATATGGGCAGTAAGTAGCTGTTCCAAATACAATCATTCATCCTTTCAGTGATTGAACCTATTTATGATATATATCTCAACAGAAAGTATTAACTAATTACTTTACTTCTCTTAGAAATTCGTATTTTTTTACTATGATTTTCAGAGGAAAAAGTCACGAATACGCAGTTGATGGAAATATCAACACGCCTTACTTTCCATAACAGTTATTAAATGACATTTTCCGACAAAGTAACGAAAGGTAAACCATTCAGTTGTCCATTAGAATCAAACAAGGTATCTCTCGTGAATTCATTCAAGTGGAGAATAACTAATTTGAGACATTTATTTCGTGTTGAGGTATAAAAATGATTGGATGATACGAATCTCACAATCTTAACGAATCCTAAACCTTCAATGTCTCGATCATAATGATGATTGTGAATAGACGTAAGCTGTTCGTTCAGTATCGTATAGTAACCTCATAATGTTTTGCTCTGAAATATCTTCATGTGAAGAAGATTAATTTTTGCCTCTCTACAAACAGATATAAGTCCCACAATCATTTCATCATGAGAATTTCAAGATTTTTACGAAAAAATCTCTTCTTCTTGTCCTCAATTAGTCACTTACTTGTTATTCTTTATAACACATTGAAAAATTGCCATCAAGTTAGATTATTTTTAGTGTCTTTCTCAGTTGACTTGCTTTCTAAAATCAAACTGTACATATTGGCGTTAAAAGTATCTCTTATCAAAATTTAAAACAATCTTGTTTGTAACACGACAGAAAATTTCCTTCAGTATAACTGGAACTTCCTCTAACTGGCTACATAAATAGCTATTATTTTCGTGTATATTTTGTATTATGAATCAGACAGTTCGAACCAATTCTATACAAGGAACACTGTCACGACATTAAAGAAACGCTAAGCTTCAGCATAGTATCAAATATTCTCCCGATCTTTATTATAGTTAAGGACACTTCGTCCATTATCGCCTTGTCTTTCAGAATGTCTACCGCAGTTGTAGGCGAAACGTCGGACCAAATACCTGCATACCACGGCTAACAAACCCAAAAAACGCTAATGAAAGCCGACTTCTTTCACTATCATTCACATCGAAATCTTCATAACGATAATGACAGTACTTTGTACATGAACATTCGTGAGAAACGGCACAGAGTAAAAAACAACCGGGATTTCAACACATGTTCAGTTATTCAATATTTCACTTAAACGATCCGAGCCATGTCTGCAGATCCTCCACAACTGTCTCCCTATTCTTTCAAATCACGAACTTCCGACGACGCGTCGAGAGATAATGGACTTTAAAATCTTTCTTTCCGAAAACCATTTGACAATATTTTTTCAGCATTTGTCCCAATTAATAAAAGAGAACGTGATGAATGATCGGGATTTTCTTGCGTGAGATATTGCGGGGAACACTGCAACGACTCTGTTGGATAGGAAACTGAATCATTAATTTAGGTTTTACAACATTTCACAGATGTTCTTCCAGTCTGCCTAGAAAAGGTAGGTATCTAGTCAGTTGCGTGCACTAATCACAGGTTATTGACAGGTATTGGGTTTCGGACTCACAGTAAATGAGCAATTACCACGCCGCAGTGGGTCAAGAAATCTAGTAGCGAAGTAGTGTCAAATGACATGTGTGTCTTAATTTATTATCCAATCAGCAATTTTCTAAATTTCCTCAAGAATTGGATAATTTTTATGTAAATGTATGTTGAACATGTGCTCATTATTATTTGTATGAATTGATTGAACACTTTGATAGGATATGACATTCTGGGTCAAAGCGCGAGATTTTCTGACAAAAAATTTGTTCATTCATTTTTGATCAATGAATTAAATCAGGGGATGATATCAACAATATAATCAGAGACAAATAAGTACTTTTATATAATTACAATGAGATGTCATTCCTCAATTAGTCGTATATATCCATTATGCTCCAAATAACCATTTTCAAAAATATTTTCAATATGTCACTAGAAATTCATTTAATATTCCCTTGATCTTAAAATCTTTCATTCAGTGAACGAAGGTATACAAGTACATAGTAAGTCAAAACTGTAATACACAATCAGATGAAACAAAAATTGAAGAGAAATAATGTGTTTGTACTTGTCTTGAACAGAGTGAGGGCAATTCATACATCTCTGTGTCACGAAAAAATTCTTTAACCATCCCGTGATCTTGAAATCTTTCATTCAGTGAACGAAGGTTTACAAGTACATAGTAAGTCAGAACTGTGACACACAATCAGATGAAACAAAAACTGTATTGTGATACAG
The DNA here is from genome assembly GCA_032362365.1 of Zygogramma bicolorata. Taxonomy (NCBI): domain Eukaryota; kingdom Metazoa; phylum Arthropoda; class Insecta; order Coleoptera; family Chrysomelidae; genus Zygogramma; species Zygogramma bicolorata. The sequence continues at coordinate 279,246 of JAVJAQ010005383.1, read as the reverse complement.
GACTTGAAATTGATATCAAGTTGATTAAATATGTGATGACACAATCATATGATACAAAAACTGAATTGTGATACAGGACTTGAAATTGACATCAAGTTGATAAAATATGTGGTGACAAAATTAATGCAACGTGTAGTTGAATATATCCATTCCAAGCAATTTTTGTAAAATCTGTAGATTTTGTTAGGAGAGAAATAATGTGTTTGTACTTGTCTTGAACAGAGTTAGGGCAATTCATACATCTCTGTGCCACGAAAAAATTCTTTAACAATCCCGTGATCTTGAAATCTTTCATTCAGTGAACACAGGTATACAAGTAAACAGTAAGTCAGAACTGTAATACACAATCAGATGAAACAAAAACTGAATTATGATACAGGACTTGAAATTGATAGCAATTTGATAAATGTGATTTTGCTTAGAGAGAAATGATGTGTTTGTACTTGTCTTGAAGAGAGTAAGGGCAATTTATACATCTCTGTTTCAATCTAAGTCACTATTTCATTTGAAAACAAAGTTGATTTCAGACGTCTACGTTGGAGCATTTGAGGAACACTTCTGTATCAGTCTTCCCTTCAATCTTGAAAATGTTCCTTTGGCAGCTTATGACCAATTACCATCTTTTTTTTTTTTTCAAAAAAAGTGTGGAACTAAAACAGAGATGTATAAATTGGCACTAAGAAAATATTTCTATGTAATCTACACGGTACACTAAATTCACAGAGTCCATTGAATCCATGAACACTTTTGATATAAGTAGGGAAATCGCGTGTAACTTTCCATACTTTCTTGGAAGACTCAGCTCAAAAAAAAATTGGAGAACAGGGTGTTGTTCATTGCCCTTGAAATTATATTCTTCCCAAACGCTCTCGATGAGTATTTCAGTAAATTTCTCATAAAAGATATGGAAGATTATTTCTCGAATATTGAAAATTTCCTATAATCTGGAATGAAATAATCAATTGAAACTGTTTGTTTGAACTGGGGTAAGCTCACAACCGTTTAACATTTCCAGGTAGGCTATTGAAATTTTCAAATCCCACGAAAATTATAGTTTTCGTGTCAACTATATTTGATATGAATCGTATAAGTCCCAAACGAGATACTACGAAATTGAATTAATACTACTTTTTCAATGATTTCAAAATAATTTTAATGTCAGTTAATATTTTTTCTATTATACTTTCTTTTTTTTTTCTAAGAAATGAATTGAGAAATTTCTTTCATTTAAGTCCCAAACGAGATACTACGAAATTGATTTAATACTACTTTTTCAATAATTTCAAAATAATTTTAATGTCAGTTAATATTTTTTCTATTATACTTTCAGTTTTTTTTCTAAGAAATGAATTGAGAAATTTCTTTCATCTATCTTTTCGAGAAAAAACTCTTCAAGAACATAACATTTTTCGTATTGGATATAGACAGTCTTTCACGGATTTACTTAGGAATAAGAAAAATACACTCCGACACTTTTTTGAGACAAAAATTTCAATAAAAGTTTATTTACAAGAATAGTAAACAAAGAAATGATACAGCTCTCCAAGAATTCTTCGATGGAATCCCAAATGTTTTTGTAAAAAAATGCATCAATTCGTCACTTCATCAGTTCTCTTAGTGAAGAAGAAGCTTTACTTTAGCCATTTTTGTGTCAGGAGAAAATGATGGTGTTGAGAATTATTATCGAAATATTAACATTACAACCTGTCACTACAAGCTACTAGATGGATTATTAAAAGGGATTTTCTCAATTAATCAGTGGTTTTTAATGTTCAAGTTTGTTAACAGTAAAATAGTGAAAGTGTTAAAGACTAAGGGTCAAATGAATGCTTTCTATATCAATGTCACAAAGACATTTATGAAGTGAACCATAATATACTATTGAAGAGGAAATTTTGGCTCTTCAGAGCACTTAGTAGTTTAGGAGTTTTTGACTGGTCTGGTGCAAGTAAAAGTTAGGGCATGCAGATCTAAGAAATGAATAGTTACATCAGGAGTTCTACAAGGGTCTCATTGTTTCCTACTTTCAATCAAGTTATCAGGTATCAAACACTTGACCACGATTATTCCATGATAAGTCAGTAAAAAGGACTAAAAACATTGAAATCTGAATGAATTCATTCGGATTCATGTTTCCTTTACAAATGACTGGATGGACTTATTTCCTGTTTAGGATTGTTAGAAACGTCCCAACCTGAAACCCAAATTGAAATAGCGCCAATAACATGGTCATAGAAATGAGCAAATGATAAAAACCTCGACATATTCGGCATCCCTTATAGTATGTTCAAAAAACATTGTGTAACAGAAATTTAGAGTCTCAAGTTACATTGTCATATTAATTAATTTAATTTTTATCTGTTTTATGAATTTTAAATATGATAATTTCGTTAAATTTTCATTAATGAATAGTGTTGGTTCAAAATATTAATTTTTTGGGAGGTGTATCCCGTGAATGATGATGAATCATAAAAAAACTTAAACATTTTGTTTCTTACATATGAGATATTTTCATTTTTAAGTAGGTCACTGTAACTCGGATAATAGATGGATGGCCCCAACAAGACATGAAGTCTACCACTTCCACTATTGGCTGAATATTCTACTCTCACAGACCGGAACTATTTGCTCACAATGGTAACATAATCATGTAGTCAAAATTATCTGCGGTCAGCACACCCTTTTCGATTATCTACTTGATGGCCACCCAGTCAGGCACTATTATCTTTTGTTTTCCATTATCTTTGACTCGAACAATTTCCTGGTTATAGAAAAATATTTCATACATTTACCACGATTTAATTTCCTCCCAATATGCTCGTATCTAAGGAAAACCTGATATTCATGAAATTTTGAAACATTGTGAAATTTATCGGTTGCAGATAAAAATCAGTTAATTACAGCTGTGCAACTTCATATTTGTCTTCGCCCGTGTTAACTGACCCAAGAAAATTACGTATACGCATTAAGTTGTTCTTTGACCATTAACATTAGGAGCGGTTAAGCGTTTTTAACCTCTACAAATTGGATTATGTCAATTTGAAAGTATTATAAATGTAAATTTAACGGCGATCTACCGTAGGATGGGTTCCATTGATGATGATTACATTGGAGTTGATTCTTGGAATTACTTATTTGTTGTTATACATTAATTTTGCCGGAAATTACTGAAAATCGGGTATGTCAGACAGTTGGTTCAGAGTTCTACTCATCAAGGGTTAGACTGAACGGAAGTCACAGAGTTTTCTTGAATATTAAAGAAATACCCAAGAAACATTTTTTACAAAATACAAATATGTCATTGAATTGCTGAACTATGTTCAACAGTGTAATGATATGGCAATTGGAAACAGAGTTGTCACTAGTATTTTCCAAGATTAATTATTCCCATTTTGAAAAAATATTAGAAATATCTGATTAGAAATTTCAAATTCTACTCTCATATCTTTTATTTGTCTATTGTTTTGTTCTGCTGAATTACTTATGTTACTCATTTCCCCATACATTTCATTATAGAATTGTGTATTTTATTTGAACCTTTTTTTCAAATCCTTACATTTATTGATAATTTCTTTCTCATTCTCCTCAAATTTTCTTATGATATATTCTTCCATTTTCTCTATCCTACCTTCCATACTTTCTTTTATTCTTTCTTCCATTCTTTCCATAATTTCTTTCATTATCTCTTCTGTTCTTTCTTTCATTCTTTCCTTATTTTCTTTCGTAATCTCTTTTGTTCTTTCTTCCATTCTTTTTATATTTTCAGACACACCTCCTATATCACTTCCTATAAATTCCATTAACATTTTGAATTCTTCATCCATTCTACTTTCCATCTGATTCTCTCTCTATTTTCCTGCTCCAATTGTCTCTCCTCGATCACCATCTTACATATCTTCTTCTATACCTAATCGCTTTCAAATCCATATTATCTTTTTTACTCAAAATCTTTCACACTCACACCTGTTTTGCCCTTTCCAGATGTGCCCATATTATATATATATATATATATATATTTATATATGTTGTTGTTGTTGAGTTCGGGTTGAACCGCGTCTGGAGTTTTGTTCTGACGTTTCGGCTCCGATTTTGGAGCCATTTTCAGTTAAATGTGACTTCACGCTGGTCTCAATCTGCCTACTCCTTAGATCGAACTGAGGTTTCAGGGATGTTGGGTGGTATTTATAGCATATATATATATATATATATATATATATATATATATATATATATATATATATATATATATATATATATATATATATATATATATATATATATATATGTTAGCATGAGATTCTCACGGACGAAGTATGATGAGTTGTTTTTTCGGGTTTCATTCCGTGTTATGTGGTTTTGATCCTCTGAAGGATAATTCTCACAACGTTTCGGCAAAGTCTCATTTGCCATCTTCTAGGTGATGTCTTGAGTTTCGATCTCCGAACTCGACTAATTAGAATTCGAGTTCTACTTCTCAATATATAGGGGTGATCATTGATGGTATCTTTGATCTGGGCCCCTCCCACTTTCTTCATTGGTCCGCCTGCATTTGTCATCGTGTCTGGGTAATTACGTGGTAAGGTCCGATATTGTTCCTCTGGTGTAATCGGCTTGTCTTTGTTAATGGATTTCCACGTTCTTGGTAATCTTTGGGCGTCGTCTCAAAGATACCAACAATGATCACCCCTATATATTGAGAAGTAGAACTCGAATTAATTAGTCGAGTTCGGAGATCGAAACTCAAGACATCACCTAGAAGATGGCAAATGAGACTTTACCGAAACGGAATGAAACCTGAAAAAACAACGCATCATATATATATATATATATATATATATATATATATATATATATATATATATATATATATATATATATATATATATATATATATATACAAAACTTGGGAATTATATTTGGGACAGCAGCAAAAGCGAAAGTGTACTGTTATAACAATATATTTCCAATATTTCGACAATCGATTGTTGTCATCATCACATTGTCGAAATATTGGAAATATACTTATTGTTATAAGAGTACACTTTCGCTTTTGCTGCTGTCCCCAATATAATTCCCAAGTTTTGTTCTCAACTTGTCAGCAAAGACTTCCTCTCCTCTCTTATATATATATATATATATATATATATATATATATCGAGAATTTGCCTGAAGTTTGGAGTATCAATTATGGTGAAATAAAGTTAAATTAAGTTATAGAATTTTTTTTTTTATTTTTTATTATTTTGTAGAATATGGTAATAAATTTTCAAATTTTAAATATGCACAGTAGTTTACCTTTTACCTGTATTTATGCCTTTTTCTTTTTAGGTTACCTCTTTTTCTAGCTCAGTCAGACGCCAACGTACATGAGTATTTTCTAAGAATAATTATTCCCATTTTGAAAAACTATTATTGAATTGTTTTTCACTATGTTGTAGACCTCAAAGATCTAAGCAGACTGGTGACACATATTCCAATCTTTAATTAAACTGACATTATGAAAAGCACAATATTTTTCTTCTCTAATTTTTCCCATTTGGAGCACTCTCCTACCATAATTCAAATTTTTTTGATATTGATTCAGCTTATTTTGATAACCGCTTTGAGCAAGTTGTTGATTGTTTGGTTATACCTAATGCAGCCCAAGTTAATCAACCATAACGTTGTGGTATTAAATTCATCCATCTCTTTTCAGTGACCATATCTCATATAGAAAGATGTCTGAAAATGAAACCAATTAGGTCATACACGAAGAAGGCATTTGGAGTTATTTAAACATTCCGTAGGACTCTTTTCTACGTTAATATGAAAATGTGAACCGAAAACAATGATTTAGCACAAACTTACGGAATTTCTGAGACAAAACGCCTCATCCTTCTACGACTAGATGTACTAAAAGCCTTCTCTGAGAGGGTGTATAACACATCAAATTCAGTTCACCAATAATTAATGAGAAAGAACTATAATCTATTGTTATATCGTCATTAGTTGAAAATAGCCAGTCATTTTTCCAATACAGACTTAATTGAGATGTGAGCCGTATAAAAAATTCTAAAATTATCGAGAATTTTTTATGAATCTCCCCTGGTATTTTTTCTTCGCTGATTAAATGGGCGGTTTATTTTATTCGAAAAATATCGAGGGAATTATCGGAATTGGTTGTACTTTTATGACTTCAAGACTTTTATAAACCAAAAAATGCTCATTTTTGGATATCAAGGTACAAATACTGAATATCCCATTGAATTGCCTAGACTTGAAAAACAGATGTTTGTAAACAGTTCAGTAGAAGGCTGAAGAGTTTTAGGATACTTTGCTGATGAGGTGTCCACAATTGAGGATTTAAGAGAACTCTTTATTCAGGACTTCTCTTCATGAGAGATAAAAAAAAAAAAAAAAAAAAAAAAACGGGAAAGTAATAGGCTTCTAACTCATTTTTTTTTTTTTTTTTTTTTTTTTTTTTTTTTTTATTTTGAAACTGGTTTCAAACACAATTGTGCACACATCTACTTCGAAAGATTTAAAACTTCTAAACCTAACAGGCCGCCCACAAGCTACTAGATGCATGAATATTATCTATTTCCCTTCATGGTTGGTGCCTTCTTATCAGATTCATTCAGAACTAGGATTTTTATGAAAGGCTCCAGCGTGATTGGGTATTTCATTTGGAGATGAAAGAAGTAATTGTTGAAACTGTTCGAAATATCGTGGGTATGGAAAACCTTTTTGGTCCCTATTTCTTGTGAAATCCATTGTCCCCCAACAGGCTTTCGATTCATGAGAAAAAAGTCGGTGAGCCCTATTTTTACGAAATCTTCAGTTGAATAATAACGAAGGTATTTTTTCAGAACAGTCATTATTTTCTAGGGATGTTTTCTTGTTGCAATTCATGAAGGAAAGTTCCTAGAAGAAAAATTGTTGAAAACTTCTTAGCTTCCAAGAGAGTAAGAGAGAGAGTCATAATGGAAAGCAAGATTTTTGTATATTTTTCGAAAATGGCTCAAAAAGAAAAAGTGTATATCTTGGTGTTTAATACGAAGTCAGAAATACATATAGAATGAGGTTGAGGAACAAACATCTTTAAGCAACTACAATATCGTCATAAAAACAAGTTCCTGTTACCAAGCACAAAGGAAAAACGATGAAACATTCTTAAATCGGTTGATTCTTTTAATAACCGAGAGTAACAATAATAATAATAACACATATCATATACTTTCAAATGTGTAGACTCTATCTATTTAAAACCGATACGTCTCTTCAAACTTGCCCCTTGTTCAATAATCATTTTCCAATTAACAATTTCACTAAAATGTTTTTCGCGCTCCAACAACATCAAACTAACTAGTCCTTCATCTGGCATTGCCGAATTGACTGACCTAACTTTGACTGAAGATGAATTGCCCTCTCATCCGTCTCTATCCCAGCTCCTGTACTCATTGCCAACTGTTCACAATACATTTACCTACTCACTTTGGTTCCTTTTTTTTGTCCATAAATTACCGCTCTTATTGAATTAGGAAATATTTTAGTTTGATAAGTCTAATGTGTCCATAAAGTAATTATTCGTCCTCAATTTTTTTCCTGAAATTTCACAGGCAGTAATAATTTTTGCAACATGAAAATTTTTCCACCCATAAATTTCCAACTTCTAGTCATTTGCCAATTATTGAGGAGACTTCTACCCACCAAATCCCTCGTAGTGACAGCCCTGAAAGGATCATTCCTTTTTTTTTTTTTTTTTTTTTTTTTTTTTTTTTTTTTTTTTTGAAAGATAAATCAGCTTCTGGTTTCCCATACTTGCTCAAATCACTACCACTACATATTTTAAAACAAAGTCGCTTTCCAATGTCTGTCTGTCTGTCCCTATGTATGCTCATATCTTTAAAACTACGCAACGGATATTGATGCGGTTCTCTTTATTGGATAGAGTGATTCAAGAGGAAGGTTTATATGAACAATACATGCATGATATAGTAGAGAAACACTGATTATTTCAGAGGTTTCTAATGTGATGTCGTAAATAAACAAATTTTTTTGCGCTTGATTGCAAACGCTGGTAGAACCCTACGATATAGGTCAAAGTAATGTAATACAGTATTGTACACCTTGAAATGGTCTACAAAAAAGCCCGCAGTGTTATATGTCTATCTCTAAGGGATAACCTATAATAACCATTTTTTTTCCAGATGGGTCGCTAGTTTCGATAAAAGTTTATTGTGGATCTAACTCACTTCCTCAAATTCCATTCATTCTTTGAATAAGGCGACTTCATATAAAGTATTTTCTATCCAGGATCATATACTATAAGAAAAAATTCTTCAGTTTAGAGAGCATCATTTGAGAAAGAAAGAAAAAAATTTAAATATGGAGGAAAACAAGGCATAAAGGATATTGAAAATCTGGCTATTTTCGAATTTTCAGGTAAGAATCGGTAGTAATAATACCAAGCACACGAATCAAATGAAAGTGCTGCCATGTCTAGGACCGGTCAACGCTAAAAAAAATCAACAAAAAACATTTTTATAGGTGTATGTAATGTTGAGTCTCCCGTATTGTGATTGTTCCCTCAAACAGGGAAGGGGTAGGATTATATGAAGAAGCAGTGCTGCCGTTTCCAATCGGTTGGTTCTTTTCGATTTGTATTATAGAAATACGCCAGCCACAACCACGACCAATGGATTTTACATGTCGTTAATTGAGTATAAAAAAACAGTTAAAATATGCGATTTCATCTGTTTGAACAATCAACGACACGTAAAATCCATTGTTCGTGGTAGTGGCTGGCGTATTTCAATAATAAAAATCGAAAAAATCCGGCTGATTGCTGATAAAACCGACTTGAAATGCGAAATCGGTTGCGCAGAGGGCCACTTTCAAACGCTCCTGCCGCCATATTGTCCACTATTTGGAAAAGGCAGCATTGCTTTTTCATATAGTCCTACCCTTCCCCTGTTTTAAGGAACAATCACAATACTCATCATTACAGAAACCTAAAAAAAATTTTGTAAATTTTTTTCATGTTGTTGACCGGTCCTAGAAATGGCAGCAGGGCCATTTTGTGTTCTCCTATGAATGATATATCAATTATATGTATTACTTTAGGGAGCCCTATCATTATAGGTTTGGTATTGTGGCCTCTTAGACTGAATGTGATATGTGACAACATGTCAAAAGACATGCTTCCATTTCTGTATCTGGTGCAGATGGTGTAAACCTCGTGTAAACCTTGTAGACGAAGCGCCATCTACTGGATGTCCAAAGACTCAAACTTCAACTACACCGAGAGGTCTTCCCCTCTCGCAGCGGGCGCATCGTGCAACAAAGCCGTAACAGATGACCCGCCGCGAAAGAGAATCGTCTTCGATCTACTTGCAGAGAAAGCTGCAACCCTCCACAGAAATCAGAGTTTCGATGTTCAAAATGAATGCATCCACGAGTTCTATACCAGACAGCTGTTCGAACCGCCACAGGTCTCCTCAGTGGCATATGTTTTTTATATGCAGATTCACACGAAAGGGGAGCCCAGTAATATTCAAAGAACATCGCGTGAATCAAGAGACAGGAGATACGAATAAACATTCACTTTGAATTTTTGAAGTGTAAGCCTCAGGAAAAACCTCTTTCGGTAAGGAGTTCCAAAGCTCAGCTGTTCTTTCGAAAAGAGATCCCTGAGCAAGAGAGGTTCGACAGGTCTCCAAATTTACAACAAAGAGGAGGGAATTCTGTACTCGTCGAATCATCCGTGTAGATATTGCCAAGGCTGGAACGATTGATAACAATTCAAAAGAGCACCGACCGTGTTAATATCTTTAGAAGTGAGCGAGTCTGTGAGCGAAGAATCACCGACAAGACGGATTGCCTTTTTCTGAATAGAATCGAGAAGCCTCAATGGATGTTTTGGTTCCGAACTCCACACATGGGAACTGTTTTCCAAGACGGGTCGTATTCTGAGCCTTGTAGATCATTAGAAGCTGACGAGAAGTGAAGTATTTCTTCGAACGAAATAGATATCCAAGTGTCTGGGAAGCACCTTTAGCGATCGATCTCACATGATTTTCCCATGGAACTTTTTCACTGATCGTAATTCCTAGCATCAAAATACTTGACTTTGTAGGATTAGTTAGTCCTGATATCTGAATACCAGATGATGATAGATCGGCTTTCCTTGAGAAGAGACATGCCTGGGTTTTTTTAGCATTAAAGTCCACCAGGTTTATGTTACCCAATTCTATTATTTTTAACATGTTATCGTTTATTTTATTGACATGAATGTTTCTTTGAATTTTCGTTTTTCGAGCTGGTATGGGGATTCTGGAAGAGAAACTAGTATGAAGAGTACTTAACTGTCGTCCGCAAAACTATGTACTGAACAAGATGTTTCCTCGAGCAAATCGTTGATATGAAGTTGAAACGAAGTGGGACCCAGAATTGAACCCTGTGGAAGACCTGCATTTATTGGGAGTATATCAGATGATACCCCATCAACAACCATATACAGAGACCTATCAGACAAGAAACTCTTCAACAAAGCACACAACTGTATTCTTTTTGAAGCTATTACCATTACCTGATATAGGTTTCAATATTTGGAGAGATTCAATGGAACTTATGATGGATTCCAGAGGACGATCAGGTTAATGCATTTTTGGTAAGCCATAAAAATGGGGTGGACGAACTGAGGAGGCAAACCATAAGACGGCAGTTTAGAAAGGAGACCCCGATGGCAAGGGGGTTTCAAGCCTTTGAAATATCCAGTGCAACAGCTATCGTTTTTCCGAATTTTTTGATTGAATGCTGCCAAATATGAGAAGCATAAGCCAATAAGTCACTGGTTGATTATTGATGGAGAAATCCGTATTCTTGATCTTTAGTTATTCCTGATTTCTCTAGATATTTGATGAGCTTTCATATTGATTGCCTCTTCCATGACTCTGGAAATGATAGAAAGCAATGCTATTGGTCTGTAATTACAAGGTAAATTTTTCTTCCCTTTTTTAGGAACTGGCTGAACTCTTGCTGTCCTCTAAGATTTAGGAAAAAATGCCCAAGTTATATGAAAGGTTGGACTGATTTTTTTAAAAAAAAAAATTAGTTCTGTTCCTCACTGGTTTCTGATTTCCTCTTGGTTAATGAGAACAGAAGTGGATCCGTCGGCTTCCTAATTTCTCAAACAAGATACAGATAAATATTTCAATAATTGCAAGAACGAACAACTGTTTTCAACGCTCCTATCGAACAACACCATTGGCACCTGACAATCCATCTAACCGAAAGGAGGCCACAAAAACGCCGATTATCGAAAATGAATCAGTTCATTCCCATGATTATCATTCTTTTATGCATAACTACATTAAAAACCTGGGCTGTCAAATAATTTTGATATAGGTTTTTTAACATCTTTCGATTATTCGACTCGTTTTTCAAATGAATCTACCTCTTATCTGATCCAAAAGATAATTAGTATGTATTGAAATTTCCGAGTCATCCGAAGATATTTATCGAGGTAGAATTCATAGCGCGCTACGATTTACTACACGTAGCGCCGCTCTTTTGTTTTTCCACGGCCGAGAGAATATTGTTGTGCGGGAGTCTTTGGGATTCTGTGAAGGCATATTTATTCGGGATGGAGTCATTCTACTCCAGTAAAGGGAGTAAATTTTTTAGTAAAATGAAGGACTAATTCGAGACCACTCAGATCAACTTGAAATTCTTTGGAATTTGTCAAAAAAGGTGTCAAGTATCCGAGTAAACAAGTTTGGCCAATATCAAATGAATTTTCGTGAAAATGGGTACCGGGGGTTTTTTTGGGTCACTGATTACGATTTTGACGTCAGAAATTTCTGAAACACCCTGTAAACCGTAAAAACTACTCTTTTTAGGGTTTCTTTTTCAAATATTTTTATTCGAAATTTGACAGCAGAATTCAATTGGCTTATCATCTAAACATACAATACTGAACGAAAAATGCTCATAAAACTCATAAATAGAGGGTCCCGATGGATTAAATATAAAAATTTTATGTGATTGATGAAAAAAAAAAGGTTTTTTGGCCATAACTTCTTTTTGGCTAATGATAACGAGATGTTACAGGAACCATTTTAAAGCTAAGGTTATCGCCAAAATTCCATGTCATATGCAACATTTGAATTGGATGGGCCCATTTTTTCATTTCGCCCGACAAAAAGAGCATTTACCGTTATAAACATAAAATAGGCAATTATAAACGGACAAATTTGCTTACAGATGAAAACTTATAACAAGAAATTGAAATACAACTATCCTGGAATAAATGCTGAAAAATTTGGCTGTTAAAAAAAATAATGTTCACGCTGCTGGCCAAAAACTGAAAATGTTTTGAAGAATACACGATTTTTCCCAACTTTAGCAGGTCAAAACATAAACAATAATCACCCGATAGGGCCAAAAATGGCTGGACATATTTGGGACGAAGTGTTCTGACTTTTCACCAAAAGATTTTTTTTCCAAGCACCTTAGCCGATATGGCGCTAAAAAATTGGCATTAAAAATTTTAGAAAAAAAATTATTGCCCATAACTTTTTTTCTTCTTATTTTGAACGGTTCTGGTTGCTCGCAAAATTTTTCCGATTTTGTCATCTTGCAAACTGATAGGAATCATTTTTTTCGTAAAAGTTATTTTTCTCGAGATATTTACGCCAGAACGATCCGGTTTCTTCATTTTTCGTTAAGCAACCATTTTTGCCATGTCATATCTCCTTTAATATTAATCGTACAAAAATAAAACAAAAACCACTTTATTTGTCAACTAAAATACTTCATATGAAGAATATATAATTTTTTTTGTAATACTAACAGATTTTCAGTGAATTTAAAAAAACTTTAAAAACTTTCAAAGTTTTTTTGCAAAAATCACACTTTTCCTTGCGCTATTGCTCGAAAGGGGTGCATTGTTATGAAAAATTGCAATCAATGTTTTTACGTTGAAAAATGATAATTTATCGATTGGTTTCATTATTTATTTCTTTAAATCCCCCCCCCAATTAGTTCCACCCCCCGCGCTTTTTCCCAGTAACGGAAGTTGTTTACTCGGATACTGGGCACCTTTTCTTAACAAAATTCAAGTTACTCCAAGTATCTGCAATTCGTCTCGAATTAGTCCAGCCAGTTTTTACTTCATTTACTGGAGTATTCGATTTATGGGTATATTCTCTCAAAATGGGCCAATCACGTATTATAATTGTTAATAATTCTGTAGATCTCCGAGTTCGAGGCCTTTTTTTTGGTCGCGTCATTCATCTCCCATTGTTTCGTATCAAGATGGCTTTTTTATTCCGTTTCCATGGGCGGTTTCGACTGTACCAAATGCTCGAAACAAATCATATTTATTGGTGGTCAGCACGAAACGAGAATTACCGCTTGTACCTATCAAGCTGATTGGGCTTGTATGGGAATTTACAAATCGCTGAAAAGTTATCTTATGGCATGCAGTGTTCGAAGATCCCGTGTTGATATTTCAACAGGTGAACTTTGAGAATGTCATTAATATGAATGAACGTTAAGAAAAATGGACAGAGAGACGGAGCAGGTTGTTCATTCCACTTGGAGACCCTTCTGCATCTTTGCTTCGAATTTGTTCGACACGTCAATCAATACATTTTCATACATTTTCATGATATTGATTTCGTATGAATTCTGCTGGAATGTTTACTGGGGTAGAAATGTTCCATTATCCATTTTTTAGGTTTTCTCTCCCCTAAAAGAAAAAACAAGTGTAAATTCTTCATTTCCTCAGAATGTTATCCGCCTTATTCTGAAAGGTAAATATTCAGATAATAATTGACACGATTAGTAGTCGGAAACAATCAAAATCATAAATTTTAACTCATGACATCTTGACGAAGGTGAGTCAGTACACTATCTTGAGGTAGACGAAGTGAATTTGACAGCTTTTGTATGTATATTGATAATTAACATCAGAAGTAAAGGACATTATTTTTGTTTATTTGCTCAATTTGCTTACCACATCCGAATTCAATGGATGTATAGTAACCTCACTGAGGGTGTTAAAAGTCTTGGATGGTTCATTTGCGGCTTTGAACGAAACGACGAAATTTGAAAAATCTCAAGCAAACGCTTCTGTTTAAAATATTCTTTTGTTTTTTTTGACAAATTCAAATGCATTGTTTTTTTCTGACACCTCTCAATCTCCATTTTGAATCAACAGGATCATGATAAGTGAATCAGCAGTAACTTTCAACATCCTCCAACCTCGGACTTGCGTAAACTGCTGACAAGTCGAACTAGTGCGCCATCTTTTTATCTTGACCTCTGCTGATCTGACCTGTTTATCTTTTCCAGTATGGACTTGGGGATTTCTTTCTAGTGTCCAACGGCTTTTATATTTGCCATCAGCAATAGCAAGTATATCGTCGACCTTCAGTTGAGTTTATTTTTCGTACCATTTACTGCGTTTTTCTCTATATACTCTTTTGACCATCGTTGCCAAAATCTCTCTAATCTTTAATTTTTGTGCCCATATAGATCGCCATCCTCGAAAACATCCGGTACATTTGCATAATCACAAGTTTCAGTTGAAAAATACATAGACGTATTTCATCCGCGAATTTGAACGAAACGTCGAAATTTGAAATATCTCAAGCAAACGCTTCTATTCAAAATTAATTGTATAATATTTTTGACAAATTCAAATACATTGGTTTTTTCTGACACCTCTCAATCTCCTTTTTTTATCAACAGGATAATGATAAGTGAACCAGCTATAACTTTCAACATCCTCCAACCTCGGACTTGCGTAAACTGCTGACAAGTCGAACTAGTGTGCCATCTTTTTATCTTGACCTCTGCTGATCTGACCTGTTTATCTTTTTCAGTATGGACTCAGGGATTTATTTCTAGTATCCAACGGCATCTATATTTGCCATCAGCAATAGCAACTATATCGTCGACCTTCAGTTGAGTTTTTTTTTGTACCATTAACTGCGTTTATCTCTATATACTCTTTTGACCATCGTTGCCAAAATCTCTCTAATATTTCATTGTTTGTGCCCATATAGATCGCAAGCCTCAAAAACATCCGGTACATTGGTAGGATCAGAAGTTTCAGTTGGAAAATACATAGGCGTATTTTATTCGCGAATTTGAACGAAACGTCGAAATTTGAAAAATCTCAAGCAATATATAATTGTATAATTTTTTTCGACAAATTCAAATGCATTGGTTTGTTCTGACACCTGTCAATCTCCTTTTTTTATCAACAGGATCATGATAAGTGAATCAGCTATAACTTTCAACATCCTCCAACCTCCAACTTGCGTAAACTGCTGACAGGTCGAACTAGTGTGCCATCTTTTTATCTTGACCTCTGCTGATCTGACCTGTTTATCTTTTCCAGTAAGGACTTGGGGATTCCTTTCTAGTATCCAACGGCTTCTATATTTGCCATCAGCAATAGCAACTATATCGTCGACTTTCAGTTGAGTTTATTTTTCGAACCGTTTACTGCATTTTTCTATATATACTCTTTTGACCATCGTTGCCAAAATCTCTCTAATCTTTTATTGTTTATGCCCATATAGATCGCCAGCCTCAAAAACATCCGGTACATTTGTAGGATCACAAGTTCCAGTTGAAAAATACATAGACGTATTTCATCTCTTTCGCATGAGACATAACTCAATGGACGGCAGTTCACTATTTTTTCTGTTTCAATATGTAGTAGCAGTTCCTCTGAGGGACGCTGTTCTTTTAAAGAAATCTATAGTACCAGTTTGACAGACTCCCAAGCACCGGCCATGAAAGGTGCTGGAGGGTTGAATACCCACTTAATTTGATTTTTCAACAAATCTGTAATTATCTTTACTTGATCCATATCTTCCAAACACTTTTTCATTTCATTTCCTGCGCCCAAAAAGATTGTCCATTATCCTCTTCTGGCAATAAATCTGTGTGAAGGGCTATTAGGGCAAAGGAAAGAGGTGAATATAGTTCGATATTTATTGCTCTAGTAACAGGCAAATAAAACTCTCTGTACTTCTTTTCACCTTAACTAGTAATGGTACGAAATAATCCATACTACTATAACTGACTGGCCTGAATGGTAAGAAGAATTCCAGTATCATCCAACAAGGGAAAGAGCTCGTATAGATTCGATGTTCTGCTAGGATATTCTCCTTCCTTTAGGAAACTGATTTCCTCATCAACGTGTTCAGCTGTAATTTTCCTCCACCATAACATTTCTGCATTTTCCAACTCACTTGGACACAATTCAAATATTCCTACGAGTTCTGGTACAGTTATCGCTTTGTTTTTCATCGCAGAATCATTCAGATATCTCCATATTATCATATGTCTGGTGCATGAATATCTGCTTTGTTTAGTATCATTATATATTGTTTTTTTTGTAACTCATCGAGGAGATTATTATTGGCCATTCATTTTGTGATTGTTTCAGGAAAGACGGTCCGTGTAGCCACATTTCATTCATACTTGGGTTGATATTTGATTTCTTCGTGACAGAGTCCGCTGGATTCAACTCTGAAGATACCCATCTACATTTAGCAGCACCTGTATCAGTTTGAATTCATTGTATTCTAATTGCTTCATATGATTGAAGCTGGTTTGTCGTAGTTATTAGCTGTCTCAAAACTATCTCCGAATCTCTCTTCCACCATGTGATGTATCGAATACTGTAATATGACTCCATCTTTATGAATTCTCCAAGAATATCAGCCATCACAGCTCCTTGTAACTCCATTCTTGGAATTGATGTGATTTTGAGTGGACCGAGTTTACTTTTCGAGCTCACTAACTACGTTTCAATCTTTGTTTCATTATTCGATAAATAATACGCAACAGCGAAATGAATTTTGGGAGTTGCGTCCTGAAAAATATGTAGATCAACTTGTGTAGGGTGAAATAAAATTTTGAAATCGATTCTGTTAAAACTTTTCCTAGAGATTAATTACCCTAACACCAAACTGATATTTTTGCAATAGACGCGCGTTTCGCTAACAAGGTTAACATCTGCAGGAGAAGTAAATTGAAATAAGTATCAATTCACTTGTCCTGGAGATGCTACTCTTGTAAGCGAAACGCACGTCGAGTGCAAAAATTTCAGTTTGGTGTTCCCCCTCCTCTCCTCTTCTCCATCCTCCTCCCGGACAACTAAAGGACGGATCAAAAATCGCCATTAACACCCTCAGAATTTCCCGTTCTGTCGGGATTTTTTCACCAGTCAGCAAATTTTCTGAAATTTTCTTGGATTTGGTATCAAATATTCCCCTCTCTTCTTGGGTGTCCAGTCGTAATCTGAGAACTCTTTCGAAAAAAAAAGTACCTTAATTCTGGTTATTGTTTTTTGAAACATAATTTGGACGTAACTCTTCGAGTATTTCCTCTGAATTAC
This sequence comes from Zygogramma bicolorata, assembly GCA_032362365.1. Lineage (NCBI taxonomy): Eukaryota > Metazoa > Arthropoda > Insecta > Coleoptera > Chrysomelidae > Zygogramma > Zygogramma bicolorata. The sequence goes on along the minus strand of JAVJAQ010005383.1, from coordinate 261,839 downwards.
TGAGCCAGTTCACCATTTCGAGTTTTCTCCTGCGATGAACTTCATTCACTTTCTTCATCGTTTTTACTGCATCTTCAATCGTAAGTACTGGAATCTAGGTAGTCATCAACGTAATGCTGGCGTTCCATAAACTATAAAATGTCGGGATATTTGTCTTATTAATCTGCCTCATTATGATTCTTGACAAATTAAGCTATTGAAGATGAACTGTCTGCCAAAATATCATCACTTCCATCTGATAGACATCTGGTTCTTCACTTCTATCTGTACCTCCGAAGAGAAATCTTTGGCTGACCCTGTCCTTTTTCCTGATGATGATTCGATAACACATTTCCCGTATGTTTCCTGAGAGTACGTATTTTTCTTGTCGAGATCTCCATATAATCAAGGGGTTGAAATCTGGACCTTTCTATTAGAAATCATTCAAACTAAAAATTCATGTTTTCACAGCGGCATCGAATACAAAACGAATTTTTCCTGTCTGGGAAAAAAAAAAAAAAGGAGAAGGAGTAGATACCATTTTTATCTTGCCTATTTCCTTTAGATACAGTTTCAGCATATCCCTTTTCCAAGTATTTTTCTCTTGCAATATTCGGAATTGAATTGTGTGTCTTTATCCATTTCTTGTTCCATTCACATCAATCTCCTCATTGCCTGTGATTTTTTGTCAGGGAAAACAATGTTCTCAAGGTCGTCGTGCTGGAAATTCGTTGCATATTCGGCAAAAAGCATAATCCTGCCCCATTGAAATACTTGAGCGGCAATTTCTGATGGATTCAAGAATGGACTTATTGATAAACATACCTTTGGCATAGATACTTAACATCAAAATTTTGTTTTGGAAGTTTCAAAGTTCGTATGTTTCTAGCCTTTCGTATTTTATGTTTGTCTACATTTTCTACAGGAAATATGTTAAAGTCAACCATTCTAGATTCTTCCTCCCGACGGGTTACATCATTTGTCCACTGCAGATATACGGGAACTATAGGTCCGTCCAGATTGGTTGATTGGGCGAGATCAAAATCAATTAATGTTACTATAAATCCCCCGTCGAGCAAAGCGAATGTTTCAAAGTCATTCATTGGTCCATGAACTAGGAAAGTTTGAGTAGTGAAGAAGTCCCTAGCAAACCTGTGAAAATGTAAGCATTTTCTTCATAGTTCTCGAGAATCCCCGATTTTGCTTTAGGTTCTACATGTAGAAGTACATTGTGCCATCCACTACAGTCCCCAATATTGTAACGAATCTTTTGGAACCATCTTGAGCTGCGTGGCCAGGAATCAGACACTGAAAGCATAATTGATTGTCCTCTGGATATTGTTTTCTTTATTCGACACATATGCTCAAAAAAAGTGTGACAATCTAATAATATGTGAGGACGCTGTTTGTAAAGCCTGCAGTTCTCTACATCTCTTCTGTGAATGATGAATGTCTTCTCTCTTTTCTGATAGGAATTGGATTCGTTTGTAATTGAGAATGGTGGAGAACTGATCGGCATCAGAAAATTGACTCTAGGTTTCAACCATTCTGAAAAGGTCTTCCAATGGGAAGATGACCCAAAGTTTTAGTAGGTGGCAGCACGACTGCATGTGCCTAACGAGTGATTTTGCAGGTCATGTATTATTTTTTATTTAAATGAATATTTTCAAAAGATACTTAAGAATCATAAGGATGTGTTCTCCAACCGATAGATATGGATGTTTGTCTCTACCAGAGCTGAAAAGTTTGTTGAGGGAACGTGGTGGATCCCTCAAAGGAAAAAAAAAAGATCTGAGGAGGAAGGGGGGGGGGGGGGGGGGGGGGGGGGGGGGTGGTTAACTACTTCTTCCAACTGCTCTTTCATGACCTTGAGCTGCACCCAAGAACGCTTAAAATTTATTGGTGAGTTTTCCTCTAATTTGAATATCAGTTCGTAATTCTCAAGGTATAATTTGTGATCCGTTGAATTCAAAGCAACCATCTTGTTAGAAACTATGGCAGAAAATGCACGAAAGATTTTATTCACTCTTCCTCTGGATTGGTACATTCCTCAACATTCTCCATTTGGCTCATAATGATCCATTCGTCCTTTCCCAAATTAATTCATAAAGATTCAGTTATAAAATTCACATTGTCTGACCTGCAGAAAAGATCTTTGACAGCTCCTCTTGCCTTTCCTTTCAAACATTTGTGAGGACAGTATAGAAAGTCATAGTCTAAAATCCTTTTTTACCGCGAATCTTTGAAATTCACTTATGCAGAAAGGGAATTCATGCATATCACCGTAGAAATCGAGTAGAGGTTTGAGTGACTGTTGAGTTACCAAATTTTTCGCGATTGTGACTCAACTAATCCAGACACTCGCTGAATCATTATATTCAATATCTTTTTGGGACATTCGTAATCTTTCATTGACTGGCCTGTTGTTCTGGGGAAAACATATGTTTCTTCTTTATTTTCCTGAAATAGTTCTCAACTGATGATTTCATCTTTATATTTGTCTGCTTCTGTTTCCCATTTTCGAACGTAGTCCTACTCCTTGGAATAGTTGTTCCTTTGGAAATACAGTTCTATTCTTAGTTCTCGTTCTCATTTTTCAAGTGAACGTCTTTGCAAATCCGTCTCAGTTGACGTAGGTCTACTCAAATTGCTGTGTCCTTCACTTTTGACTTCCAAATTGTCCACATCGTCATATCGATACTTTCGAGGTGGTACACCAAAGCTTAAGCCGGAACTTTTTCAGAGATTATTCAGACTCGGCAACAACATCTTTGCGCTTTTACTACTCGAAGGACCACTGTTAAAATTCTTGGATGATTTATCTGCAAATTCAAACGATAATTAGGAATAATCTCAAGCAAATACTTTTATTTGAAATTATCAGTACAAATTTTCTGACAAATTCAAATATATAATTCTTTCTGACATCTCTTGATCTCTTTTTTTCATCTACAGGATTGTGATAAGTAAATCGAAATTAACTTTCAACAGGGCTTCGATCCTGTGTCTGAAAAAACTGTTGAGAAAATTCACGATATAATTCAAATATGAGGCGAGTAATGGAATAGTGGATAGAAATATGAATTTGAAATATTCAATTTGCGATGAACTCTCAAATATTTGCGAGTATATGATTTGTCTGGTTTCGACTAACACATTTTTCAAACAGCAACATGACTTTTATTTCTCATACAGTTACACCACTGATTGCTATAAACGTATTCGTAACAGTTTCTGACCGTCTGTGAACACCATTCCACTAACTGGAAAATAAAATCCCATAAAAAACTCCACGTTTTTGTATAGAGACATAAAATTAACGACGGACCTCGAAATCTCATTTGAGCTCCAAATTTCATATGCAACTATAAAGATATATTCGAAAATATAGTTGAATTGTTAAGTGAATTATCGAGTTTCTGTGAAAATAAATAAAATCGTTAAAATACCAACAACCAACCCATAATATGAGAAACAGGTATTCGAAAAATTCCATTAAAATGATATCCCGTGTCTCCCAATTGAAATGTCGAATCATAAAACAGAGAAATTTAAAGTCGCGAGCATATTTTATCAACTTCACCCATTTCGATAAATGATTTTTTTTTACTCTCACCAGTAAATGTACTCATTTCTTAATAGTTTACTAAATGGATAAGTATGCGATTCCAGTCAACTGAATCGTTATGATTTCATATCCACATAAGGTAGGATATGAATTCCACCAATCACAGAGAACAAAATTCATGGTTACCAGGGACAACTTTGTAGAAACATCACAATTCTCATCTGTCTACCTACAAACACAAAATCCAAGTTGCTTCATTTGAGCATAAATGAATGCACTTATATCTGAAATATTTTCTAGTTTATTGAGTCAAGTTTGAATTACCACAACTGATGATGAAGGACTCACACCAATAATTAAGGAGAATTGAACAGTCCAAATAGCTTGGTTGGTTGAAGTGTACGCTCATGAGATAGTCCACAGTTGGTTCGGGTCCCAACAAAACTGTTTTTTTTTACTTTTTTCAACTTAATTTGTATCGTTCAATATTAAATTCGATAAAAAAAATTTCTTTGAGTTTTCCATGAATATCGAAAAATACACTATATATTATCAATATGATATTTGAAAGAGAGTTCTGAAGTATTTACCTGGTCGGAGAAAAAATTAACTATATAACTCAAATGGATATTGGCCACATCGCACTCGGAACTTTGTCCTCGTGCGATATGGCCACCGCCATATCCACTCTTGTACAAACTACCATTCACTTGAAAAACAAATTTAGAAATTCTTGAACATATTAACCATGTTTGCATCACCCGCGTGGCCTGCGAGTTATATTAGTTTGGTGTTAGGGGCATTCATCTGTTAAAAAAAATCAGAAAGGAGTATGTTTTGAACCACGAATTCGAAGTGAATATCTTTCCCCATACAAACTACCAAATATATCAGCGTTTTAGGTTACTATTTTGAATGAAGTTGATGAAATACTGTGAAATATCATTGATTCAAGACTAAATTTTTTTCTATCGAAACAGAAAATCAACTTATAAATAGTGTGATAAAAGATGTATGGTTCTTGGTTTGAATTCAAAACATACTACTTCCTATTGCGACTTTCAAGAAAATTGACCTTGAAATTTCGTGCAAAACTCTAAAATGTGTGATTGGTAATACATCTATATTCATGTTTTCGTAGATAACCAATATAATTCCGTATTCTTTTTCCCACTCCAACATATTGTTTATTAACAATGTGCCATAGATGACGTTATACTGCGGTTATATTTGGGAAAAATGGCTCCTACACCGCTACTTTTAATATAAATGGCAACTAATGTTATATAACAAGAAGAGAATTTCATTTTTTATTGAATCGACTGACAAGATAAACAGGATTTCAGACTCGAAAGTATTTTTCTGTGAAACTTACTTTGTACGGAAGTTATTCGGTGACAGGAACATCTGACGTCACGAAGTTATCCAAAAACTTATTCCACTGTCGTTTTTCTTCGGACATGCATAAGATAATATGAAAAATCAATAAACATTGCTATTGCGAATCCACAGTTACCAATATGTACAAATCTGAATGAGAGGTAACACTCAAATTTTTTTTTCTTTCGCACAATTCCCACCGAAAATTCTGGAAAAAAATTATGATAGTATTCATAAACGTTGCCAATAGTTGTGACATGGCAAACAGCAATTCAATAATTGGCTTCTTCCTTTTGAACTTCGTGATATACTTTCACAAAAAACACATTGATAAAACCCAGATTTGATCAATTTCAAGAAAGGTGTTAAGAGAGGAGAATTTATTCTTTGATGACAGCTCAAATCAATGACCAGGATAATAATAATAATTCCATGCTTTTATTCATCATATCATGATTACAACTGCATGCAACAATGATGAATGGGCGGGGCTAAGCGGGGACACACTTAATCTATAAGATTACCTCAAACCTTCCATATTAATATTTTCACATATAAACCTTCAACATCAATATATACATGAACAAGTTGAATATAATAGACACAAGGAATAGGTAAAAAATATAATGAAACTTAATAAGTATAGTAGCTAAATAACTGAATATTTACTTATGGTTAGAATTGAAGCCTCTTTGTACATGTGCCAAAGAACATTGGCACATGTACATTCCATCAAATTGATGGGATTTTAGCAAAATTTTGAATAGTTTTATTAACGGGGTCACCATATCTTATTTCAGAATACGTTTTCAATGTTCATTTCAGGGAATCAGTGTTTCCGAACCAAATAGTTCGGCTTTTTCAGATTTCGAGAATTCCTGAAAATTCTCAGAATTGGGTCCATTTTGTTTTTCAGAGTCACAATGTGATATATGTACAAATGATGGTACTATCGGAACAGTCGAAACTAGCATTAAAAATTTGAGGCCATTATGGAGCTACTTTATTGTTTGTATCTTCCAGGTATCACGGTTTGAATACTCCATTACCAAGCTCATTATCTATTTTAATTTCACAATAATTAAAACAACTTCGATCAAAGCAAGAAAAAAATAAAAATTAATATCGATATATCAAAGATATACATGTTTCAGTACCAATGCGATTGGTATAATTCTTGTTTCCCGAACAATAGGTTCGAGACGTCATGTACGTCTGCTCACTATGAGAGTGACTTGGCTCTTTTAGAACGCCTATCATACTTTAAAAATTTCATGAAATCATTGTTATAATCTTTTTGAGAGGCCGATACATCGTCCAGGCGTCTTATATGGATACCCACAGATAAATCGATAGGTCGATAGGAGTTCGATATTTTTCCGCTGTGCATGGTGGTGTTCTGTGAATAATATAAAATAAAATCGAGAACGGCAGCTTGAATCGAGTGGTAAGATTTTTAACATTCATGATTCGATCCTGAGAATGAAATGTGGTTTGTACTACGTTTCATTCTCACAAAAATTGTGATTGTCTCAATACTATTTTGGTACATGATATGGTAATTTGGTGAACATTAGTTTTCTCACATAGCCCAAAAAATTGAAACATGTTTAGATGGATATAATTTTTACGATATTCCTTGGGTTCGTTGATTAAAACTCCAAACAACACTAAACTACTTTTATTAAAACCCTTACCACAAGACAATACAATACAATCACTGAAATTGCTAACTTTCCAACGCTCGGTACTGAAACTCTCTGTAATAGAAATTCGTACTAAGGTGGGTTAAAGGGCACGACAGGAGCAAAGGTAACCGCATTGCTGACTCTTTGGCCAGGATGGCGGCTGGACTGAAAATTTTGAGACCAGGTGACACCCATGGCTTGACGACTTCGACAATTGCGGAACTAGCCAAACGTTACATCCATACTCAATCCCTTAAGAGATGGGATGAAACCAAAGGATGCAGTTTTGTCAGGATAACCCTGGGCGACCCTGGGAAGCTGGATCCGAATAAATATTTGGCGATGACCAGGAAGAACCTATGTTTAACAGTGGCATTTCTGACTGAACACTGTCAACTAAGGAAACACCTCCATATTATGGGGCTAGTGGACACACCTCTATGCAGGATGTGTGAACATGAAGATGAAACTGACAGGCATGTCTTATGTGAATGTCTGGAGCTATCGTCGATAAAAGAGTGTGTGTTCGGTGAGTCTTGGCCAACACCTGCCGATATTAAGGAGATGTCCCCTGGTGACCTGTCCTCCTTCCTGGATAAGGCAGGATGGACAATGTCCTAGGAGGGCGATCCCTTGGGAGGATGTACAATGGGTCATATTGTGGCCTAAGTGCTGTGGGTCTACACTCACCCTCCCTACTCTACAGATACAGATAGACAGTCTCAATCCTGAGAATGGAATGTAGTTTGTACTGCTTTTCATTCTCACAAAAATTGTGATTGTCTCAATACTATTTTGGTACATGATATGGTAATTTGGTGAACAATAGTTTTCTCACATAGCCCAAAAAATTGAAACATGTTCAGATGGATAATATTTTTACGATATTCCTTGGGTTCGTTGATTAAAACTCCAAACAACACTAAACTACTTTTATTACAACTCTTTATCACTATACAATACAATACAATCACTTAAATTGCTCCGCTAACTTTCCAACGCTCGGTACTAAAATTCTCTGTAATAGAAATTCTCTACTTCGACTTCTGCACTTAGCAATACCAAAGCTATATCCGATAAAAACTCTGTAAAACTCTCCGCCTCTCCACTAAGCTAGAAACTCTGATAACTATCTGCTAAACTCTCTTCACTTAGCTCTGAATAACTCTCTTTGCGAATGAGCTCCCTTCCGCGATGTCTCCTTATATACTTGCGTGCGCCTATGGAGAATCTTCGAGTCAAATCTTGGTGATCGAATATTCCACGCATGACGAGAGTTCCTGGAAAAATAATGTTTGCTCTTCGACCCCTCATATCTGCGTTTATGAGCGACAGGGCCGGCGCTAGGACATTTCGTAACAATATATTTGGTCAATGCCTGAAACGCCTGAAATACTTTATAGTTATGATGGTAGAGAATATTTCACAAATCTTCCTCGCTGAATGGTAATGGTTCAGTCATCACCCGAAGACGATTGCGGATACCAGCAATCGAAACGTCGTGAGTACACTCAACTTGAAACTTGGTTTCAACATTTTTTCATAATATTTCATTCAATTTCTTTATTTACATTTTTTTGACTAGTATTTCATATTTGATACCTCAGTGTTCTTGTCACAATATTATTTCGTTATTTTAAAAAAAATTTCGACTCATATTTCATATTCGATATCTCGATTTTATGATCAATCAATCCCCAATTTCATTATTGACCAAAAATTTGTTTTTGACTTGATTCTCTCACTTGATTTGTAGGTGTTCCACAGGGTTCAGTTCTGGCGTCCACTTTTTTCTGCTTCAGTTTTGCGAAGGACAGTTCTCTTTATACTACTGTCTCAAAATACAGAGGGGCATTAGCGTCAATGATAGTATCGCCGATAACTTGGAGAAAAAGAACAAAATGGGTTAACATTATCTTGGTGGAATTCGATGCTCGGAAAACCCGGGCATCTCTCTTCTCAAATGAAGCTGATCTATCTTCATCTAATATTCAGATGTCAGAAGTAACTATCCGTACAAAGTCAAGTATCTCGATACTAAGAAATTACGATCAGTAATGATCTCTCGTGGAAAAACTATGTGAGATCGTGCGAAGAAATACTTCACTTCTCGTCAGCTTCTGATGATCTACAAGGCACATATACGGCAGCCTGTCTCTCGAATGGAGCTTGGCACCAAAACAGTTCCATTGATATTTATTTATTCTATTCAGAGAAAGGCAATTCGTCTTGTTGGTGATTCTTCGCTCACAGACTCACTCACTTCGTTGGAACATCTTAGAAGAGTAGGAGACTTGAATCTCTTCTATAGATATTTTTACGGTCAGTGCTCTTTTGATTTGTCATCAATCGTTGTTGCACCCTAGGCAGTATCAACACGGATAATCTGACGAGTCCGGAATACCAAACCCTTTGCTGTGAATTTGGACACCTGTCGAACCTTTCTTGTTCAGGGATCTTCTTTCAATATAACGGCTGAGCTTTCGAACTCCCTGTCTTGCTCAGGGCAATCGTTTCAACTTCTCACCGAAGGCGGTTTTTCCTGGGGCTAACTAACTTTCAAAAGTTTATATTAATTCGTATCTCCTGTCCCTTGATTGAAGCGGTGTTCTTTGAGCATTACAGGGCTTCATATTCGTTTGGATCTGTGAATAGAAAATAATAATAACGTGTCTGGTATCATAGGTTTATCAGTGAAGTGAACAGTAAAATATTTTTTCAATATCTTCTCATCCTTATTGCAGTCATGACGGCAGATATTATCAAATTATATCCAGGATAATCCTTGTTCAGAATTTAACTTGTGAATGTTTTTGAGAGATTTTTGATGGATGGTGCAGCTCACAGAATCAACCATGACAGGTCATATTTTTAGACAACCAGTTCTGCCAATAGTGCGACTCGCAAAAAAAGTTCGAACACGTCTTCAAAGTAACTAGTATTCATTTTTGGCAAATATCAAAAAATATTTTTGAGATATGACCTAATATAGAGCCGAAAGAGGTCGGTTGTTCGTCATTATTCATACTGCCACAACATTAAGTCACTTTTGGACTATCGAACGCAACGGGAAGCCTAATGACCATCCTGATCATTCTCAAATTCCTGTCACTGATCCTCTGACCTTCATCCATAGCATTTTGTCGACACTACTATTTTTTGTTCTTTCACATCTCTTTGAATCGTGTTGTTATAGCCCACCGACTCTGTTCAATGTACTCTTTATTGCAGAGTTCACAACTGGTTTCATATGTCACCGGCTTTTCAGTCTTTCCTCATCCATCTTTTGACTTTTACGAAATTTATCAGGAGTTTCTTATGTAACACGCATGCTCACATTTTCTAGAATATTTTCGAGTCTCATAGTGGACTCTTGTCATTCAGAAAAGTCCAAAGTGTCAGAAGGGTTCTCCCAAATACAGTAGTAAATGTTGTTTATGCTTTTCATACCAAACGCTATATGAACGTCGGCCGAACTTCTTCAGAAACAAGGCCTTCTTACTAACTCTCTATGCCTATCCTCAGGAGCAGTTATTTGCGAACCCTTTAAACATGAAGAATGGCAGAGTCATTACTCGATACGACGAAGATAAATTCTTAACAGAAAAAACTTTCTCGAAGTGATTTGGACGTCGAAAATTGGAATATTTGGACATTTAGTTTACTAGGTTGAGGGTGAAAATAAGTAATTTCGACATGAAATTGGTCATAAATAAGTGAATATCAAGCTTAAATCAACCTTTGAGTGAGAACCTTGAATGAGTAAACAAAGAGGGGTTTCTTTATATGAATAGCATACATATATACATATTATCTCCATCTCAACATCTCATAATTTGGTTGCCACAACGAATCAGCTATGGTCTACATAAAATGCTGACAATAAGTATGGGAATATAAAAATTATTGTCATACGGTAGCTACATGCTCTCTCCTCAACAATATTCTCCTTGCGGCGCGAAATTTTCTGTAAAATGATGGTTCTTACCTTCATAAAATTCACGGGCCTCTTCAAATATGCGATTTAATGCAAAAATAATTTAGATTGATTGCACATGTTTGAATTTTTTCTTCAAAAAACACTCTTTTAGCAAAGTTATGGTTTTGAAATGTCATATGGAGCCATTATTTAAAAATAAATCGTCAGAATAAACTAAAATTCAATTATATCGATATTTATTAATGGGTAAAACAGATATTCTAATTAAATATGGCGTAATTTTTTAAATGTACCTATAAGTCAATATTCTTCTTCTTACGGTATGAAATCAAGTTAATAATTGAACTATTAGACCTGTTAAATAACCTTTATATTCCCTGACCGTAACGGCTTATATCTAGTCACATTTAGGTAAATATTCACCAAGAGAGAATACCAAACCATTCATTGGGTTATGATGACATTTGCTTCGTAAATAAATTATACCGTGACTAATACCAGAATTCAAACCGCCCCAATCCTTGCGACGGTTGGGTCATTTTTGAAGGAGAAAATAGGTAATTTCTCACATGTTTCTTGCTCTAAAGTGGCTTATGGAATTTGAAGGGAATTAACTGGTGAATACTTTCCTCTAATTAACCAAGGTTGCTACTTATAAATTATTTATACTTTGAAGTTGAATATACAAGGCCTGTACTACCAGTATTATCCTTTTCTTAGACATTTCTCTCCGGCATGTGGAATAACTGTCCTAAAATGTTAGTTGGGACCTGCACCAACTTTTCCGTCTTCTAAGTGCGAATTTTCCAATCAATAATTTTTTTCATCTCAAAATGCTAACTTGGTTAGCTGAACCGAAGGCGAAGGCAAGTTATTTCAGTTTGGTTTTAGGGTGAATGATTTCCGTCAAAGGTTTTCACTTTCACACCAAAAGTTACAAACTTTTTTTTCATCCTCATCTATCGCTGCAACTGGTGTCGTGATGAGATTCATGGGTATTTCAAGCTACTCTCCCTTGAATCTAAAACGAAAGCTTGAATATCAAAAAACACGTCTCATTAATAAAAGTATTTTGATGAATTCCAAAGTTTCTGAATAAAAACCCCTTTGTAATTTTTAATAATAATAATAATCTTTTTTATATGGATGACCTCAAGCTCTATGCCTATGGAGAAAGGGACCTACAGCAATCCCTCAGGGTGGTGTAGGAGTTCACGCATGCTGTCGGTATGGAATTTGGGATTGACAAATGTGCACTGGTTCATCTCAAAAGAGGACGATGCGAGGATTTCGCGGAGGATGCCCAACTCGTAGGCGGAAGCATTCTACATCATTTGAATGCCGGAAAGACATACACCTATTTGGGTGTGGAACAACGCCACATGCTCGCCATTCCGATTCTACTCTACTCCTTCGGAGTAGTTAAATGGACTCAGGAAGAGTTGCGGCAACTTAACGTGAATACTCGCAAAATGATGCATATGCACAAAAGCATGCATCCCAAATCGTCCGTTCCACGGTTATATCTCCTTCGACAACAAGGGGGCCGTGGACTTTTGAGTTTGGAGTGTCTTCACAACAGAATGGTACTGGATGGAGCCTGTAGAGTCATCAGGAGTTCAGATCCCCTACACTGCATGGTCCGAGATCATGAACATGCAGGAGTCGGAGCCTTTTTATTCAAGGCAGCCAGGCGCGCTGCTGATGAACTTGGTAGCGTCTTCGACACCGAGCGGGTAAACCAACTCTCTGTCACCGAGTTGGAGCCCGCACGGAGAAAAGCTAACATCAAGGCTGCAGAGAATGCTACAATGCTGCAGCTGCATACAGACATGTCCATGCATGGAGTCTTCTTTAAGAACATCGAGGACCATGGCTTGTCTGTTAAGCTGACATTTGCCTTCCTCAGGTCAGGTGAGCTGAAGTCGGAGACTGAAGGGTTCATCATGGCGTGCCAAGACGGTGTCTTCAACACCCTTGTCTATCGGAGCCGCGTGATGGGTATAGAGGTCCCTGATACTAGATGCAGGGCCTGCCGACAGGCGCCCGAGACTTTGATGCATTTGCTGTCATCTCGTGCAGTTTATGCGGTCTCGGCCTATATCCATCGACATAACGCGGCCTTACGAGTGCTGTACTATTTTCTTTGGCACTCGTATGAAATAGACAGGACACCGGTACTGCCTTACGCTCCAGGGGATATTGAGTCCGTTGTGGAGAATGAAAGGTGTCGAATTTTTTGGAACTTTTCATTTCCCACCCTCAGGCAAATACAGGCCAATAAGCCTGATATAGTCCTCTTCGACCACCGAAGTAAGACGATATTCGTTATTGAGTTTTCGGCCCCTGCCGAAACGAATATCGTCCGAAAAGAGGAGAAAAAACGGGCAAAGTATCAGGATTTACTTTACGAACTCCGCAGGCTCCACCCGGACTATTCTGTCAAGTTAGTGGTTCTGATTATAGGTGTTCTCGGTGGTTCCAGACCAACGCTACTCTCGGAGCTCAAGATCATACCGGCATGCCGTAATGCGGCAGAGATCTTGGCCGGCCGCATGCAGAAGGCCGTTATTCTCGGTTCGTTGCGTCTGCTCAGGACTCACGATTCTCGGAGCCAGTGACCACTTACCCCGCGGTGCGGAGAGTGGTCACTGGTTAAGTATAATAGCGCGTCCGCCCACTGGGTCGGAGCAGTGGAGAGTACGGACCCGACTAGGCTTGTTTAGACGACAAATACATAATAATAATGATAATGATAATAATAATAATAATAGCGTCTTGATTTTCCATTTCATTCAATTTAACAAATACATTTTTAACATGATAGATGCCTGCATTTGTTGGCATAAAGGGCGGAGTTCAGCGTTTTATAAGTATAATATATAATGAAGACTTATAAAGAAATTGAAAGTGGCTGCTCTTCCACTCAACCTTAAAACGCACCGCATGATGAAAACTAATGATAAAAAAAAATCTTATCTATATCAATCGCAGACTCAATGATGAGGGGGGCTCTGTTTGGTGAGTAAAATATGTTTTAAATGTTTTTTGAATTTATCCATAGTCATCTTTTCGTTAGTGATTGTTATAGTTGGCATGTTGTTGTCAAACCATACGACTTTCTTCTACATATTCAAACCATTCAGGGCTCAGAAACCATCCTTAATTAGGACATGAATGTCGAATGTCTGACTCACTCTGCGAACCAAACGTCATACATTAATGTTCCGCCTATGAACATTACCATTAATTTCATTCAATCCTCTCGTTCGGTTTCATAACAATAATAGGTGGTTTTATTCTTTTGTTTTCGAGAGAAAGATCTGGAAAAATAATTGAACATCGAAGATTAATAATGCCCCAACCAGTTTTGTGCTTAAAATATCTGATTTGGCCAGGTACGTACCTATATACCATTCTGTCAGGATTCAATTTTTATTGTTGTCGGAGTCTATAATTTTGGATTTCGAATTTTTAAATTTATTCTCGGTCTGTATTTATGACAATACGTGAAAAAATTACGAGAAGAAACCGGCGCTTTTGTATCTTTATTTCCTTCGGGTTTTTTCAAGAGCGGCTGAAGGTTCAGAGGAATTTGCCGGGGAACGCCAGAAAATAAAGAAAAACAACACACAATAGAATGGATGATAGCTTGCCGAAATCATTGGTTCATATTGTATTTCATATCAGTATGATCAATCTGAAACACAACAAAAAAGGCATTCTTCCAAGAAAATGGTGGGATTTTACGAACTAACGATGATGTACTACATCCATCAGTAAAAATCCTCGAATAGAATAGCTGAAATACGTAAAGCGGCTGAATGGCTCAATCTATTACAACTAGGGATTTCCATTGGTTAGACTGCGGATTTGATATATTTAGCCAAGTGTGCACATATGTAGATCCTTGTGATTTGTATTTAAGTTCTTCGACTACTCGGTAAATATTCTTCTAGTCAGGTTAGAGGTCATGTCACCAATTTATATCGAATCAACACAAAAATTATTGTCATCGTATTTCACAATTCAAACCAGTAATGTTCAATGTCATTTTTCCATCATTTCCGTTTTGAATGCAAGAAAACTATGAATAACAAAATATCTGAGCACATTCTATTTTGGTGTTTAATTAGACATTATAACTTATAGACTGGAGAGGAATGCTCCTTCAAATTATTCATCAAAACATTCAACCGTTCATACCTTCATGAAGTACTGATGTTGTTTTGAATTAGTTTTCTGTGTGTAGCAAGTTTTATTTGTTAATGATGAACATAGTAACTTTTGTCAGTGCGCGAAGCATGATTCCACTCAACATATGATTTCAAGGTTACTAAAATTTGCCCCCTCAATATCAAAGGTGCCGACTTTACATTCGCTTCTGTGTAGTTCCGATATTCTGTGTTCTAAGCAAAATCAAACATCTGTGCCATTATGAGGACATAGATATATCTCATGTCAAGTGGAATGAGGTACAAAATCGTCAGTTTTCTACTTCCAGAATATAAATTGCTGAATCTTCGACAAAGTGGGAGGAGAT
Source organism: Zygogramma bicolorata (assembly GCA_032362365.1). Lineage (NCBI taxonomy): Eukaryota > Metazoa > Arthropoda > Insecta > Coleoptera > Chrysomelidae > Zygogramma > Zygogramma bicolorata. Next base: position 246,741 of record JAVJAQ010005383.1, on the reverse strand, counting down.
ACCTAGGGAGTGACCAAAGATCTGATAACTATTCGTACCTATGCTGTTTGTGGACTTCAATCATGATCCGAAGTCTAAACTCTGCTTCGAGTAAGTGGAAGTTTTCGAAATGACTCAATAATCTCTCGTCCCATCCTAAAAAAGGGAAGAGAACTTTACCTTGTAATTATAGACCAATTGCATTTCTTTCTAGCATTTCCAAAGTCATGGAAAAAGCAATCAAATGGAGCTTAGAGAAACGATAGCAGTTGCACTCGATATTTCGAAAGCGTTTGATCGAATTTGGCATCGGAGTCTCCTTTCTGAACTGCCGTCCTATGGTTTGCCTCCTCAGTTGTGTGCTTTGTTGAAGAGTAACTTGTCTGATAGGTCTCTGTATGTGGTTGTTGATAGAGTATCATCTGATATTCTTCCAATAAATGCAGGTGACCAGAGGGTTCAGTTCTGGCATCCACTTTGTTTCTGCTTCATATCAATGATTGACTCGAGAAAACATCTTGTTCAGTACATAGTTCTGCGGACGACAGTACTCTTCATACTAATTTCTCTTCCACAATCCCCATACCAACTCGAGAAACAAAAATTCAAAGAAACATTCACGTCAATAAAATTAACGATGACTTGGTAAAAATAATAGAATGAACTTAGTGGAATTTAATGCTAGTAAATCCCAGGCATGTGTCTTCTCAAGGAAAGCCGATCTTTCATCATCTAGCATTCAGATGTCAGGAGTAACTATTCCTATCTCGATGCATGGGAAAAACATGTGGGATCGACAGCTAAAGGTGCTTCCCAGAAACTTGGATTTCCATTTCGTGTGAAATATACTTCACTTTTCGTCAGCTTCTGATGATCTACAAGGCTCAGATAAGACCTGTCTTGGAATATAGTTCTCATGTATGAGGTTCGGCATCAAATCATTCATTGAGGCTTCTCCATTCTACTCAGAGAAAGGCAATCCGTCTTGTTCGTGATTCTTCGCCCACAGACTCGTTCACTTCATTGGAGAAGGGTTGGAGACTTGTATCTCTTCTATAGATATTTTCACAGTCGGTGCTCTTTTGAATTGTTATCAATCGTTCCACGCTTGGCAATATTCATGACTTGACGAGTACAAAATTCACACCCCTTTGTTTTGAACTTGGATACCTCTCGAACCTCTCTTGCTCAGGGATCTTTTTTCGATAGAACAGCTGAGATTGAATTGAAATGGCCGATACTTGATGAATAAAAAAAAAATTTATCTTGCTTTTTTTTTATCTTGCTTGAAGAAGCTATTGTAATAGCGAAACACGTGTCGCGGTTTTGTAAACCCATTGTGAGTGAAAATCATACAGGAAACTGTAATATATTTTTGAGAACAGCTGAGCTTTGGAACTCTTGCCGAGAGAGGTTTTTTCTGAGGCTTACAAACTTCAGAAATTCAAAGTGAATGTTAATTCTTAACTCCTATCCCTGGATTGTCCCAATCGATAATTTCGACTGTAATCCGTGTCTTGAAACTACGTTTGGTGGTTCCTATATATACTTTTCCACATTAGTACGGAATCCTATATACCCCAGTATTGGACAGATGGTCTCTGGGATCTTTAGCAGACCTCAGGTGTTCCTGTATTTTCCTCGTGGGCTTGTGAATTGTTTTGATGTTGTGCTTTTTCAATATTTCTTCAATGCGACCTGTGGTTTCCTTCAGGTAGGGCAGAAAAGCGGTTTTTGTTGATGAAATTTCGTCCTTTGTTTCAGGGTGTGGGTTCTTGGAAGTCTTTGGGAAATGGAAGCATTTGGCCATTTCCACAGCAATACAATTCAAGAACATTTTCTTTTACAAACATTTTTTGTTTCCGAACCACAAAAAATTAACATCTCTTTTTGTCGTTTTCGGGGTGCTGGTGCCAGCAAAAATAATGAAAAAATTGTAAAATAAAAAATAATTAGGACCTAGCAAATACTGTGACTCTTATATCACATATAAAGTGTAGAAAACCTCAAAATTGTTCATGTTTTATGATGAGCCTTCCTGAGAAGTGGCAGCAAATCATGATCGATTAACTAGACTTTTTCATAGTTGATCTTCAAATTGAAGAGAGGCTCGAAAACGCGCACATCACTTCATTGATGTGTTCTAGGATATCTAGTGGAAATAAGATGACTCCAACTTTCGCTTAACATTATTAAACTCATTACTAAAATGATTGTTGAAAATTTCGGACGAGACAAAATATAACTGATTTTTGGATTTATCGGAGAGAGGAATAATATTGAGAAATTTTGAATACTTTTCACTAATCTGAAGCAGTTGATTCCGTGGTTAAAAATTCGCAATCATACTCACTATCAGATAGGCCGGCAAATTACTTACCTACTTCTTCTATTTTGCCAATCATTTACAGGATGTAGTCACGGCAGGGGCACAGAAAAGTCTGAGGTTTGTTCAAGCATGTATTCGAATGTAATATAATATGAATTGTTTTTCATTTATTACACTGTGCGTTGGTACGAATCGAAATTCCCATATCTACGCTCATGGTGATATCATTTGCTCCGCTCAGATTATTATCCCGATGTCAATGCTATATTTAAGTGTCATTATTTTTTTTCCGACGTGAAATCGTGTCATTCGAGTTTTTCGAATTGTGGAAGACGCCTCAACGTATCATTACGGGAAATAAAATACGCCCATCGATGATAGAAAAGGGATATTCTCAAATCTGAATATAACTGAGTCAAATGATGGTTGCGTATAATCTTGTGGGAGCATTCCTACGCACAAAGGAATTGGAATTACTTCACGGCTGGTTGGGTCACCTTTGAAAACATTTCATTTATCGACTGTGTAGTAAAAATACTGTCACGTCGGCTAGTGAGACCTAATTCAGATGAATGAGTGATGCTAAAATTTGTAGAAACAACGAACCAAGATACATATACTTATTCCTGGTGAAATGACGCTTGACTAAGCTATACCTACGGCTTACTTGATGATGACATCCAGGGAAATTCACACTCTTGAAATTTCTTTACAGATTGGGTCAAGCGGCAACTCTAGACACATGACATTTTGAAGTTTGACGAAATATCTATTATCGAATTCTCTAGAACAACTCGTGCAGAGTCAGGTTGTTACTTCCTTTTTTTAACACTCTACCTAATGAAGGAAAAATATACACGAATTCTGTCAAAAACTGCACGAGTTCTTACCTGAGAATTCGCTATATTTTTTATGTTTGTCTATGTCTGTTTAGACGTAAATACAGATATGCATCTTGATACATATATTACAGATAGTTGCATTTGCTTTATATTCTCGTTATATGTTCCCATACAGCACCCGATATCCTATGGACGTCCAGTTCATGTCCAATTCATGTCGGAATAGCCTTGGACCAATTTTGGATATCCATAAGATATTCAAATTTTGGATATCCAAAGTATTCCCAGTAAAAAATATCCATACGATGTACAAAATGGATATCCCTTCGGATATCCACGATGGATATCCATGAAGGATATCTTATGGACATCCATTTCGTACATTTATTGTATAAATAATTAATGTTTCTTTCGCAGTGGCACCCTACGAATTGGCAACGTGATTGGGCCATTTACATGGACATTCCAGCAAGAAATTTGATATATTTAATTTTAAAATAATATTTGAATATAGCGTCACCTCAGAAGACGTGACGCGCGACGCGAAATGCAAAAGCGCTGCATTGTGAACTCACCTCGACTCGGTTTCCTGACGTGCAACCGTCTATGGCGTCTGTCAAATGTCGTAATTTTGAGAGTCGTTGAGTGTTGGGTCGGTTTGAAAAAATAATGTTGAACTGAGTTGAAGCGTTGTGGTGTGCATTGTGCAATAATTGTGTTTATAAGGAAACGAAAAATAGTGGTGTGTTAGTTAATAATTGTAAACTGTGATCATTAGCATTTACCGTGAACGTGAACTTTTGGAAGGAAGCAAATGAATTGTCGAGTACTATATTCATATGTTATTCAAATTGGGAACTATTTAAATTCATCAATAACTTTTCTGTTGAGAACTCTTGGCAAACTATTTTTCGAATTCAAACTATATCAAGAATTTTGTTTGAAAAGTAATAAAAAAATAAATAAAAAATTCTTATTAACGACATGAGTTTTTTAATCGTTCGTCTACCACTCTACAGTCAATCTTAGCTTGTCTAAATTTTTTAAATACAGCGAAACCAATCTAGATATATTACTGACTATAATCTGTTGTCCAAGAAGTGTGCAGCACTTTTTCACGTCTCAAGCTAGGTTGGTTTCTCTGTAACGAATTGCACGAATAATTATGTAGAATTATAAACGATATCTTATGGAGGTTTTTTATGGATATCTCATGTATGTCCATGAAGTATATCTTGTAGATATCCATAATGGATATCTCATGGATGTCCATGAAGGATATTTTATGGACGTACAGGTTGGTGGCCTAAGAATGTCCAATGGACGTCCATTAAATATTCTTTGGATAAAAACTGTACGTCCATCGGTTGTACAAAATATCCTTAATAGATATCCATTGGATATCCACTGGATGTCCATGTGTTGTGTGGGTTATGAGAACTCGATATCAGAATTCATAGAAATTCCTTCTATTCGGTGCTGCTTCAGATAATTCGATGAGATTCTTCGAAATATCGGTATCGACGTGAGAGATTTGGACTGCATGGAAGAAGTAGTACGTCAATATACAGTTTATTGATCACTATAGTTTCGAAATGGTTGGACCCTCCATAGTCCAGATCAACCTTAGTAATTCCAATTCATTAGGAATATTGCTATAGTGCCGGCTATTATAGCGCTGTACAAAAAAAACGTTTTTGAAAACACTCTCCCGAAAGAACTTTCATTCCATGATTTTCAATTTTTATTATTGCATCCTTTTACTGGGCATGTAACAACAATTGTCACTTATGCTGGAACTTGGAATTGATATGTGGGAAATTCTGGAAAGCAATTAGCAAATAACAAAAATATAACTTCTCTACCAAAGTAAAAACTGAGCAAGATTAACTTTGTTTTTATCAGCGTTTGAATGATCTCGCGTTATATTGACCAGTTGAATTTGAGTACATTTGTTTTGAATGTTTTGTACTAACCATCGGAACATGATATTATATGAATAGATGATTGATTATTCCGTCCACAAATAATACAACATCCTTTGATATCCATTATGAAACACTATTTAAAACAACACCTAAATTTAATACTAAACAAACGGAAAACAACTAATAATCGAAAGCAACGGCAGATAACTTTTACCAAAATTCGAATAAATTGGAATGCAAATGTCAAAAGATGACAGAATTCGATTCTTGCACCATCTACTGGAAATCGCTGTAAATTCCGTGGATATGATTGATCGTGTCTAGAGTTTTTGACGAAATAATATCCAATCGAATATCGCACCAGAAATATATGCATCTTGCTGCGAACATTTCTCCATGAAATACCCTACATCTTTGATGAATTTCCGTTGGGAAACACAAGTTCTGGAAAGAATTATTAACCTATGTGATCGGCCCAATTGACCAGGTTGAGGGTGAGTTCAGAAAGAGATTAAAGTTATACTTAGAAGAGGAAGCGGGGAAAAGGAAATGGTTTACCATAAATTACTTCTGAATTTTTTAATTCAGTTGTGTATTATATATTAACATGGTTTTGATTGTTAATTATTTTCAAGTGACCTCAAACTTCACAATATACTCAAGTGTCAAAGAATATTACAGCTTTTCAAACAAGAAAAAATACCTGAAGTGTTTCAGCGCACGGCCCATGATGGAAAGTTCGATCCTCCGGTGGACCAGAGCAGAGAGAGTAAATATTTTCTGAAAAGATGTTCGATCAATTATTTTTTGGACTTTCATTCTTCGAATCAAAAAACATAAATCACAACTTCTCGGTAGTGTAGGGGTTAGCACGTCCGCCTTTCAAGCGGAAGGTCGAGGTTCCATTTAAAAGGTAAAGCCTCGCTAATCCATTTCTCGCACAAGTTTCAACTTCTGAGGGATGACTATCGTCAGCTGGCTACAGAACGAACAATTTTAGAACAATTTTTTAAATAACTCTTCCATGTTTCATAGTTGACGGATCCGTGAACGTATATGCTCCTTCTAAGGAATGGCATAGGGAGCTCGTAGTAAGGCATAATAATTGCTCACGGTAGTGAATTGTTCAATCCGAATATTGAACCAACCTTTTTCCTGGAAATGTTGGATTTCAAATTCGTGATTAAGCTCACGTTCCTTCGTGAGAAGCCTTGGCGATGTAAGTAATTTTTTTTTCATTTCTGAAAATTATTTCGTGCCTATATATACCAATACTAGGTTATTGACTTTAGCAGATTATTGTCAATATATGTTTATTATACAAGGAAAAAATCTTGTTGACGAACACAGGTGAATCATAAAGAAAGAAATAAGTATGCTATATACAATATTCGAAATTTCAAAACATAGCCCAGCGATGGCAATGCCTGATAATCGAGGTTGACATAGGAAATATGTTATAATATTATATCCTTCGTTTTTTTTAATATATTCATGATTATGAATCGTCATAAAACTCCGCTAACTATAATATGCCTTATCACTGAGGAATTTTTCTGCCATTTTTCTAAAAATATTGTACCTTCTTTAGTTTCATATGATAATTCATTGTACATTTCAATCTATTGTAGGCCACAGAGTTTTTAACTGGGTTTGTCATAGAAATGGGAAGCTCTGAACTATTTTCGTTCTGACGAGTAAAATAGAGGACACAATTTACTTCGTAATCTGATCTATTTTTTTGAATGAATAACACTTTTTCTAGTATAAAAATTGACACTAGGATCAGGATCCCATGTTTGATAAAGGATGGTTTACATAAGTCGATCAATTTCAATTTACACAGGTATCTATTTGCTCGCTTCTGTGAAGTAAACAACTGGTGTTCACAGATTTCCCAAAATGGTATACTATAACGCAAATGGGACTCTACAAGTGCGTTATAAACTGTTTTTGCCCGCAAGACCCAACTCATTAGAAACAACCCTCAAAACATTACAATCAGGTGCCAATTTTTTTTCGAGTTCCTTTTGTGCACTTCAAATTTCAAATTTTTATCCAATTAAGTTCCCGAAAATTTTGCTGTGTCTTCATTTACTAATATTCAATTACCTATATTCACATTCGGAATAACAGTTTTGAAGGAAATTCGGTACCACCTGCTACTCCTGACCCTTTATTTTCTTATTTTGTTATTTTTGTTAATTTATATTTATTATTATTATATTTATTATATTTATCATTTTATTTATTACAATAATTATTTTTCAATATCAGTTGAAAAAAATGTACACTATCAACAAGACTTCTAGTGACTCAATGGTCAAGTTCCCAAATTGAAATAAATACATAACGAATTATCCAAATCATCTCGAATACACATGTTGCCTTTCAAAAAGTGTATGAAAAATTCTTCTCAACTAAACACTTGGTGAAATAAAAATATATTCCTTTATATGCTGCTACAAACAGCAGTAATGATAATTTATAAGGTTCTTGTATACTTAAAATACCATTAAGATTACCAGATATTTCAGAATATCCAAACCACACAACCGGATAACTGTGACTACCTGTCCATCAATCTCCTTCATTCAGAGAATGAGAAATCTTCAAAATGATAAATCTCTTTCCACATTCCCAAATGAAACCTCGCATTCGTCTGCATACATATTTCAAATACCAGCTTATATCTTCTTTTTTTATACCGTAATAAAACTTTGAATAATCTATACCCACAATAGAAGTCAATCACAATCGAAAACGATCTCCACAAGAACGAAGTAAATAGACAAGTTTCGGATTTATCTCCAATGTTATCCACCACAGGGGTTCCTATTGTTTAGAATAATTATTGTTATTTTCTGAGAATAATAAGAATGTGATTGAAGTACTGACTGAGTTGCTGGAATCAAACATTCTAAACGGCTTGAAAAATGAGTCGAGTCATTCGACTTGATTTTGAAAAATCATCGTCGAATCTGTGATGCGATCTGAGAAATACCTGTTTCAAAAGCCACTTATCAGGAATAGCATACCAGTAAAAGAGAGTTCGTGTTTTAAAGACCGGAGTCAGTTCGGGTGGAGATAAACGCTTAGAAAATAATTTCATTTCTTCTGAATGAAGATCATTGCGTTAACCGAAGGGCTGAGCGGCTGAGTAACATGAACTATTCTTGAATAAATGGAGAAAATCAAGCAAGATTCAAAATTATGTCTTGGAAGGCATTGTGAGAATAACGAGAGCGAGAAAAAACAGAATAAAAAAGATAGTATTTCATATCTTTGGTAAAATAGATGAAATTATTGAAAAATGTCGACTTCCATGAAACTAAATGAGTTTGCTGAAGTACGACCTACGGAAATTTTTCTTTTCAATGATGAAATCCAGCAGCTTGTGTGTACTTATGTTTCGGTGCCAGACACTCCACACGTTGGAACTTTTTTGTTGAGTTTTGGGTTTACAGGCTGCCACAATATAAGAACCAGTATTCATAAGAGCAGTAACCATCCAAAGTCGAAAATAATGTGAGAGAATCAACGAGGTCTGAAATTTCAATGTGCAATCCGACAGATTCATCAAAAGATCAACAAAATTCGCACACGCGAATTTTCCATCAAATTCGCAGTCCAACGACCGACAATGGCCAATTTCCGCAGGGGTTTTCTTGGGTGTGCGGTTGATGTCTTAGTCTTAGCTTGACCATCGACTCACTGTTCCTTGCTATGAATTCCATATCAACTAATGAGACCAAACGAACTTCATCCATCGAATAATATTCACGAGTTGTTGGTATAAACTATCTTGTATTGTCGAGAGGTCCATGTTCCCGAAACCGGTGTGCAAGTGTGCCCGTCCCAATAACTGAAAATAAATTCCCGAACTTCTGAAACCAAAGGCACACGCAGGGATTCAATCTGTGAAAAACCCTGCGCTGGCACATATTGTATATAATTCAACGCCCTTTCCAGGAGAGTCGTTGTTATCTGACAGGTATCTTTCCATTAAAAATGTGTTAGGTAGTTGAGACTGGCCTGAATAAATGGTGCGAGAGATTATTCAATATAGCATTCATTCAAACAGTTTATTTCTTGGTGAGGTTTGGTATTCCAGAACAAGTGTAATCTGCGTCTCATAGATAATCATAAGCTGGCATCACGAAGTAGAAACCCAAGTTTTTGAAAAGCATAACTGGCCATTTCCCTCACATGAATGCATTGTAATAACGAACATTGAGAAAGATTATTTTGGATCTTCGTGTAGACTCTACACGAAGATCCAAAATAATCTACACTGTAGAGATCAATTACTCTAACATCAAACTCATAGTTTCGAAAACAAGGTAAGTATCTGAATGATAATGGTTCGGACTTCCATTGTCTATATTTTCAACTCTATTGAAACCTGTTGCTAAGAACGGAAGGATTAAAATACAAATCAAGTGAAAAAATCAAATCGAAATCAAATTTGTTTGGTCAATATTGAAATTAGGGATTGATTCATCAAAGAAAATACTGTTGTTACAAAAATCGAGATATCGAATATGAAATATGAGGCAAAAAAAATTAAATAACGAAATAAATGAAATAATATTGTGACAAGAAAATTGAGGTATCGAATATGAAATACTAGTTCAAAATGTAAATAAAGAAATTGAATGAAATATTATGACTAACAATATTTCGAATTTCGAGGTGTTGTCGTTTGTAAAGCCCCTCGAATTCTCTATGGTGGGGAAAAGGATGGTACTACCTAGTAGGCGAGCGGGTGCTACTACTAGAAGTGTGCCGATCGATCTTCAGCAGGAAATGGATGTATTGGCAGGAGATTCTTCCTCATCGAGCGGCCTCCACACATTCCGGATCTCCATGCTGGCATGACTGAATGCGTCGTTGTTGAGGATGTAGGCGGCTTCCCTAAAGGTTGGCATCTTCAGGAGAAGAAAACTGATACCATTTTTCAGTATCAGTTTTCTTCTCCTGAAGATGCTAAGCTTCTTAACGACACGCGGTTCGAGTGCAAATACTATAAGATGAGTTATTGGTCTTTACGAAAAGTTTCAACTTTTTCTCCTCTCTGATAGTCATCTGTCATATGTTAATGGTGTTTACACTGTTATGTTCACGAATGTAACGATAGGAGGTGGAGATTTGTTTCTGATTGTGTAAATACCTAATGCGACAAATGTCATCTATCTGTCAGATTTAATTGCCAATATTAAAAATACCACTGATACTCCAGTCTATGACGGTGAAAATAGTGTAAACTGTGTATTTATCCCATACAGCACCGATTCGTATGAAAATTTGGATATAGGTTCTACTTACTATCTATTCCAAAATCTGGATGCCACCCCTTTTTGGGGGTGAAAAAATGTTTATTGGAAATAAGTACGGAAATCAATAGATTGACTAAATCTAAGCACTTTTTGTTCAATGAAGTTTTTTCTGGAAAGCAATACTTTTCGACTTATACGCGAGTGAAATTGTCGGTTTTCAGTAAAAAAAAAAACGTTTTCAGATACTTTTTCGCGAATAACTAGAAAATAATGCATCTAATCGAAAAACCTGCAGAGAGCAAAATTATAGCTTTTGAAAAAACAAAGGTGACTGTTCATTTGTGATGTATGCAAACCCACTACAAACTGAAAAATTGCTTGTTGATAGTTGATTGGTATTTTCAAACGACAAAATGGAAAGTTTCTACGTACAATAACCAAAAACCAAAGCATTTTTCGGGAAAAACTAATTGGACCTTTTCTGAGGTCCTTCAAAAATCCTTTATTTTTGTTATTTATAGAAGTTTCTAGCATCAAAACTGACCGAGGTATTGAGGAAATAATGTTGAATCCTATTTTTTCCTTGAAAAAAAATTGTGAATAACTCATCATCTCTTTCCCCCCCCTTTGGAAAAAATCGTTGCCTAGTGGAACTATATGTATATATACATATATAATATACATATAGTTCCACTAGGCCTAAAATATAGTTACTATGTGTATTCTTCAATATACTAATGTACATACTCTAATTTCTACAAAAATTGTTTTTGGCTTTTTCCCCTAACTCGCTTAGTCTTCAAGCAATCAAATCCTCCAAAGGAGTATTTTGTACCTTTTTCCAAGAGCTATAGGCTCATTCACATTATTTTTTGTTTTAGATTATATTTTTGAAAAGGTTCATGCTGAAAGGGCTCAGAAAAGGTACTTTGCGCGAAACCTCACAATATTTAACTGGCCATATCTTACTCTATTTTCCCTGCAGGAAAAAATGAATCACTGAAATTTTCAGAGAAGACTAGCCTTCAATTTTGTACTCCAAAAATTTTTGCATGTGATCAATACTTTTCGACTTATTTCGAAGAAATTGTGATTTTTCGCTGAATTACGTATATGATTTTTTCTCTTCAATCTCAATTTTTTCCAAAACTACGTACTTTAATTCCATGAAAAACTCAGAACTCATTGAAAGAACATGAATGAAGTGAATTAAGGAGTAACAACGATTTTTTCCGAAGGGCGAAGAAGAGAGGATGAGTTATTTACAATTTTTTTTTCAACGAAAAAATAGGATTCAACATTATTTCCTTCATACCTCGGTCAGTTTTGATGCTAGAATCTTCTATAAATAACAAAAATTAAGGATTTTTGAAGGACTTCAGAAAAGGTCCAATTAGTTTTTCCCGAAAAATGCTTTGGTTTTTGGTTATTGTACGTAGAAACTTTCCATTTTGGCGTTTGAAAATACCAATCAACTTTCAACAAGCAATTATTCAGTTTGTAGTGGGTTTGCTTACATCAAAAATGAACAATCGCCTTCGTTTTTTCAAAAGCTATAATTTTGCTCTCTGCAGGTTTTTCGATTAGATGCATTATTCTCCAGTTATTCGCGAAAAAGGATCTGAAAAGTGTTTTTTTTTCTTGAAAACCGACAATTTCACTAGCGAAAAAGTCGAAAAGTATTGCTTTTCAGAAAAAACTTCATTGAACAAAAAGTGCTTAGAATCAGTCAATCTATTGATTTCTGCACTCATTTCCAATGAAAATTTTTTCACCCCCAAGAAGGGGTGGCATCCACCCCCAGGGAGAGAGCAACCCTCGGCACAGGGTAGATTTTGAAAAAGAGTGTATGTAGATCCTGAATCCAAATTTTCATGCGAATCGGTGCTGTATGGGATAAATACACGGGCAAATGGTCATAGACTGGACTATGAATGTTACTAAGATAAACGCCTACATTATCACAACTGATATATGATTCTATTCATTTCTAATAATTGTAATTGTGATAAATTCAACTTTATTACTTTACTTGAATTCTTCATTATCGAAAAATAATTGAGTTATTCAAAATTACCATTCTTCACAATGGTGCCACCACATATCTGTAATTTGCGGCAACATATTCACCGAAGAAATCACTAAGTCGCTGCAACTTATCATCCTAAGGATTCATGCAACTCGAAAAACTTGCATGAATACATGCATTTTCTGGAGTTGCAGCGACAAATTGCATCTTCGAAATAGGCTGTAAACTCCACATAGTTCGACACATGGAAATGCATAAATGGAGGAAATGACTACCTTCTCAACCTTTTTTACGAATAATTTACCTATTCAAATATCGTACTTAGTGCCTTGCTTTTGTACTATTAGTTTGTGGTTGATTAAAGTCTGTACACGATGCCAAAAAAAGAGACCCTTGTAACATTTACTGATGGCTTCTTGGAAACCTTTTTCTCATTTCACAACTATTAAATGCAACAAGAAATCCGTTGGCATCAAACTAGTCGATTTTAATAGTAACAAACAATAGCTACCTAATACTCACAGTTTCAACTTGAACATGCAACATAAATTATGAACGACAGCGGCGCTCAAAGCAGCTAAACAACAGTTGTGAATTGCCCGCGTTCCCTTCAATAAAGGTACTGACGTCACAGATCGTTATTGAATTCAAACGAATGCTGCACTTCTATTTGAGTTTTATAAGGAGATGAACTTTCAGTTCTGTAAGCTTCTGGGCATTCATAGTTGAGATCGTTCTTTATCATTTTACACATTTCAGACGGGATTAATTTTTTTGTAAACATGACATTTATGGAGTCATGGAATTTTTCGAGCCCGAAGAAATGCCAAGATAAGTTTATATTAATTATACGCCGAACGCAGAAAATTCCGAACATAATCTCGAGAATATGACGTATCTTGTTCGAATTGTGAAAAATTATTTATGCTCGTCTCGATTTCGTTGGTCGTGTACAGAGTGCGCAGTCGATGGGGTGAAGATTTTAAATTCGATAGTCGAGTATCAGATTCCAGCGTGTTGTCCACTGCCACCGATGTGCTACCAACGGTGTGGTGATAAAATATCGGTGCAAGTCGTAAAAACAAGGTAAAGAATTTCTCTAATCAGGTCACTATTATAACATTTTTTGTTGAAATTCATAGTGAACCCTCCAAGATGAAATTCAAGTGCGTCTTTATAAAAGCAGATTTTTAAATTTCCAAACAAAATATGAATAAGTGTAATATTGCTCTAATTTTCGAAAATTAATACATCAACTATAAACCCATTGTCAGAATCTTGGGACCAGGGTTGGGCTGATTGAAATCACGATTAAAATCATGATTTAAATCGCTTGATTTTCAAAACTAAAATCATGATTTAAATCAATTTTGTTTTTTTTTTTATTCAGAACCAGATAACAACATAATATAAAAGTTTTCTCGAAGATCGAAAGGAGTATCTGCTTTTATCAAAAACAACAAAAAAAAAGTACATAACTCCAAATTTCTAAATTAAACGAAACAACTGAATGTTATTACCGTATATTCTCAGTCTGTTCATTTTCGTTATACAATTTAAACAAAAACACGAGTTTTCCTCCTTTTTCTATGGCTAATATCCGAGCGTACAACTAGCGAAATGCGTGAAATTGTTGGGCAACGTCAATTTATAGGTTGAGGAGGAAAACAAGCCTCGACAGGAATATTGTTGCAAAAAGCACAACAAACGCTTTCTTGTTCGTGCCTCACTCGGCACTGTATAGCGAGTGTATAGGACAGAAGGAAAACAAATCTTTACAAGAAATTTCTTGCAAGAAGCGCGACAAATGCGTTGTCACAAGTTTTTGAGCCGCAAATTGTATTGAAATTTTCAGACTCATACATTAAAATAATTACCAATAATTTCAAAGAAACAAAATTTTCAAATTTTATATTCAAATTAAAAAAATCAAATAAATCGTGTTTTTTTTACGATGATTTTTGTTTTTTTTTTAATAAAAATCAGATTTTGCCCCACCCTGCTTGGGACTATACATATATGAAAACTGTCTTGCGAAAAGCACATTGAGAAATTAAGAAAGAAAATTTCTCCCTCAACTGGTGTTTTATTTGAAATAAGAGATTTTTTATCATGCACTGATTAGATATTTATCACTGTTTAATCAATAAATTGGAATATACAGTATTCAGTATCTGTTTCGGGCACAGCCAACGAGTCAATAATGAAATTTTAGAAAAAACTGCAAAATGAAGCTGTTAAATGTATTTATAATATAAACTATCTGGACCTACAATAAATTAATATTTAACAAAAACTTTCAGACATTGAATCTCTTCACAAAATAAAACAATGTTCATTCATTCACTTTGTCAGAAACCAAATAAAATTCTCGAATTGAAAATTTTTGGAGGTGAATAATATTCATGTTCACCATAACCGCCAAAATGATTCTTTGCGACTTTCAAATGTGAGAACAAACTTTGGTTAGAAATCAATATTGCATAGTGGTGTGAATATTTATAATTCAATACCGTGTGTTCTCAAGAACATTACCAGTATCAGTTTCAGATCATTCTACTGTTAGTTATTTCTGTCATTTTGTTATTTGCTTTGTTACGTAATTATTTAACATGTATACCTTTATATCCCTGTCATGTTGAAGTTTCTTGGGATGAATGAATGAATTAACAAAAATAACAATTGAACAATGTATGTTATTGAAATGAACGCAATAATTCCGTGGATTCAATGAATTTGAAATATTTTTTTCATTGAAAATGATTCTTGAATTCTGAATCTATGAAAGCACGCGTTCGAATTGACCATATATGCATATATAAGTAATAAGGTGAAAATTAAATCTGAGAAGCAGCTCATAGTGTTAATTAATGATTAGTGTCCACGTGCCGATAGTTGTTTTTGATCGAAACTACGCTTTGTCTCGTAAGTTGTCAGAAGTTCTTTTCTTCAGGTTGTGTTCAAAACTGTTTATATCTGTGCGAGATTGCCAGATCTTAAATTGAAATTTCTCGACATCGAAATGGCATCATCGACCTGTGTCTGTTGTAACCAAAAAGTAGAAGAACACAAATCTATCACTTGTGCAATATGCAAGGACTCCTTCCTTCATTCTTGTGTAGAACTAACTACGTCGGAACTACGATCGATTAAAACTAAACGTGGGTTTTCTTGGACCTGTGTTAGCTGTACTGATACAGCAGGAACTTTGAATGAGCTGCGATCACTGATTGTATCGCTCAAAAAGGACCTTGCTGATATTAAGGAGACCCTCAATCAGAAACCAACACCCCGTCCAATGGACATGGAAGAGATCATTCAGGAGGTATCCGATAGAGAAGCCAGAAAAACCAACCTGATTATTTTCGGTCTAAAAGAGAGTACTAACGATTATACAACTGAGCAACGTACGGAACATGATAAGAATGGAGCTTTCTCCGTACTCAATTTTCTCTCACCTCAAACACATATCGATGATATCTCGCCTACACGGCTGGGTAGATTTGATCCATCTAAGACCTCTCCTCGTCCTCTCAGAATTAAATTAGCTTCCAATGATGTGGTTCGCACATTTATAAGAAAGGCCAAAAACTTGAGAAACAGTAATCAATTTAATGGTATTCATATCTCTGAAGATCGCACTCAGCGTCAAATAGCAGTTTTTCGAGCCGTCAAAAATGAGTTGGATACCAAAAGGGCTAGTGGAATCACCAACTTAAGAATCAGATACGTACGTGGTATTCCGAAACTAGTTTCGGTAAACTAGAGGAGCCCAACAGATTACAGGTTTCACAACATATATATTTTCAAAATGTGCGGGGGCTTAATACCAAAACTGAAACATTTTATGTTAATTTGCTGTCAGCGGAGTATCACTTCATTGGCCTGGTGGAGACATGGCTATCCAAAGAGGTAAAAGACTCGGAATTATTCTCTCCTGATTATGTTGTGTATAGAAACGATCGAGACTTTGCTGCGACTAATACTTCCAGAGGGGGCGGAGTCTTACTGGCAGCGAGATCAACATTCAGTGTTGAAGCTTTGGACTTGACCTTTCTGAATAATAGTGTTTCTTTCATTGATATAGTCGGATGTCTCTTTGGTCATTTTCTGGTTCACATATATGTCATTTACATACCACCTCATGTAAACAATAATGATTTAAGTTTATTCTTGGAACTATTGGAAAACTTCATCATTGGTCAAAAAAATATTATCATTTTGGGCGATTTTAATCAGACAAACTTTGCCAATGTCATAGGTGATGTCATGGGTGATACAAAATATCAAACTTTGAAAAATTTCTTAGATTTTAATGCATTGAGTCAAAATAATTCGATTTTTAATACTTATGGTCGCTTGTTGGATCTTGTTATAAGTGATATGTCTGTTGAAGTAAAAAGGGAGTCATTTCCATTAGTCACTGAAGACAATCATCACCCTTCACTTAATATTGAATTTAATTCAAGAGAATCCAAGTCCCATTCTGTTTTCCGCAGTAATGACTTAAACAAGCCATATAATTTCAGGAAAGCGAATTTTGTAGACCTTTATCAGACTCTTGCACTGGTGAATTGGAATTTTCTTCTCAACATAGATGATATTAACGAGATGGTAGATGCATTTAACAATAAACTTTACTCGATCTTTGACTTATTTGTGCCTCGCTTCAGACCGAGCAATCGTAAATTTCCCAAGTGGTATACATCTGAAATTATCTATTGCTTGAAACTTAAGAATTTTTACTTGGATCGTTACAAAAAAAGCAGAAGCAATATATATTATCAGAACTTTTCTCGACTACGCAGTTACATTAAAAACAAAACCAGACTAGCTTACGCCAATCATATTCAATATATCGAGGGAAACATCTGCAATGACCCAAAAAGTTTCTGGAACTTTATCCAAAGTAAAAGAGGTACGAGCAGAATTCCTAACAGAATGCGATTAGGTGATACCCAGTACGTTACACCTCAGGAAATTGTCGATGGATTCGCCAACCATTTTCATAATGCTTTTTCACCAAGAACACAGGCACATCAATTTTGCTCTTTACCAACTAATAATATTTCCTTAGTAGAACTCTCAGTTACTGATATACAAACGGTACTACGTAAATTTCCAAATAAAATGACCACAGGCTCAGATCTTATACCAAGTTTCTTACTGAGGGATTGTTTTAGATTATTCTCAGAACCGCTGGCTGTTATTTTTAACACTATGCTGAAAAAATCAATTTTTCCGGGTTCATGGAAACGAGCAAAAGTGTGCCCCATACTCAAATCCGGAGATAAGGATAATATTGAAAATTACAGGCCAATTTCAATTATCAGTAACTTTGCTAAGGCCTTCGAAATGTCTGTTTATCAAAAAATAATGCCCCAAGTCAGACCCTTGATATCACCACATCAACATGGTTTTATGAGTATGAGGTCCACTGCAACTAATTTAGTCACTATCAAACAGATTTTATCGGATAACGTTGATACTAAGGGTCAAGTGGATGTAATTTATACGGACTTCTCGAAGGCATTTGATCGCATCGATCATACAATGTTATTAGATAAGTTAGCCAGTTTCGGATTTAGTCACGCACTTACGTCTCTTCTTTCATCATATCTTGAGCATAGAATCAATTATGTTTCGTACAATGGTTTTTCATCGATTCCATTTATCACAACGTCTGGAGTTCCGCAAGGGTCGAACTTGGGACCACTTCTGTTTACTTTGTTCATTAACGACTTAACTAATAATTTGGAATGTGGTCATCTATTATTCGCAGATGATCTCAAAATCTACACTAGCATCACGTCATTACAAGATTGCGAGTTTCTGCAGTCCCAACTCGAAATTGTTGAAAGTTGGTGTTCCAGTAATAAACTTTACATGAATGTAGCGAAATGCAAAGTGTGTTCATTTAGTCGTAATATGTCCCTAGTGCAATTCTCTTACACGTTTGATAATATACCTCTTTCAGTTTGTGTAGAAGTTAAGGATTTAGGAATCTTATTTGATAACAAACTGACGTTTATAACTCATGTACATAGCGCAGTGTCATCAGGTTTGAAGAATTTAGGTTTTCTCATTCGTAATTGTAAATCATTCACAAATATCTCAGCCATCAAAACCCTTTATTTTTCTTTAGTTCGTTCAAAATTGGAATATTGTACCCTGGTGTGGAATCCAAGGTATAATGTTCACATTACTGCTTTGGAAAATGTACAACGAAGATTTTTGAAATTCTTATCTCTCAAACTTAATGGCAGATATCCGCTCAGAGGTACTGACCAGGCGCTCCTTTTAGAAACATTTGGTATACCCTCTTTGGTCCAAAGAAGAATTGCTCAGAGCATTACATTTTTATACAAGGTAGTACATGGTTTATTGGATGTTTCTGAAATTTTAAGCAAACTGGATTTTAATGTACCGCAAGCAATAACACGAAGACATGTTACTTTTTATTTACCTTACCGGAGAACCAACCTAGGTGATAACTCACCTATAATGGTGATGTGTACTAACTTCAATAAATATTGCGCTGATTCGGACATTCACAGTGACACATTGTCTAATATCCTGTCGAATATTCATTATAATAATGTTTAGATACATAACTTTTTTTTTCTTCTTTATTTTCATCTCTCATTTAATGTATACAACTGTAGCTCATCTTTATTTTTGTATTGTCCTATAAATATCAGTCTCAGAGTGGGAACTGTATTTGAATATGCTGGAAACTACTATTGATACTCTAATCACCGAAATCGTCGAAGTGAATCCTAATGAATTCGACATGGATATTATTATTCCAACAAGATGGAGCACTACCACATTACTACAGACAGGTAAGAAACTATTTGGATAATACTTTCGATGGTCTTTCGATTGGTCATCGAGATCCTATGGAATGGCCAGCGCGCTTGCCAAATTTGACACCTGTAGACTTTTTTTATGGGACTATCTGAAGCAAAAGGTGTACGAAACTGAACCTACTTCAATATTGAATATACGACCGATAATGCTAAATATTTGTAGAAATATTGACGTTGCTGTGTTTGAAAATGTTCGACGTGAAATATTGGATAGGCTGTTCTTATGTCAAGACGTTTAAGGCAACCATTTCGAGCCTCTGAACTGAACTCAGCTTATTTCCTCGAAGTATGAGTTAAACGTACACGTATTGAGGCAATTGTTAAATGTTCCGCCATTTGTGCCAGGAACAAATATCAACTCAAATTCTAGGGTTGTGAAGTATTCTTCAGGAGCTTCAAAATGATGTATCACAAGACCCCACTTTTCATTTAATTTTTTTTTAAATTGCAAATTTTCATCTGTCAATTTTACTCAAAAATATAGTAATAATGATTCAATATCATTATCCCAAGTTTCAATTTATTGAGTCAACCCGTTCGAAAAATGAAAGGGGGGGGAAATTAGAAAAATGCACTGTATATCTCAAGTAACGTCCCTATTACACGCTTCATAGACCTATAACACACCAGAAGAAACTACTGTATAGTAAACACTTGTAAAAGTTTTCTGAACTGTCTAATAAAAATCACCAATGTGGTGTTTTTATCTGAGTTATCGTGGATTGTCATCACAAAATCGCTCACTTCGTTGGAGCATCGTAGAAAGGTCGGAGATAGATATTTCCACGGTCGGTGCCCCTCTGGATTGTCGTCAATCTCTCCACCATTGGCAGTATCTACACGGATGATCCGACGACTACAGAATTCACACCCCTCTGTTGTGAGCTTAGAGCCCTGTCGGACCTCTCTTGCTCAGGGATCTTTTTATTAATTATTAACACGCTTTTATTAGCTTGGGTTGTAACTATGTATGTAACGGAATCTTTGAGCATAATTTTCACCAATTTCCAGAATTGAAATTGAAACTTTGCATACGTATCAAGGACCGATGACAATGCAATAATCTGATCATAGTTTTCCATTATAATAATAATAATAATAATAATAATAATCTTTATTTTCCAGTTGACAAAAATGAAATAAGAAAAAACAAAAAACATTGTTTCAAACACTATAAAAAACTAGCTACAATGAAATAAAAATAACAAATTTGCTCGTATTGGTTTCAAGAAATACATACTCGATATATTCACTAAAAGAGCTTTGTCTGATTATCCTTATAAGGACCACCAGGATTAATAAATTCTTTTATAGATCCTATGTAGTGGAGTAAAAAAGATAGAGCTAGCGCGCGTTCTGCGCATGCCTGCAGTTTCGGACTTACTCTTTCGTTCTTTCGTTCGGGCACTCGGCACAGCCCAACGGAGGCAGAAACGTTTTCAGGGTAGTTGCGTTCTCACAATGTTCATTCTTTATCTTACATGCGTAGGTGTACATGAGTCTGATACATGCAAATTACTGTATATGATATTTATGTAACATATAATATAGTTCCCAGCAAAATACAGCCACGGAACTGCTGAAAGACGAATGTTGCCAATAATCCTGAGTTGGGCTTCGACCGTTCACAAGATGCAAGGTTGTACAGTTGATCATGCAGTAATTTATCTAGGCTCGCGATTGTTTGCTGCTGGACAAGCCTATGTAGCACTTAGTCGTGTAAGATCTTTAGACGATATTCGGATTGATGAACTTGATTGCTCTAAGTTAACAGGAAGTACCCCATGCAATAGTGAAGCTTCAAATGAAATGATGAGATAGCGGAATGATTCGTAAGAAATATCACATTTCCACTAGAAACTAATTGATGAATTGAACTAAAAAATGACAAATAAATAATAGTTTAAAAAACTAAAAAAACACGCTTTTATAGCTAACCGAACTAAAAAATAGAAAATAATTTTCAATTACAAAGAGTTTATATTACGGTTGTAGAAGGCTAAACAATCATTCATAGTCAATCAGCTCAAAATAGAATTATAATAAAATTTAAGTAATTAACAGAATAAAGTAATTCAGAGTAAAAAGCGTGGGGTGCATTTTACTACATTTCATAAGTCTCCTCTCAAAGATAATCACCAATAGAATGATTGAAATATATAATATATCAAGCACCCCACGATTTTACTCTGAATTACTTTATTCTGTTGATTACTTAAATTTCATCATAATTTTATTTTGAGCTGATTGACTATGAATGATTGTTTAGCCTTCTACTACCGTAATATAAACTCTTTGTAATTAAAAATTATTTTCTATTTTTTAGTTCGGTTAGCTATAAAAGCGTGTTTTTTTAGTTTTTTAAACTATTATTTTTTCAATAAAACAGCTGAATAGAACTCCTTGTCGAGAGAGGTTTTTTCTATGGCTTACAAATTTCAAAAATTTAAAGTGAATGTTAATTCGTATCTCCTGCTCCTGAATTCACGCGTTGGCCACGGAACATCACAGGACTTCCCTTTCGTGTGAATCTGTATATAAAAGAAAGTATCGGACAATTCCATTAGTAGAATTGATATAATTTTCATTATCTCACCTCCTACAAAAAAGTTCTCCAGGATATATCAGGACATTCCAAAAGCACTCAAGAATTCCACTCGAAAAACGTCGATTCCTTCCAATTCTCCATTTTATTCAAGCAGACGTCTATCTGATAGTAAAATCGATATTCAAATGCAATTGATTAGGCAAAGGAATCAGAGGTATTAAATTTTGCTAGTTAGCGTGTTGTTCATTAGAGAATGAATTTAAATGTCCATTTGCTCAAGTCGCAGTAGGCATCGCATTGCTCTGAATCGGATACCACGGCCGTTCGACATAGGTGGTCAGTAATCTCTCCTGCTATCTCACTTCAACCTGCTGAAATGAGCTCAGGGTGCGTACCGTCTGCTCCTCAGTCTGCGCAATAATTTTAAATACGTTTTCTTGTGCGATACGAGATATATGTGCGAGCGGTTCATTTCAATTTAAATTAGTTTTTTTGCACGAAGAGGCGTAAAACAACCGAAGAGGAGAAGATGGAATTTCTCATTTGCGGGAATTCTTCTCGTACAGGGTGATAGAGTTTGATGCAGTATCTTGGGATCCGTGGAGATGATGTTTATTAAGAGTTCACCATTACGGGATGATTCAAAAGAATACTTTCAGAAATATGATCTATACTAAACAGTTATATTGAACACGATTCAATGAAAATCTCTGTCTCAACATAATTCAATAACCGTTTGTTTGATTTCGGTACATCATTCATAATCGTTCTTTATAATTCCTTTATAAGACGTAACTGACTGGTTGTATGTCTTCCAACATCATTGGTATGAGTGATTAGAGTTTTAGCAAATAATTGTACTAATCTTGAGACAAATTCAAGTTTTTGAATATGAGAAGGACGGATTTATAATTAGACTTTATTCTTGCTTCCATTTAATCCACACATTGTCTCAACAAACTCTCCAGTACTAAGAGTATAACAGATTTCGTCTAGTCGAGGTACAGTAACAGATGTAGGTATTTCTGAAATGAACCATATCTGACAGATTGAGATCAGTTCAGGATATTCAACAGTATATGATGAATCCACTTCTGTTGAGAGCTGTATGTTTGATACATTGACTTCTTGACTTCAAGTGCCTTTGGGGCAACTATGATGAAGTGGATAATATCATAATTGGTACAGAAATGACTCAATAACAGTTCAAACATAACTGTACCGGTATGGAAAAAAATACGAAATGATGGTCCAACTGTAATAAAGAGTTATAAAAAAAGGCGTTGTACAGTCATAGTAATGCGCAGGATGTATCGCACCCCATTCAAGAAGGCCAAGACCAAAAATTATGTCTTAATACTTTCTGATATTCAAAACTATAATTACCTTTACTTCATAGGTATGAAGGAGAAATTGTCTGCATGAAGTATAAGCATTTCAAGTCGATTCCACTAAAGTCTGGAGAGACTCACCTTCGAAAATGTCTACCACCAAAATTTTAAAAACTCGATTTTTACTATAATATGAAACCGACAAAGTTTGTTGAATGGACTTGTCAGGTCAGACACCCTACCGCAGCTTCAGAGGCAATAAAAAACATCACTATCATAAACTGAATGAGACCCAGTTATATGTGCAGATATGCGGGATTTTGAATATATTTTCACCACAATCTATGTGAAAGGTGTGTGAGAAGGAGATCATAATAATTGGTCGAGGAACCACATTCCAAGGAAACACTTTCCTTGGAATGTGTTGAGAGTGAACGCACTGTCATAGTATAACGATGATTCCAAAGCGGCATAAGCAGCAAACAAGAACCAACAGTTAAGTTTTCGTTGAAATAACGAATAACGATGGCCTTCGTGTCCTAGATGTAATAATAAAGAAATCAATACTTCATGTAGACACAAGTATATATTGAAAGAAAAGACATACCAACAGATATCTACACTTAAACCACCACACGGGTGTCAAAAATGGTATGGTAAAATGTATATTATGATAAGGCAAAAATAGTAGGCAACTCATTGAAAAAGAACTGATGAAATAAACATCATTGGAATTTTACAGAAGCAACATTGATGAAAATTGACCACCACGGTGAAGACATAAACATTCACAACCTACACTACCTGTGACAAATATTATACCCTATATCCCTCGACCGTCTGAAAAGATGAAACGGATCGGCAACGAGTATAATGTTGGAACAACGTTGAGAACAACAAATCCTTCACGTTCAATACTGATACTTTTCTAAACCAACTAACAAAACAGAAAACACAAATTATTGTATTCATCAAATTTCTTGAGCTTTTTGATCATTCAAGAATGCAAGCATGTTCTTTTACCAAATCTGAAAAAAAAATAGTATTGGAGTGAACTGTTTTTCAATTGAAGCAGCTACTTTTCATTGTAGACAGTAACTGTAATTCCATTGTTAATTCCTTATTTCTCCGAATTGTGGTAAGTCAAAAATTGAAAAGACGGCAAGAGGACGAGTCAACGTTTTTCAAGTACGACTTAACTTTTCCATCCGATTTATTGTTGATTTCAAGATTCGAAACAAACAACAATTGAACTGGACAATAATCGATGAAAATTCATGAAACGAAAATTGTGTGATTTTCACTGAACAGTATATGACACCGCTCTACGTATTTCACTAAACAATGAAGTTTTTTTTCAATTTATTTAATGATATCTAACTACAAATAGGATTATCGGTGATTCTCAAAAATGAATCAATGTTGGGAAGACAACCGATTGAATTTCACAAAAACTCCTTCTATTCGTAAAAAGTTAACACCGCCCTCTGAGAACTAATAATTCATCCTTGACAGCTTTTGTAATTTTTTTGAGGAAAGGCTGATAAACCTTTTCGCTATGTGAACTGATGTAGCTCTTTTGGAGCCTACAGAACAGTTCCAAGGGTTTTCTTAGAATTTGTTTAGGTTGTTAATCTACCACGATCCGAAGTAATTACAAGGTTAGCATCTTCAGAAGAAAAAAATTGATCTAATTTCTTCTCCTGGAGATGCTAACCTTATTAACGAAACGTGCGTCGACAAGTAATATTAGTTTGGTGTTAGGGTAATTAATTGATCTCTACAAATAGTTTAATGAATGGTAATGGTTTGAACTCCCATTTTCTATATGAACTCTATTGAAACCTGTTGCTAAGAACGAAAAGATAAAAATACAATTTGAATCAAAACAAAAGAATGAAATGGATTTTTTGGTCGATAATAAAAAAAAAGTTCGATTGATCAAAGAAAATAATCTTTCTTGTCCACTTTTTCGCACTTCCAGAGGGCTTGACGATTAACCGATATTTTTGACCGTACGAACAAGGGATTTAACTAATACAATTCTTTGTGTTTTCTAGTGTGTTAGTTGCTTAAGTATTTGCCAGTATTGAACGTCAGCATTGAACGTATTGTTTTAAATGTTGTTCTCAAATTATACCTGTTTCTAGATTGTGGTAGTTGAAAACCCCAAAAAAAGAAAACCCCAAGAAAAAATGTATCCACCTCAAAATAATAACTCTCGAACAGTATCTTCTCAATATCTTGGCTTCTGCCTGAGATCGCTTCAAAACTCTCACCACAGAAAAGTGTGTCCCTTTCATTTGCATATTATCATGATTCTATATATCTGGATATCTTTGAAAGTTCCACTTACATCAATTTCTTGCACAACCAGTAAGTCATTTGCCTGTGATGAGAACTGATATTTATCTAGCATCATTTCATTCCTCTACCGGAGGCTAATATTTCTTAACAAAAACCCATACTGATTCCTCGGTTCCCATTAGCGATATAATTGAATAACGGAAGATCCAGCAAGATCATAATATCAGTGAAAACAATCTTTGACTGCATGATACGAGGCTGATCGATACAAATGAGAGTCTAGAAATGGCAAAATGTAAACATAGTATGAATGGTAACGAAGAACCTATCCCATTTAGTCGGATATTCAGTTTACTGTTGGGAAATTATCAGATTCTTGTTTGCCTGCCTGCAGCTATTTTATATTCTAAGATATATGAATAACTAGATAAGATTGTTGGGAAGTCAGCCCTTGGCTTGATTTACTGCGACCTTTTCAGATCCATTGTGATTCTCCTTGGATATTAAGGCTCCTTTTCTATCTTGATTTCTTTGATGACTCCATAGCCCTTCATAAAACTAGTAGCCTCAGGTTTCTCTTGCCTGCATCTCCCTTGTCTCAGCCTTGCTGTCGCTTTGCAATCATAGACCACATATAATGCGATTTCCTACTCTTCTTGATAGACCCTGCATTGGGTTTCTTCTGTCGGACCCTTGTTGTTCATATATGTTTTCTGAGGCGGCTATGCCCCGTCGATAGACCCACCACTACCCTTACAACCTCAGATTTGTGGTTAAGCAACTCTTCCGCATTCCTCATTTCTGGGACCTTTTTCCACCAATCTATCGATTTGACTTGCATCCATGAACTGATGGATGTCTTTACATACATATCGATTCACATCATCGAGACCTCTCTCGAAGATTCTCCATAGGTTTACGCAAGTATAAAAGGAGACACTTCATTGCGGAGGAAAGAGTTATTCAGATAGTGATCAGAGTTTCTAGCTTAGTGAAGGAGCGAATATTTTCAGAGAGTTTTTATCAAAGAGAGCTTTGGTATGTGCAGAAGTCGAAGTAGAGAATTTCTATTACAGAGAGTTTTAGTACAGAGCGTTGGCGGAGCAATTTGAGTGATTGTATTTTATTGTGATGAACAGTTGTAATGAAAGTAGTTTAGTATTGTTTGGAGTTTTAATAAACGGACCCAAGGAAAGACCGTAACATTATACAGTCTTTTGCTACTCCGCAGAAAGGTTCGGGACTGATCATAGCATTAGATGCACCTTCACGGGCTAGAGAATAGGCCTTCTCGTTGCCATTGTGACCCCCTTGTTTGGGTATCCAAGCTAGAGTGACTCTATTTTGGGTACCTTGCTCCTTGAGTACGCTCAGACAGAATCACACCAATCGTAAAAGATTTGGTATGAGCTGAGCACCTTTATTGCCTCCTGGCTATGGGAGAAATTGAAAATGGTTAGGTTTCTTCTGCCTCTATATGAATAAGTTACCCTACTCTTCATATTTTCTTCTCCTGAAGATGCTAACCTTAAGTAATATCACTTTGGTGTTATCGTAACTGATCTCTAGAAAAAAAGAAACTTACCAAAAATTCCCAATAGTAAATTATTCTCTGTATTCGACTTAAAATTCTATGCGGCCTCCAAAGATAAAAACATCAAAAACAAATTGGAAAAATTCCCGTGTAGCACAATTAACTCGTCTTCCTAATCGTCTAATTTATAAATGCCTTCAAATTCCAATATAAAAGTAACTGCGCATTCGAATCCGGGAAAAGAATCTAATCTCGAATTGAAATGTTCGGTTCGAACCAGATTGAACATTCGTTTGAGATGAATCTAGATAAATTGTAACAGGTTTATTCCGAATTCTCCGGTTGACGGATATCGATAAATCCACCTTGTCAATAGTCAGATTTATTTCTCGGAATTACACGTTACAGATATACATTTCGGGCAACAGGATGTATAATTATATGAATTATGAATTTCTAATTTTGGTTATATTCCATCAGCAGGTATATTAGGCTGTAAGCCGGCGCTGGGATTCTATAAAAATGCCGGTCATTGAAAGACAATCGATTCTGTAGGATGATAATGTTGGGCGCAATCGTTTTTTTCGGAGGAAGAATGAGTTTCTTAACATTTCTCCTGCCCAGAGGCCTGGGTTGGCTTTATGTGATCACCGTTAGTATTCTAAATTTATAGCGGAAAAATTTGAAAGATCTATTTTATTCAAGATTCGAGTGATTGGTATACAATTCTATACAATATAGACTCTTTCTTCTTTTCGTGAATATTCTATGTTGCTTCTTTTATTGAAGTTTTGTATTCTTTGTTTACGTCTAAGACATAATATAATTATTATATTGTTTGAACGTCATTTTTTTGTGGTGGATCAATATTTGTTCTGTAGCTTTTTGGGTTTGTAACCTACCACAATCTGAAAAAATGAGGATCAATATTGGAATCTATACAAGTATAGAAGGGCAGATTTTCAATCTACCCCGAAAAGTTGCTGCGTCTATTGAAAAACAGTTCTTTCTGGATAGAGCAAGTCCAATTAGTCAGCAACTTCTCGTATAACTCAAATTGTGCCTATCGAAAAAATAATAAGAACTGATAAATATGAAAATACTAATCTGTTAACGTTTCGGAAACTAAATCTGTTTCCGTTCTCAAAACTTCTAGGCGAATTCTTTTTCAAGTGCAAAATAACTGGTAAAGATAGTTTTCATTATCGACATTTGTCAAATTATTTCAAATTTGACACAACATTTTGTCCTTCAAGAGGGGCAGCCATCCGCAATCCATATCAAGCGAACTCATAGATATGCATTCTTCACCAGACAGCATGATGAAAGCAGATTCCTTTAATTTTTGTTTCTTGCAATTACTTTCTTTCGTTATGATTTTAATGTCGTTCCATTCTACTGTATGGTCTCCATCGGCAGTAAGAATGTGTTCTGATAATTCAGAACCACCTATCTGTCTGTTCCTGATGTACATCTTGTGTTCACTCTTTCGCACTTCCAATGGTCGAGACGTTTCACCGATATATTTTTGACCGCACGAACAAGGAATTTGATAAATACAATTTTTTATGTTTTCTGTTGGGTTATTCGATTTGGTATGTGTGAGTATTGATCTTAAAGTATTCGTTGTTTTGAATATAGGTTGTGTATTTTGTGTAGGATTGTGGACTGTGTTCGGATTTTCAATTTCTGTCAAAGTTTTTTCTATGAATTTTTCTGGATATCCATTTTCTTTCAATACTGATTTTATGAAGTTTATCTCATCATTGATTTTCACTTGTGAAATACATACAATTTTTGTTCTATCATTTTACTATATCTTTCTTGACACTTGTGTGGTGGTTTGAGGTGTAGTGAAGATATCTGTTGGTGTGTGTTTTTTCTTTCGATATACACTTGTATCTACATGGCGTGTCGATTTCTTTATCATTACATCTGGAAATATATCAGTTCTTATTATTTTTTTGATGGGCAAAATTTGAGTTATACGAGAAGTTGCTGACTAATTGGACTTGTTCTATCCAGAAAGAACTGTTTTTCAACAGACGCAGCAACTTTTCGGGGTAGATTGAAAATCTGCCCTTCTACACTTGAATAGATTCCAATATTAATTCTTATTTTTTCAGATTGTGGTAGGTTACAAACCCAAAAAACTACGGAACAAATAATTATTATACTTATGGTTCCTGCAGTATAATGCCATATATTATTCCCTTAGGGAGTAATGGCGAGGAATTGATAGTAGCCGTGAATAAAGTAGAGTATACTACTCGCAATAATGACTATAATTATTGACTCGTGGTATAATCCACTATTATTCATTGACTTGGAGAAAAAAAGCTTCCAAATGATTTTCACATTATCCAAGAGGAGAGATATGAATTAAATTTCGAAGAATGTGTTTACAACAATGATATTTTATACCGCTTATTTTTATTCCAAAATAGTTTACTGCAATTAAGTAAGTTGATCCGTAATCAGAAGACTAATACAGAAAATTTCAAAACGAATTCATAAATAATATGAACCAAAGTATCGATAAATTACTAATGGAATGTAAGCGTGTTAATATACATTTCATCAGTTCTATAATATGTACCTACACAAGGTAGAAATGTGATTAACACAATCATTTCTTTTTTATGATCAGACATACGTCAATCTCTCAGACCAAAATAATCGCCTATTATATCATCTACTTCCTTGCTGTATCTGAAAATAATGATCATGAATCGCAAATAGACGCGAGCAGAATAAATTATACAAAATTTGAAATCCCCTTTAAGCCAGTCTCTAATCCCTGCATAGACATGAAGCGAATACTTTTTCGGAATATATTATTCGGTATTATTATTAATCTAAACATGGAATCCGAAGGCAATTGTTTTGTTGAAAAAGGTGTGGTATTAGGATTTTAACTGTGTTCGTTACGTCATTTCCTTTAGCATGGTAGTTCAAAACAATATTAGCCGGGATTTATTTTTCGAATAATGAATCTGTAATTCGTATTGAAATCTTATGAATGTATACCAGATGATATATCATCATAGAATGAATAGAAATTCACTAATACCATTATTTACAGAGATTTAGTTAGTCAATCTTAGGGCGGGTACTTCAAGACATGATTAGGAGTCCGTTAAAATATTCGGTGCTCAGGCTGTACATTCACTCTAGCAAATGACAGGGTGGTATCCATTCTCAGCACCGATTATTTCAACGGACTCTTGATCAGGTCATAAAGTACACACCCTTGGTGCTCTACCAAGAAACGAATCATACTTGATTTTTCATGTAAGTATATATTTATTTATTACGATGTTATTTTACATTTGGAGACAAAGATGGCTGATGGGTTCCGTCGAGTCTCATCTATGAAACGATCATAAACAACGCTCCAAGTGGCTATATGATCTGAATGAGCGACCGAGATTCGAAAAATTTTCTCTCCTCATTATTTTCCTCTGCAAGGAATCACACGTTATAACGTAAGACCCCGTTATTTTTAAATAGTTACTCCTGACATCTGAATACTAGATGATGATAGATCGGATTTCCTTGAGAAGAGACATGCCTGGGTTTTCCTAGCATTAAATTCCACAAAGTTCATGTTACCCAATTCTTCTATTTTAACCAAGTAATCGTTAATTTTATTGACGTGAATGTTTCTTCGAACTTTTATTTCTCGAGCTTGTATGGGGACTCTGGAAGAGAAACTAGTATGAAGAGTACTGTCGTCCGCAAAACTATGTACTGAACAAGATGTTTTCTCGAGCAAATCATTGATATAAAGCAGAAACAAAGTGGGCGCTAGAACTGAACCCTGTGGAACACCCGCATTTATTGGGAGAGTATCAGATGATACTTCATCAACAACCACATTAAGATGAATAACGATTGCAGTGCTCACTGTCTCTCTTACCTCTCCTTTCCCACATCGCGTCAAAACTCTCGAAGTCTCTCGAAAATGATTCCAAGGTGGTCCGTATCTTCCCGAATATCAGATATCTACGTTACGAGCTCATTTGAAAGCGCAGTTTGCGCAATTGTCATTTCCGAGAACAATCTGCGCGAAGCACATAGTGTTAAAATTTACATTAACCGATAAACGCCGAAGTGTCTCATTTTTTTAATTAGTTCGGGAGCTAGCGGTCGGACATCGCTATCAAGCCGGGATTTATTCAAAACACACGAAATATCTCGAATCTTCTCGTGGCGAACCTAAAATCCTTTTAATTAGAGTTGAGAGCAAAATCATGATCGCGCGAAACAAGTTAATGCTTCTGAGAGGCTATGAATATATTCAGCCTTGTCTTATATCTAACTTATACTCTCGGTGATTCTATTAGGTGTTCTAATGCGGTTTTGTGATAAAACCAGCTATTTATTAGGCCTTTTAGGTAGTTTACTCACTATTTCATTCGCACCAGCAATTTACGATGAAATATATTGCCGGGAAAATGAAATGCTTCAACAACTAATTCGGATAATTTCTAACCCGCTGCCGGATAAAAAACAATTATGGAAATTAGGCAGCCGCGATGAAAACTATTTTTTTGACTCATAAATCGATATAAAACCAGTTGATATAAAAGTAAGAAAGCACCTTTCATCTTCGGTTCGGTTGAATATAACTTCCTGCTGTTTTTTGTGCTATAAACGAAAATAGAAGTCCACCTGATTACTATTAAAGGCAATACCTATAAAATAATATTTTGTAGATCCGTTCCGTAAAAAAACAAACAGTCGTCTTGGTCGGAAAATCCTAATGATAATTTGAAATTATTACAAAGCTACCCTTAACAAGGTTTAGAAACGATTTCGCACTTTTTCATAAATAATTATTTCGTATTACAATAATTCATGATGTAACGTTAACAGACAGGCCCGAACAAGATGAATAAAAACCCTGGTGCGTTGACCGATATGCTTTTGTTCAGCCAATTCCTCTCGACCTGAGAAATCGAAGAGTGAACTTACATTTTTTGACGGTACGTGGTGATACAAATGCGATTTCCTAAGGGTACATTTTCATTGAGGCGGCAGCTTACGATTGATTTTCGATACCGGCGGTCTCATTGGATAAACTCTTGCGGTATCTTCCGTTCACCAATAGAATTATCAGTATACAAAATACGTAAGGTCAAGTTTGTCTAATAAAAAGCTATTAATTTTTTTGAAATGATAGTTCGATTTGAATTTGAATGCATTTGAAAGCTCCTATAATATTCAAAATCTTTCTGTTTCTGTTCATGTTTTTCTTGTTTATATTCTTTTTAAGTGTTTATCGTTGCTGTTCTTGTATTTCTTCGATTTCATAGTGATACTTATTCATTATGAACCGATTTACAAAGCTCAAAATAAAACGCTCGTGTAACGTGTAGGTATTACTTATCCACCATATCATCGGCTCGTAATCACATTAAAATTGCATTTTTTTAACACTATGAAGAAAAAGTACTTACCTATCTTCGGTTCCTCAGAAAGTAGAAAGATAAGATATCAATATTTTCCAGTTTCACTAACAACTATTGTTTCGGAAGATTTAAGTCACATCACAATCACTGAGTTTTTTATTTATATTTCATCAAATTGAAAGCAAAGGGAATACCTTATAATCAGTCAAAATGTGATGACTACATAATTTCTAGCATTTCGCGGGAAAGCAAGAAATTACATGCAAAACATGGGACCATGAAATAAACATAACCTATAAATCTATAAATAATCGAATGGCCATCGAGCAGACAAATTATTACAAATTATTAGGTATAAGTCAACACACCAGGGCTTTTATTCATCTTGGGTCCAGAACTAAGAGATTGAGTTTGCCCCCCTTCCCCGATTCCCAAGACATGTAAACTATTTGTTAGATGTGGTAGTTGAAATAACTACTATGACTATGTGTACTATTAAGACATTTTATTTATACAAAACATTAAGGAGAACCGAATGACTTGATGACGATGACAGAAGGTTGAAAAAATACTTCGTATGGTGGCAACTGCAAACAAAACTCTATATTTCATAAAATCGTGGAAGCCACACTTTAACAAAGAAACTTGAGTCTCATATTCAATTCGCTAACAGAATGAAGTTCCAAGATTGCAAGCTAAAGATTATAATGATGAATAAAACAACAGAAATAGAAGGACACATATCAATTCATTAATGAGCAAGTCGTCAAAAGTACCTCAAAATTGAATTCTTCGTGCCTTCTTAGCTGCAAATGTCGTCAAGATGATAAGGGATGCTCGTTTGTGTTCAGTTGATATTATGCTTAAATTAGATCTTCTGTCCCATTGTACACATAGTTAATAATGATTTTGAGTTTGCTAAAACTTTGTTTTCCAAACGACGCTGTAACTGGCAGCATGAGAAACATTCTCAGTGTGGCAGTACTATTGGGGTAGCCATCCTCTAGTTTATTTTCATAAATAAGACTTAATATTTCTCTCGATGTGGCTAACTTTAAATTTTTAATTTTATAGAAAGTATAATTCTCAGAGATGCCAAAAGAATTGAAAACTATCGTTGCCAAGAGTTGGTGACATATTCGATCAGTTATATCGTAAGGGCGCGGGATAATGTCCCTTCGCTTTCCTAAACAAATGTTGGAGAAATAAATTAAATACCTACAACATAGTGAATTATATTTATGATCTACAACAGCCACACATCCATTTCCATCGTGTTGCAGCAGGTTTGAAGTCAAGTATATTGTTACGATATATCCTTGGGTTGGTTTATTAAAACTCCTAACAACATTAAACCACTTTTATTCCAATTCTCTATATCAATACAATACAACACAATCACTTGAATTGCTCCGCTAACTTTCCAACGCTTAGTACTAAAACTCTATGTAATAGAAATTCTGCACATAGTAATAACAAAGCTCTCTCCACTAAGCTCCCCTAAGCTGGGTACTCTGATTCACTATCTGCTAAACTCTCTCCACTTAGCTCTGAATAACTCTGCTAATAAACTCTCTCTGCGAATAAACTGTCAATAACTGTCTTTGCGAATGAACTCTGCTACACTTTTCCTCTGAATAACTCTGCTACGAATAGAACTGTCTCCTTCGCGTTGAAGTGTCTCGTTATATACCTGCGTACGGCAATGGAGAATCTTCGAGAGAGGCCTCGATGATGTGGATCAAATTATCCACGCGAATCAAGAGTTCCTGGAAAAATGACGTTCGCTCTTCGACCCCCCATATTATTCTGCTTTTATGAGCGACAGAGCATTGGGACATTTCGTAACAATATATACTGCCATGTGCGATTTCTCAAAAAATCAAAGATAACAAAGCTCACAAACCACCAAGAGGCTTTCAAATATTGCAGTACTGGATATAGGTGTTATGCGTAATGATATTCATATCAAGCATGAACGTAGTAAGTATCTGCAGTTTGTAAATATGGAAAAATCTCGATTTTTCAAAATAGTTTGGATGCAGCTATTCAAAATATATGATTTGAACCTTCGGAAGGGCATATAACTCTAAGTTTCCTATTGGAAAACTAGGAAAGAACTTTTTCATGGGTGAGCTTCCATATTTCAAGATACAGCTTACAGCTCATCCAATCCATCTTGACACAGAACTAATAACGTATTTGCCCAGGAATATGTGTGAAATATACTAAGATGAAGAATCACCTATTGTATATGTTCACTGTATTGAAATTTATGGCTAAAAGGTGTTTATTCTTTCTATTTGGTGTACACTACCAGTGTGCAACTGGAAAAGTGTTTGAAATTGTGCCAAGATGGATTGGATAAGCTGTACCTATTAACAAAAAAGGTTTGTGAAAATTTTCGATTTTCCTTTTGTCATATTCAAAACGTCACTTTTATTTATATTCAAAATTCCATTATTCTATATACTCCAGTCAAGGAAGTAAATTTTTTAGTAAAATGAAGGACTAATTCGAGACCACTCAGATCAACTTGAATTTTTTTGGAATTTGTCAAAAAAGGTGTCAAGTATCCGAGTAAAAAAGTTTGGTTACTGGGCAAAGCTCCAAAACGCTGTAAAACTTGGCCAAACTGATTTTTTGGCCCAAAATTAATGAATATTCAATATCTCGGCCAATATGGAATGAATTTTCGTGAAAATGGGTACCGGGGGGTTTTTTGGGTCACTGACTACGATATTTAATGTCAGAAATTTCTGAAACACCCTGTAAACCGTAAAAACTACCCTTTTTAGTTTTTTTTAATATTTTGATTTGAAATTTGACAGCAGATTTTAATTGGCTTATCATCTAAACATACGGTACTGCACGAAAAATGTTCATAAAACTTATAAATAGAGGGTCACAATGGATTAACTATAAAAATTTTATGTGATTGATGAAAAAAAAAGGTTTTTTGGCCATAACTTTTTTTTGGCTAATGATAACGAGATGTACCAGGAACCATTTTCAAGCTAAGGTTATCGCCAATATTTCATGTCATATGCAACATTTGAATAGGATGGGCCAATTTTTTTTATTTCGCCCGACAAAAAAGAGCATTTACCGTTACAAACATAAAATAGGCAATTTTAAACAGACAAATTTGCTTACAGATGGAAAATTATAACAAAACATTGAAATACAACTATCCTGGAACAAATGCTGAAAAATTTGGCTGTTTGAAATAAATTATGTTCTCGCTGCTGGCCAAAAACTGAAAATGTTTTAAAAAATACACGATTTTTCCCAACTTTAGCAGGCCAAAACATAAACAATAATTACTCGATAGGGCCAGAAATGGCTGGACATATTTAGAACGAAGTGTTCTGACTTTTCACCAGAGAATTTTTTTTCCAAGCACCTTAGCCCATAAGGCGCTGAAAAATTGGCATTAAAAATTTTTGAAAAGAAATTATTTAGCCCATAATTTTTTTTCTTCTTATTTCAAACGGTTCTGGTTGGTCTCAAAATTTTCCTGATTTTGTCATCTTGCAAAATGATAGGAATCATTTTTTTTTTGTAAAAGTTATATTTTTCGAGATATTTACGCCAGAACGATCCGGTTTCTTCATTTTTCGTAAAGCAACCATTTTTGCCATGTCATATCTCCTTTAATATCAATCGTCCAAAAATAAAACAAAAACCACTTTATTTGTCAACTAAAATACTTCATATAAGTAATACATAATTTTTTTTGTAATACTAACAGATTTTCAGTAAATTTAAAAAAAACTTTTGAATTCCTTGCACTATTACTCGAAAGGGGTGCATTTTTATGAAAAATTGCAATCAATATTTTTATGTTAAAAAATGATAATTTATCGATTGGTTTCTTTATTTTTTTCAACCCCCCCCCCTCCAATGAGTTCCACCCCCCCTACCCACCGCGCTGTTTCCCAGTAACGGAAGTTGTTTACTCGGATACTGGGCACCTTTCTTAACAAAATTCAAGTTACTCCAAGTATCTGCAATTGGTCTCGAATTATTCCAGCCAGTTTTTACTTCCTTTACTGGAGTATAACAATCTGAGTACTGTGTACGTCAAAATTTAACCACGCCCATGAAGACATGCAACAGTTTTTGAACCGTATCAGCTATAGCTGAAAGATGGTGGGGGTGATTCCAAGTAGTTTCGAAAGACTGAATTTTGGCCTTGTTTACCTACCCGAATACTTCACAAAAGACCTAAACAAAGTAATTCATTTTGCTGATTGATTTCGGTATAATAATAATAATACCCCAATGCCAATTTAATTTTCTTCAGTGAACTCAACTATTTATTCGCATTGTTGCTACTTCTCAGAAAAATGAGATCGAAATTTCCTTGTATTGAAAATTCAATTACCACGATCGAAAAAAAAATCCCTTTGTCCTCTGAATAATTCGTTCGAAAGTTCAGAGGGAATCTCTCAATCACACAAGTATCACGAGCCGACAGGATTCATTTGAATTCACAGGAAGCTGCTCCTTAATCATGGAATGACCGAAAGGTCAAGTGGTGTGTCAACTCGTTTAATACGAATTATCATTTTACTTTGATTCATGGCTTCGTTCAACGAGCAGAACAGTGACAATCGTGATTTCATCAGTCAGAGTAATAACAGCTAGTTTATGAAAGTTCGCTGAATCATGAAAATGTTCAAAAATGTAACAAGGACAAGCGAAGGGATTCTCGTTATCTCACATAAACCACTCAATCAACTAGTTATCAAAGACACAACAATAACGAACGTTCATATTTATGCAAATCCACCGTGTCAAGTCGATTTTTCATTGGTAATTTTTATGATCGACTGTGACCCTGTGAAGGCGAATGATAATAATTCTTGGTGCGCATTACGATTCAGGTATCTAATTTTTCAATTTCAAAATTAGTCACAACTGAAAATCTGGTAACGCCTCGAATTCTGATGAAATATCCCATATTGATCACATTCGATAATGACTGATAGATCGGCGTCCAAATTGAATTTTATTCTATTCAGATGAGAAAAGACCACCAGTGGCGTGTTGATGAAAATCATCCACGACAGTGCTTTCATTATAATTTTGTAAATACCGGTTGATACTGTAGTTACATCAATATTGGAACAATTTATCGGTATATGATTCTGAACCATAAACAAAGAAACATTTATTTCTGGAAATATACCCATTTCAACTAATGCAGTTCGAGCAATCATTCCATGATGATTGATAGAAGCAAAAATTCAATTTTGGCGATCCTGATCATCATTTTGACTAATTCATTAAATTTTTACCGAAATTTCATTAGGTTCCTCTAAATTCATATAATCCAAAGGAGTTGATTATTTTCCTCAGCATACTCCTCTGATCTTGTTACCAACGGATCATTAAATTGTTGTCTGATTGCTCCCCATTTCTTCCATTTGATTTATCCTTTCTGTACTTTCATCATCTTTTTGTTTCTCCTTCGTGTTGTTCCTGATTCCTCCTATATTTTTTTCTAGTACTTCAATGGAATCTTGTCATTTTGCTTTTATACTTCTAGGAATGACAACAAATCCTATTTGTTCGCAGCTGTCACCAAATGAGTATTGCTTCTACTTTGAAATTCTACGGGTTCCTACCACATGCATTAAATGGAAGTTGGATTCTAATGGATGAATACAAAGTGAACAAAACTCAAACCTTAGAATGCGGTGTTGTCATTAGGATTGAAACAATGAAATTTCTTTGTTATCATATTTTTAAACATACACACAAAAGGAAAACCCTGTAATGTTCAAAAAACAGCACGTGAATCAAGGGGCAGGAGATACGAATTCAATATTAACTTCAAATCTTTGAAGTTTGTAAACCTCAGAGAAAACCCCCCTCGGCAAGATGTTCCAAAGTTCAGCTATTCTATTGAAAAAAGATCCCTGAGCAAGAGAGGTTCGACAGGTCTCTCTCCAAGCTCACAACAAAGGGTGGGAATTCCGGACTGATTGCAATGCAATAATTCTGTTAATTTTCTCAAAATATGAAATTGAAAGTAAATTTCAATCGATAAATTCAAATAAAAGTCGAAACGCACTCTGACGTCAGAACTTGTATCGATGACACTTTCGTTACATTTAAAGCGTGGAATTTGTGATAGTTGGATTTGTATTTGATTTCTTCAAGAATAATTGATTATTTGTGTTTCGCAATCATAAAATGCCTTCAGAAGAGTTTATCATCAAACAATTCAATATCCTTAGACATTTTCATGGTGATGGAATTCTTGAAGAACGACGATCGTTTCAATGCAGCTGAATTTCGAAATGTTAAAGATACTGTACACTTTGGTTTCTAGGCTGGGATTACTCCAAATATTCCTCCAAAATTACGTCAATATCTCTCACTCATCTCATTCAAAGGTTATGTACTGTAGAGTTACATTCATATCATAATTTGGTAAATCATATGTATAAATCATTGGCAGCTATTTCATATTCATTATTGTTTTTCAGGGTAAGCTAGCACTTGCACAACAGAAACATACTGTTTTCCATAGAATAATGATGCTATACCACCCACTATTTTGATTTTTCACATTAAAACGGAAAAACTCGAATTCAGCGATCAACGGTACACAGAAGTCTAGAACTGGGTTCCAATGGATGGTACAGCTTTCGACTTCTCAACTTAGAGCTGATCGATTGTAGCTCTCCACAAGGTCTAACTACTACGTGGTGAACCTAATGCAGATGTTATTCGAAGTAGATTCCTGAAAAAGAAACATTCAGAATGCATTATAGCCAAGCGACTCTATGAATATCTATAAACCTAACACAGAGGCAATAAATCACGGATTGAGATCAATTATAAAAACACCAAGAAAATCATAGAATAAGAAATATGAGAGCTGCCTGTCCATGAAAATATTTCAATTATACTTTTTTTGAAAATAATTTCCAGAAGAAAGCCGAAAGTATGTCTTTCTAATTTTCAAGTGACAAAATTTTTTCTGATTTTCGAATCAAACTCATATTCTGTACTATAATTATCTGCTCAACTGTTCGAATATAGAATCAATTTGATCAATGGAACATTATTTAATTTACTAACGTACTCGTAGGAAAATGTTTACACCTTCTTCGACCTATTTTCTCCACAAACATTCCATTTCAGTTGAAAGACTCCATTTTGAAATTCTGTGGCGTTGATTTAGGAAATTGGAGTTGCATAGTCAACAGATCAATCGAGAAACTATACTTTTTGATCTGAGCAGTCAACAAGAAAAGCTAATTCTAATGTCATATATACATAAAAAACGAAAAATATATGAAAGGAACACAAGCATGGAAAATTTTGCCGGCGTTCTAAATAAATAATATAGACTCGATAAGTCAGCTTCCAAAAGTGAAAATTATACATTTCCAAGCGCCATCTGAACTAGGAGAAGTATTTTATCATAGGAGACATGTGTCGTCAATTCTACTCCCAAACTTTTACAGGGATAAGTTCCAGCACCAGAGTTCAGTGATCTCAGCTCAATCTCAAAGTTTACTGTAGTTATATTTACTTTATTGGAGTGATCCAGTTTCAGCTGCTTTGTGAATAAAAGGCAGAAAACCTTTCAAACCTTCAAGAAAAAGGCCATCACAAAAAGCAAGACAAAAGAGGTCGTACTGTATATCAAGTGGGCATATAGTGAAATTAATACCCCTGAATCCGCCTCTGAACCCTCATCCTAAAAATATTCTAGTCGACATTGAACTCCAATTTCACTGGCCGATAGGAAACGCTGCCTCCGCTACTGATAAAATCCATCTGCACAGCCTCATCTGAAATAATATTTAAATTAATATGGAATGTAAGAGATCAAAAGATGGTATGCACCATACCAAACGTATCTCATATTCTTATTTCTCAAAACACAATACAACGAGAAAGAGGAAAGATACGAGAGGGTTATAGACACTATAGACAGGTCACTATTAATAATATTCATTGCTGATGGTGTATAATGTTCGGCTGGACGTTGGTAAATTACCCTCGTCATCCATTTTTTATCTTGGGTGCAACGCTAATTGCATATATACCTTTTTGTTCATTTCGAAAGCTGTAAGAATCGATGATGGCAAGATATATCGGGAACTTCATCTTGTGAAAAGGAAAAGGTCTTTTGTCGAAATCGCCTGATTCATGTGGAATGAAGAAAACTGATGAGATGGATTGTGGTGATGGATCCCACCTAAGAGGTTTCTGTAGTTTTATTTCTTTATATCATGTTCATTGTTGGTTCGTCGAAAAAGTTCTGTTTGCCCTGAATGGTTCTCTTATTTATATCCCACAAAGATTTCCTAAATTTTACCAACACCATAATCAACTTAAGATGAATGAATCAGTACATAACAAATTCTGAATTAGAATGAAGATTCCTATTATGGAATTGATTGTCCAACCATGAATACGAAAATAATATTGGCATAAATATCACTAATTACTTCATACGTTCAATAATTCATAATCAATTACTTTGATTAACCTACGACACTTCCAGTTCGAACTATCATGGTCTTTGTGTTTCACTTCTGCCCTAGTTATATATTATACTAACCAGTTCTTCTAGCCGTGTCTGCAATTCTTATCAAATTGAGCAGATACTGAGTCTTCGCCATAAAGGAACACTGGCCTGAGGAAACACTTGAAAAATTCTCAGAAATTCAGAGAAGAAAATCCATTCGGTTTTGTGCTATGAGAGTTTATCGTCAACGTTGTAGACCTATTTTCAAAAACTTTTAGCGTAACCAATTCTTTTTCCACGTCCTAAATGAACATTTTGGCTATCTAAGGAGTAATGACGATTTTATTACACTTGCCAAGTTGCCAGAGCGTCTGTTCTCAGTTGGGCGACCCAGGTTCGAATCCTGGGTGTAGTAGAATTTTTTTCATACATTATTTCCTGTCCAAAAACGGAGCCAAAGCAGGTTGGGTTCCACTTCAGAAAATGTAGGTCCCGGGTATTCCTTTCTCGCACAAGCTCTTGAATGAACTTCTGAGGGGTTTTCTAGACACCTGGTATGTTCGTCCAGGGAATTGGCATACCACTTTTATTAAATGCACCACAACTGCCCATAAAACCATCCATTGCGATTTTTATACTCCTGGAGAAGCTTGTATTATAGAGTGTGAGCAAGTTTCAGACAATATGAATGATGTCCGAGAGGTTGGTGTTGTTGTTCCATGTGTTGTTGTTCCATGTTTCTTTTCATTAGTGAATGTAATCTTGTGTTGATAAGTTCAAAAATCGTTTAAATAAACATTTTGATTCATGATCTGATTGGAATATCGGGAATTCTGAATTATTCATATAGTTCAGAATCAAAATCAAAAATGTGTTTTTTATCTCGTTAACGAAGTCTGATTACATAAAAGTTATTTGAAAAATGTCAGACAAATATTATTATAATGGAGTTAGATACCAAATATGAAAACACAAAAAATTCGACAATTTCAAATACAACTACCTGAAGCACATGCAAAACAATAGAAAATATTAAAATATAAAAAACTCCTGAAATTTTAAAAGGGGATATATCTATGACATTGTCAAGCAATCATATGTATCATTGTAGTATTTTTCGAGATCATAGCATGGCTTATCGAGTTAATCACTTTCCACTAATTTTTTAGTTTGCATTCAATGAAATGCACATTATTACAATGCATCTGAAAAGCTAAAGCAAATTCATGTTTCTGGTTTAAGATGTGAGAGAATAGTTTGTATTCAAGATTGGACATTGAAAAGCTATTCTTGAACAAATACTTATATGGACCTTATTCTTATGTTCAACCGACCCTGACAAGTGTTTCATTATGTAATAGCATCTTCAAATATCATTATTCGCTTGAATTTTTCGAAATTTGATTAACATTCATGTTGTATATCAACATAAACGCAGGTTAACTGAACCAAGTTCATTTGAACCACAGTTTACTTGAGTTTCTACAAGTGACCATTCTGTCATGAAGAATGAACACATTGTACACAAACACAAAGAGAAAGGTGGAGAAATGTAAGAAACATTAAAAATTTTATTGGCAGCTGATCAGTAGCAATGTTTCATTCAATTGATTCAATTGTAAATAATCATGAAGTAATGAAATATCAGCAATACATCCACTCTGAAATTATGCCAACGAATTTTGTTGCTGCCGCTCGTCAACTATTCTACTGCCGTTGACTGAGGGCAGTTTACCATCGCCCAATCATCCGATTAAAAAGAAACATGACATTTTGAATGATGAAAGAATAACAAAAATCAAAATTGATTATGTGAATTCCATACTCTGAAATGTTGAAACAGATATCTAGAATTGATATATAAATGAATATATTTATTTCTGATTTCAATGGACTGGAATATTCATCAGACGTATCCGAGATGAAGATGGCATTCTTCATACTCAATACTCATCCCCTCATTAGTTGCCGAACATGTTTTTTTGTTTTGGAAAAAAAATTCTTCATACAAATGGTAATGGAACCTAGCGGTATTTTTCTAGCACGATCCGCCTGAACAAAGAGAATGCTGAAGGCTTTGGAATATGAATACAACATTATTTTTCATCATTGGGAACTCGTATGTGCATTCATATAATTCATAAATACAAAAAAATATGTGAAATTTAGAGGCGGGTTTTTTTGCAAAACCTTCAAAATCAACCCATCCACGTACCACAAAAAATATAGAAATTATAACTTCAAAGGAGAAAAATAGAAAAAAACTACAAACACTCTTCGTTGATAAGTATGTGTCACTGGGTTACATAGAAATCACTTTTTCTTGTTCAAGCATATGAAAATTGAGTCAAATAGCAAAAATAGGAATATCTACACAAAGCAAAATAGAGAGCTATTTGTAGAAAAAATCTTACTCATAATATTCATTCAAACCCATACATAATATTTCATTTAAACCCATACAAGATCTAGTTTCGCTCAGAAAAAATTATGTTTTCAGCTTTTCAGTGGGAAAGAGGGGTTTCTGAAAACTTAAGCAAGAAAAAAGTTATGTCTATGTAACCCAGTGCCTGTCGTCGCCATATAGACAGAGGAGTAGCTGTTTGAGATGAACTTTTTCTTCGTTTTTGTGAATTAATAAAGCGTCTCCGAATTATGTACACGTACCTATCAACAGAGAGTGTTTGTAATTTTTTTTTATTTTACTTCTTTCATAGAAGTTGTAATTTCTATTTTTTTGATTCGGAAAAGAAAAAATAATTCATCAAACTCCTCTCCACAAAAATACCCAAGTTCCTAATTATCATATAACACGCTTCCATGCATAAATGATAATAATGAATTAAATTTTCATATAAAATCTAGTACACATATAAAATTAGTAAAACAGATTCTTTCTATCGTTTCACCCTCTTGGTGACATTCTGTCCAATGGTTCTGAATGAAAATATTATATATTCTTCCTTTCAACCGTGAAATTCGTCATCAAAACGTCTGGATCTACATCTCCATCCGCGTGAAAGGTGATTGATCATCAACATTACATTCACTCGGGGCTTCTTTCATTAAATGTCATTGCAAAGCGTTTGTTATAGGTACCCACATATCGAATTGAAAAAAAGGTAATGCAGAAACTATCCAGGAATGTCAGCATAATCCGATTTTGCTACCGCCAGGCAGCGCTAGTGTACCTCAGTGGATATCAAACCACAGAAACTAAAACAAAAGAGAATGGGCAGTTGATGAGGCCAATTCAGCGATTGTTTCCACTGGAGTTGAATATTCAAGAAGATGATGATATGAAGACGAGGGTGCAAAACCATATGAAAGCAGATGACGAAAGAATCGAAGAGAAAGTTCAGAGAGATAGATAACCCAAGCCTAAGCCTGAGTTATCTCAAGAAATTGTGGAGAGAACGAGATATGGAAGAAGAGTTGAACCACCAGATAGACTTGACCTTTGAATTTATTCAATATGAGTTTTGAGTCGTGATTTGTGACTCAAAAGGTGGGAGTGTATTGAAAATATTTCGATGCAGATTCCATCGTTATTTTTGAATATTCTATAAACTTCTCAGAAGACTCTGTAAGATTTTGATGTATTGATTAGAACTTGTCGAAATAATAAATAGTCTGTCATTCTTGCGTTTCAACTAAAAAAGCCATTTTTATTAGTATTTCACCATTGTAAATCCTTTTGGATACGTGAGATTTCACCGGGTAGGTGTAATCGATTGCATTTTCTATACTTCGGTGTTTGAAAGGTCATAAGATCTCTTTCTACCACGATACCGTCGTTCAGTTCCTCTCTGGAGCTCGAGTAGAAGGCTTTAGGGATCCTTTCACCACACTTTCCATTTATATCCGTCTCTATTTCGGTTCTGGCTCCATCTAGAGACCTATCTGCCTGAACTATCATCATATATCATCA
The DNA here is from genome assembly GCA_032362365.1 of Zygogramma bicolorata. NCBI lineage: Eukaryota > Metazoa > Arthropoda > Insecta > Coleoptera > Chrysomelidae > Zygogramma > Zygogramma bicolorata. The sequence continues at coordinate 201,912 of JAVJAQ010005383.1, read as the reverse complement.
CTTGCATTCGATATGGCCTTGCTGTGATCTCAATTGCGATAAGAGCAAAGCTGAAACAGAATAATCAATCTAACTTTGTCATTTTCGATTGTCTGTCTTTCATATTGGAGTCAGACATGACTTCGGTGTTTGAAAGGTCATAAGATCTCTTTCTACCACGATACCGTCGTTCAGTTCCTCTCTGGAGCTCGAGTAGAAGGCTTTAGGGATCCTTTCACCACACTTTCCATTTATATCCGTCTCTATTTCGGTTCTGGCTCCATCTAGAGACCTATCTGCCTGAACTATCATCATATATCATCACTTGCATTCGATATGGCCTTGCTGTGATCTCAATTGCGATAAGAGCAAAGCTGAAACAGAATAATCAATCTAACTTTGTCATTTTCGATTGTCTGTCTTTCATATTGGAGTCAGACATGACTTCGGTGTTTGAAAGGTCATAAGATCTCTTTCTACCACGATACCGTCGTTCAGTTCCTCTCTGGAGCTCGAGTAGAAGGCTTTAGGGATCCTTTCACCACACTTTCCATTTATATCCGTCTCTATTTCGGTTCTGGCTCCATCTAGAGACCTATCTGCCTGAACTATCATCATATATCATCACTTGCATTCGATATGGCCTTGCTGTGATCTCAATTGCGATAAGAGCAAAGCTGAAACAGAATAATCAATCTAACTTTGTCATTTTCGATTGTCTGTCTTTCATATTGGAGTCAGATATGACTTCGGTGTTTGAAAGGTCATAAGATCTCTTTCTACCACGATACCGTCGTTCAGTTCCTCTCTGGAGCTCGAGTAGAAGGCTTTAGGGATCCTTTCACCACACTTTCCATTTATATCCGTCTCTATTTCGGTTCTGGCTCCATCTAGAGACCTATCTGCCTGAACTATCATCATATATCATCACTTGCATTCGATATGGCCTTGCTGTGATCTCAATTGCGATAAGAGCAAAGCTGAAACAGAATAATCAATCTAACTTTGTCATTTTCGATTGTCTGTCTTTCATATTGGAGTCAGATATGACTTCGGTGTTTGAAAGGTCATAAGATCTCTTTCTACCACGATACCGTCGTTCAGTTCCTCTCTGGAGCTCGAGTAGAAGGCTTTAGGGATCCTTTCACCACACTTTCCATTTATATCCGTCTCTATTTCGGTTCTGGCTCCATCTAGAGACCTATCTGCCTGAACTATCATCATATATCATCACTTGCATTCGATATGGCCTTGCTGTGATCTCAATTGCGATAAGAGCAAAGCTGAAACAGAATAATCAATCTAACTTTGTCAGTTGGAGGTGGTTGTGTGTCCGGCTCATGATCGAGGGGTCGTGGGTTCGATTCTTCATTGGTGAAGATATCTTTCTCTGGATAATTACACTCTGACGACGTATTGGAGAATGATTCTTCCACATTTCAAGCTTGGCGGGTCTGCGAATAGTCATGCTGCTTTTCAGGTATGGCGGAGAGATGATTTCGGAGTCTTATGACGTTTGGTGTGAAAAACGATAAGTAGCATTCATTACTACTACTACGTGTTTTTAATCAAGATTTTATTGGATTTTGATGAAAAATGTTGAATGAAGGTTAGTGGTTGAATAGGGAATATGCATAATTTTTTTTATGTCGTGAATCGATAATTCACATATTTATAAAGTAGAAAAAAATAAGAATAAAAATATTCAAATTATTGTTTGAACTGGGATGTAAAACACTGAATAAATTTGAGCTGTTCAAAGAAGTAGCGCGCGCTTTGGAAGACATCACAGGACATTTCCCGTGTTTGTTTACTCTAAGATGGTGTTTCCTCTGGAGGTTCACACCATCTGCACCAGTTTCAGAGATTTACTCCGTAAGGAGTAGATAGTTCGAACTTTTTGTGTTCACAGTCCAGCCAAGTGTCACTGATGAGACCTGGTGGGTCGAAACAGCTGTCTGACATTGGATTAGTGAACGCAATCATTTTGAACATAGAAATTCTGATTTCTGTGAAGGGTTGCAGCTTTCTGCAGGTTGACCGAAGTCGATTCTCGATCGCGGCGGGCTATTTGTTGCGTCTTCGCCGTACGATGGCCCGCTGTAAGAGGTCTCCTCTGCCTTGGGCAGTAGGAGTTTTAGACTTTGGTCGTCACCCAGCAGATGGCGTTGCCTCTTGGAGGTTTACACCATCTAAATCAGTTACTCTTAAGCTTGTCATTTACTCGAAAATATTTCCAGTTCCAAATGCTATATAGATCATGAAAGGAGCTAACAAACCGTCTTACAAGTTTTGTATTGCACAAAGGTTCAAAAATACTATTGGAAATACACCCGATAAAGTGGTGTTTTGTATTCCAAGCGATGCGAACTTACGAAAACATTTGTGTAAGTTAGTGTATTATATCGTGAAGACCATTTCAATGAAAGTGGGCAGAATTTTTTCATATGCAGCTCAGTGTGAACTGGTCAGAAGCATAGCTGGGCATTAACTCGTTAATCCGTTAATCGTTAATTAACGAAGTTAACATTTTGATTAACGGATTAACTTTTAAGTTAACTTTTAAAAAGGTTAACGGATACGTTAACTTTCGTTAATATGTCCGTTATGTCCGTTAATCGTTAATCCAATGCCGAATAGTTTCCGCACGGCATAGTCAAGTGACGGTTAACGCGTTGCAGCGAGTGAAACAAAAACAAAACAAGATATATTTTGCAGAGGCGTGCGAGTGAGAAACAAAACTGCGAGGAGATTTCTTTCATCTGACGTTTGATCATTCCATTACTTAGCGCAGGTGTTTAGGGTATTGTCCGATAGTAACCACTACTCACCGATTTTTTGACAGCGGTTTCCTGAAAAACTTGTAATCAGTGCCCACTTTCAGGACACATGTTAGTTTCAAGTTCAAAGCAGACAGAGGACTACCTATGGTGTCAGGAACTTCCATAACAGAGGCATTCATGTTCAAAAATATGAAAAATACTCTCGACATATGACAACAGCGGTTAGGTTTGCTGTGTTTCTCGGGGAACAGATATTCATAAACCTATTCATTGAATACAAAAGTGCTATACCCTCAAGCGCTGCAGTTGAACGTCTTTTTTCCACGGGTAAAGACATTTTAACACCAATACGAGCCTCGCTTTCAGACGACATCTTCAACTTGTTAATGTTCATGAAGGGTAATATGCACCTTATGCCCGACGATTAAATTGCACATCTGAATTATACAAGTATTTCGTTTCGTTCCTAACCTGTTAACATCCAAACTCAACAGGTTTTTAATTCATAAGTTCACTAACGCAACGAAATAAGGATGCAATTTACACATACTAACGGATTAACGATTAACGTTAACTTGCGTTAATTCTTCCGGAATATAACGCGTTAACGTTTAACGAAGCTAACTTTTTTTGTAACGGATTAACGATTAACGAAGTTAATTAGTTGATTAACGGTGCCCAGCTATGGTCAGAAGTATTTTTTGAATTAAGCCCAGTTCATCTAAACGTGAGGTCAAGTAATGCCAATCAGTAAGGCACGATAGCAGAAAGAGATGGTTTATGTAAACGTTAAGTACCCATATTTCTCTTGGAAGTTTTGTTTCACAATATTGGCACCGATAGTCAGTGGAAATGTAATTATGTTTGAAATTTTGCGTTTTATCAATAGTCGTTTTCGTTTTTTTTTTGAAATTGTGGACGTTGAAACTTCGATAGCAGTAATTGCAATTTTATCATCATCTACTATTTACTGGATAATGAAGAGCCAATATCTAGTGAATTTCTGGTTACCAGACGTCAAGTATCGGCTGATTTCGTAAAAAAAGTTCATTTTGATTGGCCAGAAGAGGTGAGGGAGTAAGGTAGAAGTTGAATAATCGTAATCTCCTACGTTACCTTTCTTACTTTGCATTACTACTACTACATCATGAACGTTCATATATGCTATCTGTAATTTATCTTTTTTAATTTTTTGCGTTACTTTTCCCAACGTTTACATGAACTAGGCTTCAGATATTCAGCAATAGAGAACTAACCTACCCCATATCGATTCATAATAGGTTAGAGGTTATGTTTTGAGGTATATAGTTTTTGTTGTTGTTCAAAGGAAAGCAATGAACATACATTCTTATCTCTCCGAAGAGTTTTTTCAAGTGCGCGTTAATTCTATACATTTCTCCATTTCCTTCCCTCTTAAAATGTAGTAGAAGCTACTAGCGCCCTCCGGCAAGGCATGATCTTGTACCTGCATTTGAAGTAAGCAGTATTTATTTTTATGGAATAACGCAAATTCGTCAATCCTCCAAAAATCATGGAATATCTTGGGCTTGAACAAAATATGAAAATTCTGAAAATAATTAGTACTAACTTAGATTGTTTACTCGAGTTTTTTCAGCTGTTTTGATCTGTAAGCGTGCTCTGCAAATTCTACATTCAATGTGTTATTTTCATTCCAACACTCATATTCTTACTGAAACATGCTGACAGAATAAAGAAATCTTTATCACCGTTTTCCTCATGTCCTCGGTCATCTCAGCTTCCGACTGTCTAGCTCCCAACAAAAACCGTCGGTCAATTCCATCTTAGGAACGGAACTCATATGAAACTCGATTTATAATCCATTTAAAGAATCGAAATACGAGGAATTATATGAAATTTGGAATTTGGGAAGAGGGTGAGTTGATGGGCTGCATCCGCTTGAAATTGACCAAGGTTTCCGTATATTCAAAAAGGTTTGGACACATCAATTAAAAAATTCAATAATTTCACTCAAACATGTATTGAATAACTCAATGAATTTCCTAACCATCACTTGAATAATGATAAACATAATTTCGTAACTTTCCATAAACCATCTCATGCGGACAAAGATATACATCTGTCCTCATTTTGTCTATACCAAGTTGATTTTCCACTTCAATTCCAGAGCATTTTTAGAGCTACTGCTGTTTCAATCTCAAAAACTTTACTCGAAAGATAACTACCTGAATTCTTGAAAAATTCCTGAAAAACAATTGAAACAAATTTAATTTCAAGGACTTACGACTGAGAGACTAAATTGGGTGATTTACATTGACACATCCACCCCCCCCCTTCTACAGTATGCTTCACAGATTATTGCATATTCCACTTTACCAAAAAATAGGTTTCCCTTTGTATGAAATGGTTAATATAGGTACCTACGTCCTGAAAAATTGATTGGTATACCATAAATGATGTCTGTTACTTTGTCGTTTCTCCAATAGTGGAGAAGAGTCGTAAACGAATCGAGAACATCTACTTTCTTAAAATAAATCATGCAACATGTGCCATGGGATTGTCTGAAAATACTCAGAAATGATAAAATATGCTGTTATAAGCTCCAATCACCATAATTCAAGAGAATTTTAATAATTACCTTTCGATATTTTATAGCCTTTTGATTAATACATGAAAATATTAAAAATGTAAAATACGGTAAACACAAAACCCACACATATCTGTGAAATATACGGTGTTTATAGTCCACGGCTGGTAAAGGAGTGGTATATAAGGAAAAAATAGATTTATCGAGGCTATAAATGTTTGATATGGCTCAAGGATTGCGGTATTATACATTTACGGGCGAACCGATATATTAGAAATTCATTTTCCTGCTCGAAAAATTGGCAGACAGTATCGCCTCCTGATCAATAAAATGAAATTGAGTATAACTTTTTCAAGGGCAACCTCTTTGAAATTGATTTTTGAGCGATAAAACAGCGTTGGCGTTTTCTGATTAACAAGCTTGTCTTTCATCGAAATCAATTACGTGCTTTGGTTTGGGGATATTAATGCTTCTGTGATATTTTGCACACCTTCAAACGACTTCCTCAACACCATCGTGCAGTAAGATTTTGGGAGTCGCAAACATTTTTCATTGAATAACATCTATGTTTTTGGAGAAAAATTATATTATGTTATTGTTGGCGATTCCTCGCTCACTTCTTCGGAACATCGTAGAAGGGTCGGAGACTTGTCTCTCTTCTATAGATATTTCCACAGTCGGCAGTATCAACAAGGATGACCAGACGAGTGCAGAATTCCCACCCCTTTGTTGGGAGCTTGAAGACTTGTCGAAACTCTGTTGCACTGGGACATTTTTCCAAGCAGCTGAACTATGGAACTCCTTGCCGAGAGATACTTATAATTTTGGAAGAATCAAAGTGGTAATTCGTATCTCCTGCCCCGTGATTCACGCTGTGTTCTTTGAACACTACAGGGCATCCTTCTGGTGTGAATCTGTATATAACAAAATATCGTATTTTCAACTCAACACTAAATATTTCAAGACGAAACTTTCATTTGTGTGGTCAAGTTTATACTAATTTTTTCAATAGACTGCACATCCTAGATATGAGTTTGAACTACTGATTTCTCAAGCCTTTCATTGCGGTGATTGAAAAATATTATATTTATTATAATCAGGTAGCATAATGTTATAATGCCCAGATCACTGAAAACTTCATTTAGGCGAATGTAGGCTTTCACGGCCGGTGTTGATACATCGCAAGTTTTTCAGGCTTGAGGGTCTTATCCTGGAATTTGGAGTTCCGGAACTTTCGGCTGCATCTGCGGCAGCCATCTTCAGTGACATGCTCGTAGTTGAACTCCTTCCTGTGAGTCTACTATGCCTACATAGTCTACTATGTCTACAGATGCAGCCAAAAGCTCCGGAACTCAAAATTCCAGGATACGGCCCTCAAGCCCGAAAAACTTGCGATGTACTTCCACTTATCTTTCAATTAACGAACTTGAAGAGCATACTGAGTCAGATATTGAGTTTAAAATGAAATTTCCCAGAATGTCCTTATCTAGAACTGATAGAAATGAAGAAATTTGATCTATTGTTGGACAATAATTACTTGGAATTGCATCGCAATAGATGAGTTAAAATATACACGATTGAAATTGGTAGGGATAACGTGATGGTAGCCAGTTAATCAAGGTTTTCTGAGAATTATATCTGAATTGAAAATCGATATATATTGTTGTGTCAAAGTAAAATGTCTCTTATTTGTGAATCAATTACATCACAATGAGAAAATCATAAGAAAAGTGCATTCGAGAGATAATTTGATATCACATGCTCTTCAAAGATTATTCTATTTTGTGAAATAGTGAGACTGAGAGTATTAAGATAATATGTTATTTTTGTCATCTTGTATAAAGAAAAACACTTGTCCTAATTCGATAAGCGAGATGAAAATCTGAAAAACATTCGAAGAATTTGGTATCAAAAGAAAAAATCCACTGTCCATGCAAAATGGCTACTGAAGTAGTTATTTGTGGGTCCAATAAAAAGGAAATTAACAGCACATCGAGTTGCGTACATGCAAGATCATTTTCATGACATTATGTATTTTAAGTAGGCGTTGCAAATAGACAAACTTTATGATATTGGTTGATATCATTTACCTACGTAGAGATTAAAAATGTTTACGAACGTTTGGGTTTCGTTCTAATAAATGCGTTTGGAATACCAATAATATTTAAAGGCAACGGTTTATCATTGAAAACTGAGTGAGGCTTCAGTTATTGTACAATATTGAGAGCTACAATATCGTATGAGGGTTAACTTGTTTTCTATGACACTGTTGGTGTGTGCATGTTTGCATCAGAATGACCTTCTGAATGAAAATCGAAGAGGTTGAAAAGTTTCGTAGAGGCCGGGAAAGTTATTTCCTTCCTTCTCTTTTTCTGGGTGAACGATTGGTCACTTTTCAACCTGAAAGTGGCTTAGAAACAAGCACATTTTCTAAAGATTGTGAATTGAATCATGATTTTTACTGAAGAGATCTAACTTGAGTCAACAGCAAGCATTAAACTAAACAATCTATCTCTATGTTGCAAAAATGTTGATTTTTCTGAAACGTTTCCAGATACAGCGGTTATTCTTCGCATAGCTGCAATGAAAAGGATCAGAAGGAAAATATCAAATCAAAGTATGATATTCTCCAAGATCATACGATTTTATTGACGAGTCATATGAAATACCGCAAAATAACATAAACGCAAGGCAAAGAAAATATAAGTTTTATACATCTACCCCTCGCATCAAAACTCGAATACCGCTGACACAACTTGCATTGTCGTTAAAATACATATGGACAAGGCTATCAGATCATTTCCCTAAAATCGAGACAATGGTGAAAACCTTAGCGGTACAAGTTATTGTTTACAGGAAGTTTGATAAATATAATCGAGATCATAGAAAATTGCAGAATCATCAAGGAAATATTATTTTGTTCACCGCAATTTGTGTAGAGGTTAGCACGTTTGTACTTCAAACGGAAGACCAGGGTTAAAATCCCCGCCAGACCACCGTGCTGGGTAATCGCACGTTAAACGGTAAGGCCTCGTTGATCCATTGCTCACACAAGTTTGGACTTCTGAGGGTTGACGTTCGTCAACTGGTTAACGGAACGAATATTTTTTTTAAGAACAATTAGGCCTGTTTCGATTATCATTACAAAAATATTAACTGATAATATTTGCGGAAAAAGTGTGATGGGAACATCATTTTCGAAATATTTTCTCGCTCAAAGAGAATGGTATCTCCGTATCTCTGGTCACATTCTCATGAGCGATAAACTACCAAAAAGTGAAATCAAGCCTTTTGAAATACGAAGCACAGGTAGATCCGATCCACAATTCGGGTTTCAATTTATTCACGAGTGATTACCAGACAAACTCCATCGCCGAGCTAATATAGATTTACGCTAACGATAAACCCCGCTCACGAATTATTAATTATCGAATACGAGAAATTTATGTGGCTTTGTTTCTTTGTAAAGAACCTTTTCGACGGAGCTGTACACTGCACTGCCTAAACTGGTTTTTTCCTCAGAATTTCAAACATAATTCAAAATTTCAAATAGAAGAATTATTAAAGAAATATTGGGCAGACTGTATAATTACTAGTCTGGTTGTGTCAGATATGATATATGGGCGGTCGGAAAGAGAGCGTCACTCTCGTTTCGTAGTAGATTGGAGAGAGACAGGCGAATGCGTAGGCCGCCTTTGGTATTTTATTTATATAGAAACTGTGTTTCGTATGATTTGTATTAATGTAGCTGGATCCTGTGTATAAAAAGCCATTATAATGGACTTTAATATTAATACCAGTCTCTGGGAACCTTTTATCATCTCAATTATTAATTACTTGGTGATATCGTGCTTTATTTAAATTACCATTAGCTCGGCTGCAGATGCAGATATGTCATACGGGATGTATTATCTTCTGAGAACCAAGTCACTGGTCAGAATTGTTTCTTACCGGTCGAATAGGCGATTCTCGTAAAACATGGACAATTCGCGGTTACTCTCCGAATGAATCTAGGTGAATAATAGTATATCACGAAACGAAGAGAATAAGTCATGAATGAGGCTTGATCGAAAACTCTGAGCACTACGAATTAGCCGAGTGCGGTAATTCGCTAGTGCATGTAACTAGCCTTATCCTCGAGTTCCGTACTGTACTTTTTCTACTACCACCATGCTTGTGCAGTGATTTATGCTGGTGTAGCAAAAATTTCTTCGTTATCCCTCATTTTCAATAATCAACGAGACACTGTATGACAGCAAGTAGGTAAAACAATTGCTGCTTCATGGATATAACTAGATACAGTACCAATCCACGAACTGTTGAACAATTTTACAAAGAATTTGAAACGAAAATTCGCTGAATTTGGCTTTTGAGCAATTGAATGTAGTCACGAGAACAAACTTATCGGGTCGAATGTTACATATCCCATGGTTAAAAAAACAATTCCGGAAGCGGCCGCCATTAATTCAAAATACAAGTGTATTCTAACACTTGTCAAATACGTAATGGACAGTTCAAAATAGTAACAGTAGTTCTTCGAAAAAATCGTCATTTCTTTCAAATGAATTTCAAACAAACAAACCATTTTTGGAAATAGAAAAGGAATTGTTATTGGTAGTCACAGAAAGTTTACGAACGATTCTCAACCAAAGACATTATAAAAAACTTGGATAGAGAGCACGGATCCTAAGACTGATGAAATGCCGTGGTTGGCAATATGAATTATACACCGGTAACGTCTCATTTCTCATTTGAAAATAGCACGAGTGTGAAGGAAGAACACTATGACTAATCAATAATATGGGATTCAAAAATCTTTTTCCGAGTGGTACATGACGTTAGCGGAGGTCAAAACACTTACTTAATTCCGATGCGCATGGAAATAAGCATAATAATGACGACTATTGCCAACCAAGAATCTTCCCTTCACTCATCTCTCATTAAGTGGTTGCATTTCGAATGGAAAGGTGACGTGCCGACAGTCCAGGTATTCTATAAGGTATATGTTCTCAACAGATCTCAGTTAGCCAACTCCAAATTCAAAACACTTGATACACGACACGCGTTTCGCTAACAAAGTGTGCATGTTCATGTGATGCATTGATAGCACTGCATCAATGATTCTCAAAGCCATCTGTGAAATTTAATGAATTAATGACTTGTTTCAAGACCATTGTATGAACCGAGGTAAATAATAGGAACTAGAAAACAAGAGCAAACGTTACCAACAGATCACACACACATAAAATTCACCAATTTGATTTTGAGGAGACAACAATATCGGAAATACAAAAAACTTCACTATACTTTGTTCAACCATCCTTTGCCGTTACGTCATACGTTTTCCAACTTTATCTCTCATTCATGAAATGGATGAGACGGAATTATGACGTCATTAACGTATGTCTAATGTCGATGTGAATTTTATTTGTCATTTTTTATAGTTCAGTTGTCATAGTTTGATTTTTTCAGTATTTTTGGTCATTTTCGCCTTTTTCAGTTAATTTTTCATTGTCAAAATGCCTTTCCGGTTTAATGAGAAAGAGCAAAGCTTAAATTTGAAGTCAATTGACTACTAAAGAGATGCTGGAATGCCGCTTTTACCGTTAAATGCAGTCTACAACGTATGTATCTACCTATGTTATGCAAAATGTAAGTCTTTATTGATTTGATTTTATTTAATTCTTTAGCGTGTTGCTGATGCTCCAGAAATATCTATTAGAACTAATCAAAAACTAGCTACCAGTGAAATGGAAACTGATAAAGACTACAAAATCAAAGTTCATGCCGGACATGTTTATGCTCGAGGATCATCGATTTATATCATACACATAGATTAAAGAAAACAGGAGATAGAACATGCTCAACTGCGCACTCTGCCAATTTCCCCTGATATTCCCACTCCTAAGGTCCGCCAATCAAATCGTATATCCCCACCAACGTACCGATTTGAAGGATGTGCACGCTTGTCAAAGTTTGTTATTAAGTGTCAATGTCATGTGTTTCGTGAACTTTTTCGGCAAAAAATGTCATGATGTGTTGTGGGGCCATGCAGATACTACTTCATTTCAAATGATAAGAAGGATATGAAATCTGTTCATCTATTCCGGTAAGTCTGTTATGAGTGCGGTATGGTTTTGATGGGAGTGGCCAGGACACCAGGTCCGTAGTTGTTTCACAGTCGAAGTTGACAATAATTTGTTTTCCATACCCCGATGAATGAGACCAACGGGAAAAATCGCGATGGTAATTCCATATCGTTCGAATATTGCGTTTTGATTTCCACAAGCCATCTCAAATATTGCGAACAAATAAAATAAATAACGAGGAGTTCCATTAGTTTGCAAATCTGAATTGAACTTCATATTACATTCGGATAATACGTAATGAGGTTACTCTTCTGCAAGTTTGCTCTTGGTTTTCACGCCCTGTGATAATATAAAAAAAACGATGAGTGGTTATGTCAAAATTTCTCAAAATTCACACAAATTTTAATACCCACGGCAATTTTGTGTTTGTTCTTTTTTGCATCTAGATATAACTGTTCTGCTAGACGAAATCATATCATAACATGACCTATTAGTAGATCAAACGAACTTACCTTAGTGAAGTTCGATCCTAATTATACGAAGCGTCTCGTCCGAGGTGATCACAATGTAGTACCCTGCTTTACGTCAAATGTCACCACAATTTTCCAAGGTTAATAAATTCGAACTCGCCCATCTCGGCGTTCCACGCGCTGGTGAACCTACCTGATTTCTTCATTACCTTCAAAGTATTACCGTCGCAACTAGGTGATCACGGGTGAGGTTTTTTTTTTTTTTTTTTTTTTTTTTATTTTGGGGAGGGGTGTGATCACCTCGGACGAGACGCTTCGTATAATTAGGATCGAACTTCACTAAGGTAAGTTCGTTTGATCTACTAATTATACTTGCGTCTCGTCCTCAAGATCACAATGTAGATGTTCAAAGTGGTTGCGACATAAATAAAGAATCAATTTCCAATATAATTGTCTTTATTTTCAAACCTTTATTCTAGCAGCTAACAATCGATTTTCCTTATTTTCTGACAAGGTGGAGATTTGAACCGCGACAAATGGTTAAATAATTCACTGTCCAAGCAGTTCTGATGAGAGGATCGAGTTTGCAAAACCTGTTTTGTTATACAAAGGTCGGTTGTAAAAGTTTGCGAAAACTTTAGACTGATTGGACCAACCTGCAGTGCTCCGAATTAAATCTATATTGATGCCGTTCCTAAAAGCTGCTGAAGTAGCAGCGTGCCTAGTGCTGTGTGCTGTAAATATCGAAGTATCTAGGCCACTTTTTTGGAGAGTTCTTTTTATCCAGCGGCTTAATGTCTGTGAGGAAGCATTATGATAGGGCTTCTTGAAAGTTATGAATAATTTCTTGGCTCCGTTTCTTATGCTCATGGTTCTCTCCAAATAAGTGTGTAAGGTATTTGCAGCACATATTTCAGGCCGTTCTTGGAACTTTGGTAATATTAAAACTGGCTGGAGATTGCCCTTGCTGGTTGATTTAATTTGGTCTGGTATCATTATTTCCAGTCCTTCCTGGGTTTCCCTTATGTTTTCAATTGCAATTAATGAGAATGTTTGTACTCTATGGGCCGTAACTAATGCCAACAATGTTATTGTTTTCAATGATAGTAGTTCAAGAGTCAAGTCTTCGTTGGGAAAGAGTGATTTTAGATAGTCCAGAACTATAGCTGGATCCCACGTGAAATTATAACGAGGTCTAGGGGGTCTTAAATTCTTTACACCCTTAAGGAATCGTATAACTCTATGATCATTGCCTATTTCTGGCCCTATAATGAGGCTCAGGGATGATCGTATAGAGTTTAAGGTTCCAAATGTGGCTCCATTGAGAAAAATCTCATTCAAGAACTTTATGACAGTTGGAATCGATGTTGTGAATAATTCGTGATTGTTATGTTTACAAAACTGCCACCAAAGCCTGAGTCCGTGATTGTACTGCTTTAACGTGGAGTTCGATATTGATGATACCATAACTTCGACTGATGTAGGAGGTAATCCTTTTCGCAGAAAAGCTTGTTCGACACAATGCCTACCACCAGGGAAAGTGTCTTCCAGAGAGGGTGTGGAAATCTGTCGGAAGATAGTAATAATTCAGCACTTGGTTTGCAATATAATGGTTCAGAGATGAGCATCTTTTTAAAGAGAGGAAACCAAGGTTGTGAGGGCCAAAAGGGCACCACCACAATTCCACAAGCACGGTCTTGCAAAATCTTTTTTAGCATACGAAGGATCAGTGAAAAAGGTGGAAATGCATAGAAATGATATTCAACCCATTTCATTGTAAAAGCGTCAACCATAAAACAATCTGGATCAGGATGCCACGAAACAAACTTTTCACATTTTCTATTGATTCGGCTGGCAAATAAATCAATATTAGGACTACCAAAAATTTGCACTATTTTAGAAAACACTTCCTGGTTTAGTTCAAATTCTATTTCGCTTAAGTCTTTACGAGATTGACCATCAGCTTCAGAGTTGTCTGCGGATTTAATATAAGACGCATATATCCAAATATTCCTCAATTCACACCACTGCCATATCTCCCTTGCTAAGTTATTTAAATGGGGAAATTGAACACCCCCCATTCTATATATGTAGGATATAGCAGTGGTGTTATCAATTCTCAGTAGAATACTAGAATTGGTAACATTTTTGGCATAGCATTTGAGGCCAAAAAATGCGGATAATAGTTCTAAAAAATTTATATGCTGTGTTTTGTCATTCTCGGACCAAAAACCAAATGATTTTTGTCCATTACAAACTATGCCCCAACCTGTCAAGGATGCATCTGAATAGATTTCCATTGAAAAGGGTTTTTCTATGATATCATTGTAGGTTGATGGTATGTTACAGATCCACCAGTTTATATCCTCTTTTATATACTTCGGGACCTTCATTGTTCGATTATAATTACCACCGGACAATTTTAGCGCTAAGTATTTAGCTCTTTCAAGTTTCTTTGTGAAGACCCAACCATATTTGACCGCAGGACAGGTCGAAATAATGACACCAACTATGTGAGCAAAATGCCTTATAGTGCAATATTCTTTCTCAGAAAAATCATTTAACATATTGAGTATCTTAATTCTTTTTTCATTTGGAAGCTTTATGGTCATATTCATTGAATTGAACTCAAATCCAAGAAATTTACAAGTATTGGAAGGAATCAGTTGGCTCTTTTTTATATTGATTATAAAACCTAAACCTTTCAACAGTCCTGTTGTTTCATTAATATTTTTCAAACACTCCTCATATGAAGTGCCTAATATGAGTAAATCATCTAAATAGTTGACACAAAGAATCCCCTTCTCTCTTAGAAAGACCAATACTGGTTTCATGATTTTTGTGAATAAATAAGGACCTGAACAAATTCCGAAAGGACAAGCGGTATACTCATACAGTGTACCATTAAAGTAGAATCTCAAAAATTTTCTTGACTGTTTTGAAATGTTGATTAACAGATATGCCTCTTTTAAATCAATTGTTGCCATAAAATTGCCACATGATATGAGCTTACAAACTGTTCTTCTATCTTCCATTTTGAAATGTTCAACAGATACAAACTCATTGAACTTTTTCAAATTTAGAATAAGTCTGCTCTCACCATTTTGTTTGGGTATTAAAAAAATTTTTGATATAAATTGCCCTTTACAAGGCCTACAATTTTTTATGGCTCCCAATTTTTGGAGTCGAATTATCTCTACTGATATTTTGTATTTGTCACTGTCAGACCAGGATGACTCTAATGGAGTAACAGTTTGCCTTACAGCCTTTGTTAGAGGTATCACATACCCATGTATCCAAGATAGAACTACTTTGTCTGAGGTAATTTTCTTCCAGTTTGAATATTTGTATCTGAGACTTCCTGCTTCAAAACTTACTTCATTTATTTCTTCCCTCATCTTTTCTGTATACTTGTTCTTGGCCACTGGGGCTCGTCGATAACTGTTTTGGTTGTTGTATGGTCGGTGGGTTTTCTGGAATTTTTGTCCGTTCAAATGCCCTTGTTTGAACGGACTCTTCAAGTTTAAAGGAGTTATTCTCTTCTTTATTACTTTTTCAGCGTTTTTCCTCAAATCCTGTCCAGATCTCTCTCTCTCTCTCTATGGCCTTTGCAGCTTTTACTCTGTCTCCAAGGTTCTCACCAAACAGCCATCCATCTACAGCTATATCACTGAGGTTATTCATCATCTCCTTTTTTAGGGTTAGACTAACGAGATTTCGTCTCGATTCTGACTCTTGATGATGCACATCCGCTAATAGACTAGATGAGTCGATCAGCAATTCAATAATCTGGAGATTATTCCCTTCACGCCCCCCCCCCTTCTTCAAAAAGTATTGTCAATGCTTTTGCCAAAGCCATCATGCTTGCACCTACTTGTGCTTGGACACCTGCAAGCCTTTCATCCCTCTTTAAGGCAGTTTCATTTACTATCGACTTCACTTCGAGGTTTAGTTTTGGGGCTGACATCAATGGACAGTTCTGGGCAGAAGGATATTTCTTCACAAGGCCCGTTTTAATTTCAGGCTCCAGTCCTTTTGTGAGTATGTTGGTTAATCGTAGAGCCAACTCTTTATGAATTATTTCATTGGGGTGTTCCTTCACAGGAATGTCCTTTTCCAACAGCTTCTGAATGTTTTCATTCAGTGGAGTATTTTCTTCTTCAAGAGGGTCTTTACTATGAACACTCTCTTCTTCATACCTTCCATCTGAAATAAAATAGTATTCTACATACCCTGCAGTATTCAATCATGAATATGGCCCCTTATACAAGGGGGCAAGGGGGTTTTCTTTCCAATACCTACACAGGTATTTTCTTGATAACCATTACTTGCACAAGTAATGGTTGTTAGAATATTGTCGTCATGTACATGACAAACAATGTGGTTACCGTACACACGGCATCAGTGATACACTTACCATCACTGTTTGGTACAAAAACTCCTACTGAGTTCAGAGTGTTCACACTGCAAGGAGAGAATCGCCCTGTCCCTGCTTGGTCGACATTTTCTTTGTCGGCATCGTCCCTTGACTTTCCGCCATCTTTCACTACTTCCTTATATTTCCTTTTGTACTTCCGTAGCTTTCTCCTTAAAATCTTTGCCTCGTCGTCCGAGCTGGATGAACTACTGGAGCTGCTGGATGTAGATAGTTTTCGCTTTCGTCCCATTTCACATCGGTTTGGTTTCTTTTTATCAGTTTTACAATTTTCTTTCAAGTACGTGGTGCTTCTTTGACACAAAGATCAGTAATGAAGAAATCAGGTAGGTTCACCAGCGCGTGGAACGCCGAGATGGGCGAATTCGAATTTATTAACCTTGGAAAATTGTGGTGACATTTGACGTAAAGCAGGGTACTACATTGTGATCTTGAGGACGAGACGCAAGTATAATTTCAGTTTTCCTAGCAATGTTGAAAGAAGAGGATTATGGAGGCGGGCTTTGACAAACGAGGCAAAAGATCTGCAAGAATATTCTAGTGTATGTCAATTACACTTCAGCATGAATTATGAAATGAACTATATAAACCAATTTTGTGTATATTCTTTACTTTCATTCGTAATATTTTTGAATTTGCTGGCAGTAGCATACTAGAGGATTATAACATATAATTATACAATGCTTGGAAAAATCATAATGTACCAATGAATATTCAGTAGATTCGAAAATGAATTTGGAACCTAAGGTGGGTTTTATTTGACTTATATATAAAATCCTATTCATTATGGAATTGCACGCCCCTGGTCGTGGGTATATGAACTATTCAATGTGAAAGTGTATGTTCCTGGTTATGGTTATATGAACTATTCAAAGTATATGAAATTTGGGAAAACCATCTTCATTTCAATGCAAATACGACTTTGGGCGAAATAACTGATATTTTTCCTGAATACTACTCTGTACCGCTCCCCACTCCTAGGCTTCAACTCTGAATATTCGGCAGGCTCAGCGCACATTGATTTGTATATTCATGTTCCATCTCCATACATCAACATGCAATAAGAACACGAGTGTATGCGATGTAGGTAAAGGTGTAGAACACGTCAAATCTCAGATTCTGATGAAAATCGCAGGGGAAGTTCAGGGTACCTTGAAATGAATGGAAAACATGAAATTTTGGTGCGGAAAGCATAGGAAAACCTCATTTCAGTGAAAATTAATGTGCGGAGGGTACGAAAAAAAACCTTAGATTTACTGTTATATCATCCTTGTACTTACCACTACATTCATGAAACTATATCTACATATACTATTCTTGAATAAATATTATGTTTTTGTACATATTACAGCTCATACAGTTTGCATTCATCGCTGGAATTCAATCACTACAAGTCAAAAAGTTGACATCAACATTCATGACATTTCAGTCATTTGATTGACAGCTGCTGCATAGAGATAACCGGTACGATGTTGCCACAATTCCAAAATGTTCTCTCGTGTATTCGAATGGTTCGAAAATGGACATGTTCTGCCTTCTTTTTCTGCGCCACAAAATTTCTCGGACCACACGCGTTTTCATTCATGCTTTTTTTATGAAGATGTTTCTTTGCATTCAGCTGATGCGATTCAAGATTCAGACTTAATGGAAGAGGATGGAAGCGACTATTATTGATGCTGTGAAAGTAGTTTAATAACATTTTTTTGAGTTAAGGTTCTGTGTTGAGTAAGGTTTGACTTCTTCACATGATTGCACATTTGGGATCATAATCAGTTTCATTTGTTCAATTATATTTAATTTCAATACATTTCAATATACTCATTATATATAATAAGAAGATTAAATTATATTAGTTGTTGAAAATAATCGACAACGGTTATAGACGAATATTATGATGCACCATCGCGATTTCTGAAATATTTTGTAGGTGCTGGTTTTTCGATATGGTATATTAAATTCTCAAAAAAAAATCTAAAAATATTTACTATTGAAAATTTTCGATTTGCACCATAATTGAATTTGGTCCCATTCTTCAATATTTCTCAATAATCAGACGTTATTCTAGTAATGCTAGGTTAATTAGGTTAGATTTTGATTTATCTTAATCAGACTTTATTCAAGTAATGCTAGGTAAGTTAGTTTTGATTTTCTCAATGGTCAGACGTTATTCAAGTAATGCTAAGTTAGTTAGATTTGATTTTGATTTATCTCAATAATCAGACGTGATTCAAATGATGCTAAGTTAGTTTATGTTTTGATGGCAATTCGAATACGACATTGTCTTAATTTACAGTTTGGCAACTTTGCATTACATCACGTGCGTTCTCGGTAAAATGTCACTATGACAGTCACTGTTGTCAGTGTCAATGGCGAATTTTTCCAACTAAACATTTTGATATTTTCAATGGATATTTGGAAAAAACATACTCAATTCTGAAGTGTTCAATCAAAAAAAGTGTGAGTACTTGTATTCCGTTCGAAATTTTGTGACTGAAGTAACAAAACAATGAGATTTCTTTCATCTCAGAAATTAATAGTTTTTTGGCTATTATTTCAGTTTTACACACGAAAAAATCGTTTTTCGTAGCTTCCGCGCCAAAATTTTGATTTATTTTTCGATTGTAGGCCGTTTCTGGCGATTTCCAGAAAAAATACAAAAATTGGCGATTTGACGTATTCTACAGGTAGGTACATACTAATAATAATTCTGAGGTTGAGTGTTAAATAATATTCAACTAATATAAGACAAACGTAAAACAGCAGAATACGTCACCGATTATGACGTAACGGCAAAGGATGGTTGAACAAAGTATACCAATTGATAGAACGGATGTAGTCTCTCAGGGCCGGTGTCTAAATCAACTGCTGGTTACTAGTTTGTTAGCCGTGGTCTGCAGGTTTTTCGGTTTGATGTTTCGTCTACAACTGCGGTAGACATTGTCGAAGTGACATGGACGAAGTCTCCACAATCTTTTCATCAAATGCAATCAAGAACACTTCATCCATGGCCGCATTGCCTTTGGCAATGTCTACCACAGTTGTAGAGAACTTGTAGACCACGGCTAACAAAACTGAAAATATATCATACTCAGACATTGATAATTTGAGCTCCATGTGTTTAAATATCAAAGATAACTCGTGAATAACCACACCTCATGTTCCTGCCACTTCAACTGTGCCTTATCAGGAGATTCTACTTCGACCCTACTTAGAATGTAACAACTGATTTCATTCAAATCACTGATAGTTTGAATCGTTCTTGTCTTTGCAGATGAGGATGTACCCCGACTGAAATCTTAATGCATTATGTGTTAAGTTAGGTTAGGTCTACTTGACTCCTCCACTGAAACCCTAGGGTTGTGGCTCACAGTAAATTCATGCTTCACTAAATGAATCAAGCTTCTCAGCATAGCCGATCATTTCATTCAATGGATGATCTTTTAGGTCCGAAGACAGGACTGAAACTCTGTCAAACATCGAAAACTTGATCCGCTCCACTGCGGGGCAGGCACAGAGTATATCCTCCGCTGTTTCATCGTATTCTAAACCTAGACGGCATGCCGGATCTTCTGACAGTCTCAGAGACAATTTGTTGAGTCTTCCTATTGAGGGGAGTCTTTCTAGAAGGTCATTACCAGTTGAGACGTTATTCGGTGAGAACCAATGGCCTTCAGAGTCGCTTGGCTATCAGAGAAGATGTTTATTGTTTTATACGTGAGATTGCAATCTCCGCTAGAAATATGGTTGCGTAAAACCCTAGGTAAGTTGATATTTCTGTCCTAGGACTGCGACCGTATACATCTGCACCAGAATCCGAGGGTGTTTCTGAACCATCTGTAAACCAATAGCTATTTACACTCATTAGTTCCTTCTTTTGGAGGATGCACTCCTTTCTTTTCAAGATTATGACTGTATAAGGCAGATCGAGGTTAACTGTTGAAGACATTACATCGGAGGTCACTTCCAGAATGCTGTGACTTTCCACCAGCAGTCCGCTGCGTCCCGCGTGGGCCTGTTCTGTGCAATTGGCAATGTGCACGATTCTGTATGTTCTCCCTCTTGCCTGTCTCCAAAAGGATGTGGAGATGAGTTCAAGAAGGATTTCCATTGCTGCTGACGGTGTAGTGCTGAATGCACCAGAGATCGCCAGACAGGCATGTATATGTATACCAGAGAGCTTTGCCTGGGCCGTTTGCTGTAAAGCAGGCTATATAACACCATTTGAGGGAAGTGAAGTCGAGTTGCCCAAACTCCTTCGCCTGATGAAGGGAACTATCACAGTTTTGCTGGAGTTTACAGTTATCTGCTCTCTCTGACATCAACTGAGAACATCGTCCAATGTTTTTCCAGGCCTCTTCCTTGCCAAGAGGACAAGCTCATCTGCATAAGCTCGCAATTCCAACTCCCCTCCTATCGAGGACATCATGCAACCCCTCCATCACAACCCCAGAGGAAGAGATAGTACTCCATCTTGCGGGTAGCCCCTCGTGATTTTGAACCTGTTGGCCTCATCTTGGAATTGTAGTAGCTATTCTGTTGATGAGCATGGCGTAGATCCAGCCAATGATGGTTGATTCTATGCCAAAGCTTCAAGTAGACCGAAGACGATTTCCGTTCGCAACGGGTCAACATTTTTAGTTCGGCTGTACGACGTACCATTGGTTAGATTTTGTTCCATCAGAAAGAGACGATTTGAAAAGTTTTGTATTTACAAGTCCTGCCGAGTACTACTGTACTGTACAAATCTTTACATGTTTTTTTCAATATACGCAGCAAGTTTTCGTGGTACATAAAAATCTGACCTACTATACTTGTATGGATTTAAACATCAATTCTCATTCATTTAGATTGTGGTAAGTTATAAAACTACGAAAAAATATTTACCACCACAAAAAAATTACGTTCAAACAGTACATCAATCGTTACTTAGCTTATGGCATAAAACACTCAGTTTTCATTATTGAACCATTGGAAAATTCATTCGAAAAATATTGTAATTGAAGTTCGACTCAATTCAAAACACTGAAACATCTGGAGATCATTATTTTGGAGGGAAGATAGTTTGAGAATTCGACAAATTTCAATTTAATGTTTGAATATCAACAACAAACGACCAAAACTGACAAAATATTTTATTTAATATTCTTTTAGATTTTCCAAATCGGTTATCTATCGCCCTTTTTTTTTATTTGGAGGAAAACTTTCTTCGACCTCCCAACAATCTCTGACTGTTGGAGTATTTCTTTCTCTTTACGTTTTTGTATTCATTCAGAAAAGTACTTCAAAATTATACTATTCTTCAACTTCAAATGTAGTAAAGCAAAATATTCATTCTCAAGAGTATTGTTACATGGAAAGAATATCATTTTAGAGGATAGAAAAATAAAATTGTCAACAATATAATTTTATGTTTATCCACCTCCACCAAGCATTCCACTGCAGTGATTCACTCCGAATGAGCACAATCAAGGAGCGCCGATAAATTTTTCGAAACAATTCACCAAATAAAAGCAATTACCTCGAAATTAGTACAAAACCCAAGTCATTTCAAGCGACTTAAATAAATACAATAGCTAATAAATTAACATGAAAATCAGCTTATTTACTGATGTATGAAAGTATTTTCGTTCACATTACGTCGGTAATACCATAATAACAGGATATGGGAGCGTCCCATATAACTTTATGATTTCTGTTTTTAATAAACCCTTTTAAAAATCGAATTGCCCGCGGTGAAACATTCTATTGTTCAAAGTCGCTCAGCAGGCCATGTAAATTGTCGCCATGACACCCATTACTGGGTAATTTGTTAGATCGAATGGGAAAAATTAAAGGAAACAACGTTCAGTTGGCATTCTAGAGATTTCAGTAGCGTTGCACTAATAGTATAACTGATTACACAGGAAGTCGTCACTAAAAAGTAACAATTGAACTCGTTTGAAACAAAAGATCTATTTCGAGTATAGGGGCGCTAATTTGTATTTGTTGTTTCGGAGGATGTCGAGATTTTTGTACGGACAAATAAATCACATCCGCGTGTTATATTCCTCGAGGGGAACTTTGTTACGAACCAGAAAATATCAGAATCGATTTGATTTATCTGAAGAGGACTTTTTGAGGTTTCCACTGTGGCTTCGAATGAATTCCAGCACCAGCTATGAAAAGAGGGAAGAGTTTCAGTTTATGAACTATGCAGCCATAAAAAGCAAGAAAGAATAAAATGGAACCAATGTAGTGGAGAATGTGTTATTTGTTGAAATAGGAAAAACCAATGCCTTTTATGAACTCAAAACAATTTGTATTGAAAATATCAGTAGCGATTACACCTACGTTAGGAAAGCTTAATGTCTAACGCTAACTTAAAATTAATAATTAGTCCCGATTTTTTATGTCACGAATAAGTCCAGAGCTCTTTTGATGAAAAACGAGTAGGTACCTACACAATAGCACCTCGATGCAAGTTCAGCAAATTATCACGAATCCCACAAAGGCTTCAGTGAGGTGTAGGTATTCATATGAAGAAATAAGCAATTGGATGGATCCTACCTTGGATTATTTCTCGTGCTTTGCCTCAAATGCCTCCCTTACGTTCTTCGCTTTGATGGTTCAGCTGCTTTTTCCCCCTTGGTGGGAATAGAATTGATCTTGTATTCAACTCGGAACGCTGATGATCAAAACTCCTCTAAAACTCCATGACTTTTCTTCTTGTCAAAGTACTGTCACCTCTCACCACCAGTCCAAAAACACCAAAACTTACATAATTCTATCTTACGCCAGTAGCGTGAACGTTTAATGGGTAACAAACCAAAATCAAGAAACGATAATTAAAATAATATAGCATGCCACTTCAAATAGGTGCGGCACAGCATGGAAATGCTTTTGGTATCCCCGTCTATGGGCAGATGGCGCGATGACAGCTAATTTTTTCTTTAGCAATTCCAGCCTTTTTCGAGGTATGATACCACTTCAGGCAAAGATTTTAGATTATGGAGAACCACTGACTTTCGATCTACCTTGCACTGACGAGGGGCCAATGATACCGAAGCAGGCCAGTGAGTGTGCCTGTCCCAATAATTGGAAACTATATCGGCACTTGTATCGAATAAGTTAATTTCCTGATTCGACGTTTTTCATTTTTTGACGTTGAGTTTTACTATGATGCGATTTGGTGTTTCCGAACTTTTCTCTTATATTACGTATTTTATTCGAAAACGAAATACCAATATTTTATGAAGATTGTTTGAATATTTGTTGAAGAGGTAGAAAACCCAGAAAATTAATTCCAGAATAATATCATATATTTGACATATTTGAAAAATATTTTAGGTTTTGAAAGTGCATTTTACATCTCTTAACAAATTAATTCTTTGTTTCATAATTACTATTCTTTGTTTGCATGTGATTTCGATGCATAATTTTGTTGAATTCTTCCTAATATTTCACCAATTGCTTATTAGTTGAATCGGGTCCAGATACTGTTTGATCGTCATTATTTTGTGGTGGATCAATATTTGTTCCGTAGTTTTCTGGGTTTGTAACCTACCATAATCTGAAAAAATAAACTATAATATTGGAATCTACACACGCGTAGAAGGGCCGATTTTCAATCTACCCCGAAAAGTTGCTGCGTCTATTGAAAAACAGTTCCTTCTAGATAGAACAAGTCCAATTAGTCAGCAACTTCTCATATAACTCAATTTTCAAGTTCCAGATGTTCTGTTAAGAATTATTGTCTTCACAGTTTTTGTTCTAAGAGTGAGTTTGAGAAAGCTGTGAAATTGTTTAGTTATGAATAACCTTTCAAAGGCACATAGATTGAGTAGTACTAAAGTCCCTACAATAAATGTGTTTCAGGTGGAATCAGAGAACCATTGACAGATCATTTTTATTTAAGGACTGATATGGATGTTACAAATTTTGAAGAATGCTGATATTCGATCATAGGCTGATATAAAAAATATATTAGATCAATAAAGCCAAACAGTTTCTACAACAGAGGTCTCAAAACAGTGGAACAATCAGACACAAACCACCGTGGAACTATCTGCAGCAACACCAAGGAATTTTTTTTTTAAACTAGTGGAAGTAAAATGAAATTACGAAAAAATGTCTCTTGATAGGTATATCTTCCTTCGAAAAAGTTCAGAACAAGCGTAGGAAACTGAGAGAAACCAAATTTAAAGTGGCAAAACTGGGATAATGATTCAAGGAACTGTCAGCTGGGAAAAATATTATATCGAAAGAAGATTTCAAGAATGCCTGTTATATGTATCGTGTGTTCTCCAAAGTTTTTAGGAAATGCTACAAAAATTGTTAGTGACCTCAAAGACGGGAAACTCCAAAGAGATAGATATACCAAGGAATTCAAACAACAAGACTTATCTTTGTTATTAATAGGGCCAAGGAGAAATAAACGTGGCGGACGATGACAGAACATCTTCAGAAAAAATTGGAATTAGTGATTTTATTTGCAGGAGCTTCAAGTTGAAAATGAACATAGATATCAAATTGAATAGACTCTGTATTGATACCATGGATGAAATTGCATTCAGGTCTGGTATACAGTATGTTTCAAAAAATGATAAAAAAAATTAGTTTTCATGATTTGGGTGGGTAGAAAACAAATAATAATATCGATATATTGATTGTTTTGCTATTTACCAATTTTTCTTCTCTGATATTGCAAATTATACTCGAATGCGAAATACCTACGTACCGTAATTTTGCATATGAAAGACATATTTTCATTTTGATGTTGAAAGAGCATTTCAGGTTCTTTTTTCAGATTATCGAATTCAAAAGAAGACACTCTCGTAGAAATTGACAGTATTGACATGCGGAGATGGAGATATTATGAAGAAGGAACCATCATTTTTGTATTCAAATGCTAATGCACATAAGATTCGAGGAGTAGGGTATTTACGATAAATTTGTTCGAGGCGAAATCAAAGAACCATCTGTTAGATCTTTGTTTCATTCGGACTGATGTCATCACCTGGATGTTGCAAATTTTGTTGAACTTGGAACGGAAAATAAATATGTTCGTATTGGGAAATCGATATAACAAACTCATCTGATTGCGTTATCCAAACCGTTTCAATGGAGATTTGAATACATTAGGACAGAAAAAAGCAGGACCATCAGTAAAATCACCAAGGCAAAGGAAATAGCAGAAATTATTGAAGGTAGAATGAAACGAAACAAAAATATCGGTCAAAAATATTTCCTCGAAAAATATCAGTGTAAGGAACTGAACAAAACTGAGTTTGGGGTGAAAAAAATTGTTCAATTATTCAAGGAACTGTCAGCAGGGAACAAAATCATATCGAAAAAAAACACCAAAAATACTTGTTTATAGAAAATGAATTGTAAATGATTTCAATAAATCTAAAGAAGGTATACCAAGGAGTTCAAATGACTTGCTTTTTCGTTAAATTATAATGGTATTAAGGTGTTTGGATCTTTGATTAAGCATTATTATTTTCATTCAGTTTCAACATTTTATGAGGACTACAGAAAATTTTCAGAAAATGAGGGTAAAATGCAATGATAACAAGAAACGAATTTATATTCCTTGTCACAATAGCATCATTCAGGAAAAATGTTTCATTTCAAGAAAGCTGACTATTCGAATTCCTGAATTTCAATATAGGTTATAAAAAATTGCAGGTACTGGGTATATTGTACATATGTACATCCGGTACCATCGTACCCAACTGACACTTATTGATTATGCATTTGACCGGTGGTACTTATGACAAGCAGTTAAATCGTCAAACCATTCTCATTTGCATAAAAAAGAACCAGCTTGAAGTTTCTCGATATAATAAGTACTCGTACATGTTTAGAATTCAACGTCGGTAATGATTCCTAAGACCACCGTTATAAAAATAGCTTCGTACACGAAGAAAGGAAACAGTTCTTCCGAATGGTCTAATGGAAAATATCCGATAACGCATTATTAGAATAAAACCAACGAAAATAAGTGAATGAAAGCTAGCATAACACGTGGCTGCCTGGAATTCCTCGATAAAATGTTATTTTAGTGTACTATTAGTAAGTCAACTCGAAATACGACTGAAGTGTTTGTTAGACGCCTTTTCGATCGGAGCATTATAGTGCTCGAGTTATTCGACAAATTCACTAAATCATGCTGGAAAATATGATCTCACAGAACTATCTACAGAGTGGATGATCTTAGAACACTTTGAAATGGTCAAAAAAGGTTGACTCGATCGTAAAGAAGATTTTTGTGTGCCTATTTCATGGATATTTTTCCGGTGCCATTTTCATCCAATGATCGACCAATATTCCCATACTGAAATTAGTGAAATCGCTATTACTGGATGAATTATGTGAGCCCATGAAACGTTGATTTGTTTAAATCGATTTTTGACAGTATGAATATTTCAATTTGAATATTGTTGAATAGAAGATATACCTCGTTTGACTCTCCATGAGCTCGAAAGAGAGCTGACTCTGCTTTTTGATAAATTAGATCAGATTAGATTAGATTGTCGGGGAGCTGGCCCATGGCCTATTCACTGCGACCTTTTCAGAGCTATTGTGATGCTCCTTGGCTGTTAGAGCTCGTTGTCTAGCTTGATCTCTTTGATGAGACTCCATAGCCTTGACACTGATCCCTTCATGTAGCTAGCAGCCTCTTGATAAATAGCTGTTATTATGTCTTAGTATTAAATTTGTAGTGTGTATTTATCTATCAATAAAAACGTTTATTAATATTATTATCGAATATTCTTAGTGTGAGGGAGCAGCTCCAGAAATTACAACTTCTATGAGAGAAGTGAAATAAAATAAAAAATCACAAACACTCTCTGTTGATATGTACGTGTAAATCTTTCGTGGACGTTTGATTCATTCACAATAAAAGGAAGAAGGGTCACTTCAAAACGACCACTCTCCAATTTGTATACGAAGCACATAAAATTGGATCAAATAGATTCATAGGAAATTTCTACACAATAAATCAAAAATAGAGGGTGGGAAATATTTCACTCATGAGGATAATAATAAAACAGTCGAAAATATTTATTTATTTGGTCCATAAGGTAAACTTTATACCCTCACGGGCATGAGTACCCAATCACGTAGTTGATAACTAGGCAACAAAACCAAGATCGATAACTGCTTCAACAATATAAGAGTATGCTTTCTACTTTGATTCATTCTTTCTTCATTTCGATCGCTTTCTGGAGTGCGTCCATCCAGCTCCACGGCCCAAAGGTGGGAAAGGATTTCCCCCCTCTCCTTCTGGTATTTCAATGCTTTTTTATCCTTCACCGTGGCACTGCTTTAGGAGATCTCTGTTCTTCCCGTACGAATAAAACTTGAGTGTTGTGTTTTGGTCTATTGTCAATATAACCAACTTCCTAGAGATCAATTACCTTAAAATCAATCTGCACTGGATTCGCGTTTCATATTTTTTTTCTCCTGGAGATGCTAACCTTATTAGCGAAACGCGCGTCGGGTACAGTTGATATCTGTCTGGTATTACAGTAATGTATTTCTATAAAAACTAATCACTTTTACATCATAGGTTCAAATCATACCGATTACCTGCCTGATAGTTTAGTTTTCCCGATCACAGAGATTTCTATCTGTGCATACTCCATACACTTGCTCGAACTTACATGGGTTTCAAATTGAATCCAACTAGCAATAAAACTCCCCGATTATCTGCAGCCGAATCCCAACCCGTGACTGATGTGTGTATTAAAGGGACATTAAACAGGTCGTTCCACTATTCCATACAAAACTACGGATTTCGCTGTTTTCATTCTGCTGGAAGCAAAGATAATCACCGCCAATGCAGCCAATACGGTGTTGTTGAATCACAATTGACTTTACTTATAATCAACTGTGGTAGGTCGACATCAATAACTTTTCTATATGATTCACGGGGATTATCGATAATGCTGTACTATCGTCTCACATTATCAAGCAGGATGTAGAGTATACCAACAAATCAATAATGTTTCATCTTGAATTTTACAGCCACTCAGAACGAACATATTCACTTCGATCTTACGTTCACTCTGTGGAAATAGTGAGTTCTTGGCACGAAACAGAAAGCCAAGCTTTTCACAGACACCTTTAGCAGTCAATAAATTGCACATCGTTCACCTGTGACAGGGTGTTACTAGGATCGAGATGAATGAGTTAGAAGAAACAGTCACTCCTGACTGAGTGAAATACTGAGTGAGGACAGGACGGCGTTTTCAATTAGAGACCTACTTGGATTCGTTCTGACTGAGTTATCAGAACTCATTCTAAAATGATAGTCAAGTCCTCATTCAGAACAATCATACTCACCACTCCATCAATTTCACGTGATGATATGGCAGTTCTGGAAAAGAAACCGCTCTGAACTTCTACAAAGCTACAGCAGTATAACTACTGCTCTTCGGGCTTGAAGGCCGTCGTTCTTTGGAATTTCTTCCTGACGTTTCGCTAGCGCGAGTGGCCAGCTTCTTCAGAGGCTTATTCATCTCCGATGACTAAACAGTTCGATTTCTCAAGGCGTATTTATATTGATGCAGGTAGTCTGGAGTGTTAATTACTTCTGTCGGGTTCGGGGAATAATCACCATTATTGCGGAACACGCATTGAGTGAGGGCGACCACAAGATTCTGTTCGAAAATGCAACACTGATTGCCCCCAACCAGGGTTACCATAGCCGACTGGTACGGGAGGCAATAGAGATCCAAAAACATGCGGACAATTTTAACAGAAAGGAAGAAGCGTTGACTCTAAACAGAATTTGGAATCCGATTCTGAAGAAATCAAGAATAACTAATGAAATCACAGCAGGTAGTGCGGCAACTAATAATGATGATTATTCCCCGAACCCGACAGAAGTAATTAACACTCCAGACTACCTGCATCAATATAAATACGCCTTGAGAAATCGAACTGTTTAGTCATCGGAGATGAATAAGCCTCTGAAGAAGCTGGCCACTCGCGCTAGCGAAACGTCAGGAAGAAATTCCAAAGAACGACGGCCTTCAAGCCCGAAGAGCAGTAGTTATACTAATAACCTCGGCCGCGAAAGCCTCAACCATTTTGTAAAGCTACAGCAGTTATCTCCAAGTATTTTAAAGTGATTGAAGCGATTTTCAATGTTCGGTCATCCACAGTTAGTAATTAAATTCAGATGGAAACGAGCTAATACTTTCGAAAAAGAAGTGATACAGAAAAAAAATTTCTGTATTGAAATTGGTTATGAGGTTGGGGTTGTTATCCAATACAAAACTTGAAGCTGGACACACAATTCAAGAAATTACCTACTGGTCGTTCTAAGCCATTTTGACTGTCTTCGTGAGCTCATCACTGTCGAACCATTTAAGTTTTTGACCTTCAATAGAAAAAGTTAAATTTGGTTTTGGTGTAATATCTCATGGAAAAATGATGCAAGAGAGTTAACTGTGTTTCTGAATTCACTATTGCAAGGCAGACTCCGGATGTGATGAAACTTTTCCTAGAGATCAATTACCCTAACACCAAATTGATATTTTTGCACTAGACGCGCGTTTCGATAACAAGGTTAGCATCTTCAGGAGAAGAAAATTGATACCGAATCTGAAGCTAGAGTTAGTTGTTTATATACCTGAAGTTTTTTGGTCCGATATGGACTTTGTTTGTTACTGTTAATTATTCTAATCAATTTCTCAATAATGAACTAGTGCAGTCGCTACCTGCAAAGTTTGTTGATCCGTCATTTGTAACTATTGATTATTCTGATTACTTTCTCAACAATGAATTGAAAAGCGGGCTGGAAAGGATAGGTCTCTTGTCACCATTCATGCTGTTTTTACATTTTGTTATTTCTAGATTATCGCATGCAGGAGTAGTCTTGTGTCATGCACATGCTTGATCAGTTTAAGATTGCTTTCACCAATTTTGTGGTCATTATCTTGAGCCTGTTGGGAGACACTGGATTTTTCTGCCCTTCCGTATTTCATGGGTGCAAAATTCTCTTTGAAACAGGTTTTATTAGCTCGTCGGCTCTGGCCTATGTATTTCTTGTTGCAATCTTGACAACTGATTTCGTAAATTCCTGACTCCTCTGAGTTTTCTTATTTGTCTTTTGGGTTACCAAAGGTTACAAGGTTATTTGAATATGATATTCTCTTTCACTAGGAAAAGACCAGCCTCAATGTTAAGTATTGAGATTTTCAATCCCAGTCAATAGACATATAGGAAATACACAACCTGTAAAAAAATTGGCACCTGGCTGAATAGATATTATCTGCCGTTTCACACTTGTATAGATTTCAATAATGATTTTCATTTCTTCAGATTGTCTTTGGGTGAAAAACCAAAAAAATGATAAAGAAAAAATCCATTCAACACAAAATAATAATTTTCAAACAGTTGATTGATAACATTCTCAGACCATCGGATTCAAAGGATTCATTGAGTATATTTCCTTCCATCCTTTCCATTATCCTCTTTCCTTTCATCCATTTACCATGAATGTATCAGCACTATATCGCATGGTTCACCTGACGAAATTTACAAGAAATTGATGATGGTATATCTATCTCTAATGTGCTTCTAGGGACTATTTCTAATGGTTGGTTCATAAACCACACTTTTACTTTATCTTTTACTTTTACCTTAAGAATGGACCTTGAATCATAGTGCTATCCAATGGTATTCTGAATGATGTTGATCTCTGTCTGTTATATTCTGAAAATGAAAGTTCTGAAACCAAATCCACCTCCGTTCATGTCTATCAGTGAGAAATCAACATGAAAATCATAACTTGTTAAATTCAATTTCATCACCAAATTCGAACCGGGTCAATTGTAGAATAAAAATGTATAATACAAGTCTCAACGAACTGTTCACTCATTAGGTCACACGCTTATTCCCCAGTTACCCCTAACGAAGCCGGCAAACTGAGGCAAACCAGGAATTTCGGAACTGAACTACTAGTAAATAAGTCTTCATTTGCGTGAATGATGGCAACATGACATGTAAAATAAACAGCGTGTCAATGGGAGAGCGAGATAAATAAACATTTCATTCAGTTTTCTATCTGTTACTTAATTTTAGGGAAATACGAGCTTGAAACGTTCTAGATTTATTATATTTGGTGTTAATACATTCTGATGATGGGTTTATGGTAGAGTTGAAGCGCTTATTTTCTGTAATAAAAATTGATTATTTTTTCATTGAATAAAGTTTGGGTACGGCATTCTCCACCAGTCGTCTGATGTGTTATTAAATATATGGAAGCGGTTATCACGATAACGTGATGAAGTATACTGTGGAATTCCCAACATTTGTTTAGTAGATCAACGTTCAGCTTTGAATACAGAAACAAGAAATTAACATCTATCCGTTCATTTTGATTCTTCAACTATCTTTCCCACTTGCTCCGCCTTTCATTCACTCTTGGAAAAGTTAATCTGGTAATGATTAGAAAACATCGTTAGGGCCAAGACACATGAGATAACAATTTGAATTGATTTTTAATCAGGAATACCACTTCCTGGTCAAGACCCATACAACACACGATATATATAGCCTTGGACCAATTTTGGATATCCATAGGATATCCAAATATTGGATATCCAAAGTATTCCCAGTGAAAAATATCAATACGATGTACAAAATGAATATCCTTTCGGATATCCACGATGGATATCCATGAAGGATATCTTATGGACCATTTCGTACATTTATTGTATAAATAATTAATGTTTCTTCCGCAGTGGCACCCTACGAATTGGCAACGTGATTGGGCCATTTACATGGACATTCCAGCAAGAAAGTTGATATATTTAACATTTTATCCTTTTAAATAATATTTGAATATAGCGTCACCTCAGAAGACGTGACGCGCGACGCGAAATGCAAAAGCGCTGCATTGTGAACTCACCTTGACTCGGTTTCCTGGCGTCTGTCAAATATCGTAATTTTGAGAGTCGTTGAGTGTTGGGTCGGTTTGAAAAAAATATGTTGAAGCGTTGTAGTGTGCATTATGCAATAATTGTGTTTATAAAGAAACGAAAGATAGTGGTGTGTTAGTTAATAATTATAAACTGTGATCATTAGCATTTAGCGTGAACGTGAACTTTTGGAAGTGTCGAGCACTATATTCATATGTTATTCAAATTGAGAACTATTTAAATTCATCAATAACTTTTCTGTTGAGAACTCTTGGCAAATTTAAACTATATCAAGTATTTTGTTTGAGAAGTAACGAAAAAATAAAAATTAAAAATTATCTTAGCTTGTCTAAATTTTTTAAATACAGCGAAACCAATCTAGCAGAAGATTTCAAAGTGCACATACGGTCACGTTGAGTGCCTTATCACTGGATATATTACTGACTATAATCCGTTGTCCAAGAAGTGTGCAGCATTTTTTCACGTCTCAAGCTAGGTTGGTTTCTCTGTAAAGAATTGCACAAATAATTATGTAGAATTATGAACGATATCTTATGGACGTTCTTGATGGATATCTCATGGATGTCCATGAAGTATATCTTGTAGATATCCATGATGGATATCATATGGGTATCCATGAAGGAAATCTTATGGATGTCCATAATAGATATCTCATGGATGTCCATGAAGAATATTTTATGGACGTACAGGTTGGTGGCCTAAGAATGTCCATTGGACGTCCACTGAATATTCTTTGGATAACAACTGTACGTCCATCGGATGTCCAAAATATCCTTGATAGATATCCTTTAGATATCCACTGGATGTCCATGTGTTGTGAGGGGAGTTCTACGGATGTGCCGATATGAAGGAACACTAAAGGCCTATGGCCCTCAACATCCAAATTGCCAGAGGTAGAACAAAATGTGAAAAAAATCGATGGAATGAAGGTAAAGCGGCAACTTTTTAGAATGTTTCAAAAAAATGAGCGAATTCATTAGTAATCAGAGGCGCACTTTATGAAACGGGTAACGTAAAATCACTTCTCGACGATAGCTTTGTAGGTTATAAGTATATGTTATGTTTACGTGAAGTGTCACATCATTTCCGATAATTATCGATTCCTGTTACGGAGTGTTCAATTTGAGGCTAGCTTGAAATTTAATAATTCTTTGTTTTCACACTATGAATTCATAATATTAACCATTAACCACTTTGTTATTCATGAACGATAGTCAAGAGATCTTATCATCGACTAACATCAATTTTGATTGTGGGATTTTCGAAACTATCTTCTATTTTTTGAATGTTTCAAACTATCATATATTTTCGAAAACTAAGAAATAATTCATCTGCGGTAACTACTTTATGTATTATGGAGATGGATATGAGATTCAGCACTATTAACACCACAAACATAGCAAACTGTTTCACAATAAATTCAAATATTAGGTATCCCAGATACTTTCCAAATAAATCAATTTGGTGGCACCTGTTTCCCAGAAACTTAACTTTTTTTTTTCCAAAAAACTCAGTGATTTCCATGGTAAAATTGGTGCACCCTTAGTGTTTTTCTATCCTCCATCAAGCATTTGAATGATGGAACTCTCAATTTCAAACAAATTTCACGACTATTACTTACTTGCACTGATGATGGCGTAGAAGCCGAAAGCGCTTTGCAATTTATAAATGGATTATTCACACGAAATACGACTCTATTCCTGTTTTATGAGTGTATGCAGCACTAACAAATCTCACCTGCTGGAACATTGGCCAAGGTCACGTTTGAAGGGTACGCGTTTCTCACTTCTTGGAATCGTTTTGCGAAGCAGATACAGAAACTCTGGAAGGCTTATCTGAGAAACTGCATTAGTGAAACAGTTGCACCTAAGCAGTTTGCGAGTTGGAGATATGGGAGATAATAGATATAGATGTCAGGAAAATTTCATCGACAACCACATGAAGCAAATTTGTTAGTGGAGCACATAACAAAGGGGGCAAATCCTATGATAATGGTTTGACCAAGAATCCTTGTGACCGAATACAATCGAATACACCTAGATATGTCCCGTATTCGGATAAATGAACGGAAAGTTCTGTACCTCTCAGTTTTGGCAAACGACCAGAAAGACGAGACCTATTCTATTCTATTTATGATCCCATTGCATGAATTTCTCACTTGAAGGTAGTCTTATACTGTCATTTTCTAGGCTTTGGCGCAATCTTTATCAATATTAAATTCTTCCATCATGATAATGTCATCATAAGGGCCGTTCTAAGAGGTTCACTCAACTCTCGAAGGACCATTCAGAATTGGTGACGTGAAAGCAATACCAAAATTCAGTAAGAGTGAAGTCCGGACTCGAGAAGTTGGCGGTTGTTGTTTGATCTCATCTGAAGTTGTAATTTTTTTTTGATTAATAATAACAAACAATCATGGATGCAGATCGCTCAGTGAGCCGTATAAAGTGTTTGGTGCCAAGTTGCCGCAACTCTAGGAACCTAAATCCAAAGTTGTATTTCCACACGTTTCCAAAAATAAATACATCTTTGGTGGGAAACATTACGGAAAGTGGATTGAAAGAGAAAATAGACAAGTACAAGGCTTGGAATATTAAACTGAAACTGTATAAATCACCACCTAGAGCGGCTTCAGTGTGTTACTTGCATTCCAAGAGAGATGATCTCTTGTTACCTGGTGAGTCTGTTTGTCTATTTTTAGGCAAAGTTATGGCGCATTTCATCATCCATGTAATAAAAGCCTCTTTGGTTCACTAACACTACACTAAAACTAAAAAATGTCCTGGAACAAATATCATTAGATTTTAAAACACAATGCATCTATGTTCACCTCCAATGAATGGTATTGTGCGGATATTCAAAGCATCATGAACACAGTTATATTAACCTTCACGAGAAAAATTTCGTACAATGAAAATATAGCAAAAAAACACCAAAATCTTGTCTAGCGGGGGCAACTGATGACTGGATTTCAGTTTGGCGCGTTATTTCACAAATGTAAACAAGGTAACTATTTCAAAATGGTGGATAAAGTTTAACCACCACCAGCGCCCTCATCGGTCGATATTCTTCCCTATACAGAGCGATTGTTGTCAATGAATCTGTGAACCATAAAAATGTTAACACCAGATCGTTCGCAAAAGTGAACAGTGGAAAGGATATTTACCCATATTCAATGTGTTGAATTTGACTTTATAAGTGGTCTGATTCCAACATTAGTGACAATTTTCGCACTACAATAATGGTTTCACAAACGGGGAAGTAATATAGGCAAATAAACTTCATTCTATTCTATCGAAGATCTTTCATGGACACCAGTTCAACATCATGCCACCATAATTTTTATTATTCCGATAGCTGTCATACACAGTATATCCATAAGTATTAGCATAATGCCTTCATGTTGTCTAGAATGTCTATAATTTGTAATCGTTTTCGCAATATTAACACATACCAAATGTTTTTCAAACATATAGGTTACAGTTACTAACTCATAACCTGGAGGCAGCTCGTTCAATTTTACACAATTGATGTCCATAGAAGTTTTATGAATGTCCATAGCAGGTCCATCTAATGCCTCTGTCGAGTTTAGTTTGCTTCCTTCACAGGTTCCTGGAATGTACGATATAAGTGTGTGTAAGGTATGTTGTCATCAGGTCCAGTTAAGGAGGGAAATCCATCACTCTATTTCTAATCACATCAACTCACAATTGGTATCGTTGGTGACTATTCGACTACCGAATAGCATAATATATATACCATATATATAGTATTCATCTAGTAGTTGATAGCTGAACTATCAGAAAAAAAATGACCAGGGCGTGCTGAAACGCTTGTCATAGTCCTAGATAAAACCATACGCTTTCAAGTAATTTGTCCAGGTATAGTCTGATTTCAACTGTTTATGTCATTTAATATCTTAACATTCGAAATTGTCATTCGTTTATAATTCTCGGGGCTCTGGAGTACCCTTTGAATTAGTTCTATTTCAAAACGATATATTGAGATATATACGATGTTCTGAAAATTTCAGGGTCTTATGGCATGAACATATCTTTCATTTAAATGTTTACACACATTTTGGAAAATATCTCCGTAATGACTATTCCTAACAAAACTATGGTAATTACGAAATTAAAGAGCATCAAATTTTTTGTAGCTTTTAATCGCGTATGGAAAAGAAGAAAAAATTCCAAAAACGCGTTTGACATCTTTCGTCTTGATTCTAGACTAGAAATCTCATGTTTGGTGAACACTTACTACAAATCACACCTTTTCCACTACATTGGTTCCATTTTGTTTTTTCCTGCCTTTTATTGCCGCACAGTATATAAACTGAAACTCTTCCCTCTTTTCATACCTGGTGCTGGAATTCATTTGAAGTCATAGTGGAAACCTCGAAAAGTCCTCTCCAGACAAATCAAATCGATTCTGATATTTTCTGGTTCGTAACAAAGTTCCCCTCGTGGAATATTACACGCGGATGTGATTTATTTGTCCGTACAAAAATCTCGACATCCTCCGAAACAACAAATACAAATTAGCGCCCCTATACTCGAAATAGATCTTTTGTTTCAAACGAGTTCAATTGTTACTTTTTAGTGACGACTTCCTGTGTAATCAGTTATACTATTAGTGCAACGCTACTGAAATCTCTAGAATGCCAACTGAACGTTGTTTCCTTTAATTTTTCCCATTCGATCTAACAAATTACCCAGTAATGGGTGTCATGGCGACAATTTACATGGCCTGCTGAGCGACTTTGAACAATAGAATGTTTCACCGCGGGCAATTCGATTTTTAAAAGGGTTTATTAAAAACAGAAATCATAAAGTTATATGGGACGCTCCCATATCCTGTTATTATGGTATTACCGACGTAATGTGAACGAAAATACTTTCATACTTCAGTAAATAAGCTGATTTTCATGTTAATTTATTAGCTATTGTATTTATTTGAGTCGCTTGAAATGACTTGGGTTTTGTACTAATTTCGAGGTAATTGCTTTTATTTGGTGAATTGTTTTGAAAAATTTATCGGCGCTCCTTGATTGTGCTCATTCGGAGTGAATCACTGCAGTGGAATGCTTGGTGGAGGTGGATAAACATAAAATTATATTGTTGACAATTTTATTTTTCTATCCTCTAAAATGAGATCCTTTCCATGTAACAATACTCTTGAGAATGAATATTTTGCTTTACTACATTTGAAGTTGAAGAATAGTATAATTTTGAAGTACTTTTCTGAATCAATACAAAAACGTAAAGAGAAAGAAATACTCCAACAGTCAGAGATTGTTGGGAGGTCGAAGAAAGTTTTCCTCCAAAAAAAATAATCGGGCGATAGATAACCGATTTGGAAAATCTAAAAGAATATAAAATAAAATAATCTGTCAGTTTTGGTCGTTTGTTGTTGATATTCAAACATAAAATTGAAATTTGTCGAATTCTCAAAATATCTTCCCTCCAAAAATGATCTCCAGATGTTTCAGTGTTTTGAATTGAGTCGAACTTCAATTACAATATTTTTCGAATGAATTTTCCAATGGTTCAATAATGAAAACTGAGTGTTTTATGCCATAAGCTAAGTTACGATTGATGTACTGTTTGAACGTAATTTTTTTGTGGTGGATAAATATTTTTTCTGTAGTTTTCTGGTTTTATAACTTACCACAATCTAAATGAATAAGAATTGATGTTGCAATCCATACAAGTATAGTACGTCAGATTTTTATCTACCACGAAAACTTGCTGCGTATATTGAAAAAAACATGTAAAGATTTGTACAGTACAGTAGTACTCGGCAGGACTTGTAGATACAAAACTTTTCAAATCGTCTCTTTCTGATGGAAAAAATCTAACCAATGGTACGTCGTACAGCCGAACTAAAAATGTTGACTCGTTGCGAACGGAAATCGTCTTCGGTCTACTTGAAGCTTTGGCATAAAATCAACCATCATTGGCTGGATCTACGCCATGCTCATCAACAGAATAGCTACTACAATTCCAAGATGAGGCCAACAGGTTCAAAATCACGAGGGGCTGCCCGCAAGATGGAGTACTATCTCTTCCTCTGGGGTTACTTGAATGGACGGGTTGCATGATGTCCTCGATAGGAGAGGAGTTGGAACTGCGAGCTTATGCAGATGAGCTTGTCCTCTTGGCAAGGAAGATGCCTGGAAAAACATTGGACGATGTTCTCAGTTGGTGTCAGAGAGAGCAGATAACCGTGAACTCCAGCAAAACTGTGATAGTTCCCTTCACCAGGCGAAGGAGTTTGGGCAACTCGACTCCACTTTCCTCAAATGGTGTTATATAGCCTGCTTTACAGCAAACGGCCCAAGCAAAGCTCTCTGGTATACATATACATGCCTGTCTGGCGATCTCTGGTGCATTCAGCACTACACCGTCAGCAGCAATGGAAATCCTTCTTGACCTACCTCATCTCCACATCCTTTTGGAGACAGGCAAGAGGGAGAACAAACAGAATCGTGCACATTGCCAATTGCACAGAAAAGGCCCACGCGGGACGCAGCGGGCTGCTGGTGGAAAGTCACAGCATTCTGGATATAATGTCTTCAACAGTTAACCTCGATCTGCCTCATACAGTCATAATCTCGAAAAGAAAGGAGTGCATCCCCCGAAAGAAGGATCTAATGAGTGTAAATAGCAATTGGTTTACAGATGGTTCAGAAACACCCTCGGGTTCTGGTGCAGGTGTATACGGTCGCAGTCCTAGGACAGAAATATCAACTTACCTAGTGTTTTGCGCAACCATATTTCTAGCGGAGATTGCAACCCCACATATAAAACAATAAACATCTTCTCTGATAGGCAAGCGACTTTGAATTCCATTGGTTCTCACCGAATAACGTCTCAACTGGTAATGACCTTCCAGAAAAGACTCTTCTCAATAGGAAGACTCAACAAATTGTCTCTGAGACTGTCAGAAGATCCGGCATGGCGTCTAGGTTTAGAATACGATGAAACAGCGGAGCATATACTCTGTGCCTGCCCCGCAGTGGAGCGGATCAAGTTTTCGATGTTTGACAGAGTTTCAGTCCTGTCTTCGGACCTAAAAGATCGTCCATTAAATAAACTGATCGGCTTTGCTGAGAAGCTTGATTCATTTAGTGAAGCATGAATTTACTGTGAGCCACAACCCTACAGGGTTTCAGTGGAGGAGTCAAGTAGACCTAACCTAACTTAACACTTGAGGCATTAAGATTTCAGTCGGGGTACATCCTTCTCTGCAAAGACAAGAACGATTCAAACTATCAGTGATTTGAATGAAATCAGTTGTTACATTCTGAGTAGGGTCGAATCTCCTGATAAGGCACAGTTGAAGTGGCAGGAACATAAGGTGTGGTTAATCACAAGTTATCTTCGATATTTAAACATATGGTGCTCAAACTGTCAATGTCTGAATATGATATATTTTCGGTTTTGTTTGCCGTGGTCTACAAGTTCCCTACAACTGTGGTAGACATTGCCAAAGGCAAAGCGGCCATGGACGAAGTGTTACTAATAATTGCATTCACTGAACAGATTGAGGACACTTCGTCTTTGACAATGTCTACCGCAGTTGTAGACGAAACGTCAAACTGAAAAACCTGCAGACCACGGCTAAGAAACTAGAAACCAGTAGTTGATTTAGACACCGGCCGTGAGAGACTACATCCGTTCTATCAATTGGTAGTGAAGTTTTTTGTATTTCCGATATTGTTGTCTCCTCAAAATCAAATTGGTGAATTTTATCCTCGATGTGATCTGGGAAGGGAAGATTCTTGGTTGGCAATAGTCGTCATTATTATGCTTATTTCCATGCGCATCGGAATTAAGTAAGTGTTTTGACCTCCGCTAACGTCATGTACCACTCGGAAAAAGATTTTTGAATCCCATATTATTGATCAGTCATAGTGTTCTTTCTTCAAACTCGTGCTATTTTCAAATGAGAAATGAGACGTTACCGGTGGATAATTGATATTGCCAACCACGGAATTTTTTCAGTCTTAGGATCCGTGCTCTCTATCCAAGTTTTTTATAATGTCTTTGGTTGAGAATCGTTCGTAAACTTTCTGTGACTACCAATAACAATTCCTTTTCCATTTCCAAAAATGGTTTGTTTGTTTGAAATTCATTTTAAAGAAATGACGATTTTTTCGAAGAACTACTGTTACTATTTTGAACCGTCCATTACGTATTTGACAAGTGTTAGAATACACTTGTATTTTGAATTAATGGCGGCCGCTTCCGGAATTGTTTTTTTAACCATGGGATATGTAACATTCGACCCGATAAGTTTGTTCTCGTGACTACATTCAATTGCTCAAAAGCCAAATTCAGCGAATTTTCGTTTCAAATTCTTTGTAAAATTGTTCAACAGTTCGTGGATTGGTACTGTATCTAGTTATATCCATGAAGCAGCAATTGTTTTACCTACTTGCTGTCATACAGTGTCTCGTTGATTATTGAAAATGAGGGATAACGAAGAAATTTTTGCTACACCAGCATAAATCACTGCACAAGCATGGTGGTAGTAGAAAAAGTACAGTACGGAACTCGAGGATAAGGCTAGTTACTTGCACCTGCGAAGTACCGCACTCGGCTAATTCGTAGTGCTCAGAGTTTTCGATCAAGCCTCATTCATGACTTATTCTCTTCGTTTCGTGATATACTATTATTCACCTAGATTCATTCGGAGAGTAACCGCGAATTGTCCATGTTTTACGAGAATCGCCTATTCGACCGGTAAGAAACAATTCTGATCAGTGACTTGGTTCTCAGAAGATAATACATCCCGTATGACATATCTGCATCTGCAGCCGAGCTAATGGTAATTTAACCTTCCGTTAGGCGCGCCACCATATGTAACGTGGTTAGTCGCGCTGGGACTGCCAGTCCTATATCAACAACGCAGCCTTATTTTTGGTCATATGAATTATTTTGGCTCAAGATGTTTCTGGTAAATTAGTTCATTACTAAAGCGAGTTAAATTGCATTTGCAATTGCATTTTAATTTTATTGTGTTTTATAACTAGTGTTTTATTGTTTATGAATTATTTTTCATATTTATACCTCTTATTCCTAGTAGTATTTGTGGATACGACTTTACACAATTCACGTGAAAATATTTAAGGAATAGAAAAGCAAGTAGGTAATAAATGGCATCAATCCGATTTTATTGTAGTTTGATTTATTCAGATTCACCAGCTGTTTCCTCTTCAGTTATATTTTCTAAGCAATTTTGATATATTACTTGAACATGTTTTTTCAAACATATATAGGTATCAC
The DNA here is from genome assembly GCA_032362365.1 of Zygogramma bicolorata. Classification (NCBI taxonomy): domain Eukaryota; kingdom Metazoa; phylum Arthropoda; class Insecta; order Coleoptera; family Chrysomelidae; genus Zygogramma; species Zygogramma bicolorata. The sequence goes on along the minus strand of JAVJAQ010005383.1, from coordinate 160,356 downwards.
ACTTTTGACATGTATAGGTTGTTCTGGCGTCCTTTTCAGATTCGTTATAACAAGGTTCGCAACGTTTTCTCTTGACCGCTCTTCGGCTCGTCCCAGGTTGAAAGCTAAACGATTCAATTCTTCCACGTCAGCGGGGTTATCAAAATTATAACGCTTTGTGTCCATAATTATGCACTTTGTTTCAAAAATACACGGCACAGTAACAAATGAACAAGAAAAGATAACCTACAAACAACGAAGCCTACAAATACGGTACTGAGACGCTTGTTCAATGTACGCAACAAAAATGAGTCGTAGGCAGTCGCGCTGGGACTATCAGTCCCAAAGCAGGTACCTGAGGCACTCTTTGCAAATTTTCTAAAAAATAAAACTATCCCTCCGCATGAAACTCAGGCAACTGGCTTCTAGAAGTTTACTGTGAGATGTCATAAAGTTACGACGCTGTAGCTATAATAGTTTTAATATAATTGAGAAAATTGTAAATCATGGGACTGCCAGTCCCATGCGCGACTAACGGAGGGTTAAATAGAGCACGATATCACCAAGTAATTAATAATTGAGATGATAAAAGGTTCCCAGAGACTGGTATTAATATTAAAGTCCATTATAATGGCTTTTTATACACAGGATCCAGCTACATTAATACAAATCATACGAAACACAGTTTCTATATAAATAAAATACCAAAGGCGGCCTACGCATTCGCCTGTCTCTCTCCAATCCACTACGAAACGAGAGTGACGCTCTCTTTCCGACCGCCCATATATCATATCTGACACAACCAGACTAGTAATTATACAGTCTGCCCAATATTTCTTTAATAATTCTTCTATTTGAAATTTTGAATTATGTTTGAAATTCTGAGGAAAAACCAGTTTAGGCAGTGCAGGGTACAGCAACGTCGAAAAGGATCTTCACAAAGAAACAAAGCCACATAAATTTCTCGTATTCGATAATTAATAATTCGTGAGCGGGGTTTATCGTTAGCGTAAATCTATATTAGCTCGGCGATGGAGTTTGTCTGGTAATCACTCGTGAATAAATTGAAACCCGAATTGTGAATCGGATCTACCTGTGCTACGTATCACAAAGGCTTGATTTCACTTTTTGGTAGTTTGTCGCTCATGAGAATGTGAGCAGAGATAAGGAGATACCAGTCTCTTTGACCGAGGAAATATTTCAAGAATTACGTTCCCAGTAGAATAACTGCACTTTTACCGGAAATATTATCAGTCAATATTTTCGTAATCATGATCGAAACAGGCCCAATTGTTTTAAAAAAAATTGTTCGTTCTGTTAACTAGCCGACGAACGTCAACCTTCAGAAGTCGAAACTTGTGCAAGAAATGGATTAAAGAGGCCTTACCTTCCAACGTGTGGTCATCCGCTTGAAAATGCGAACGTGCTGACCTCTACACTACCGTGACCACGAATTGCGGTGAACAAAATTATATTTGCCTGATTATTCTGCAATTTTCTATGATCTCGACTACATTCATCTAGTATCAAACTTCCTGTAAACCAGAACTTGTATCGCTTAGGTTCTCACCATTGTCTCGATTTCAGGGAAATAATCTGAGAGCCTTGTCCTGTGAAAGCGCTGAACGGACATGTAGGAAAAATATTATAATTGTCAGTTTGAACTGACAATTAGGTATAATTGCCAGTTCAAACTGACAATGATAGCTGTAATTGCCATTTTGAACTGGCAATTATAGCAGTAATTGCCAGTTTGAACTAGCAATTATACCTAATTGTCAGTTTAAACTAGCAATTAAAATATTTTTCCTGCATGTCCGTTCAGCGCTTTCGTATTGTTCATATGTACTTTTTCGACAATGCAAGTTGTGAAGCGGTATTTTATGACTTTGAGTGTATGATTACTACTTTATTGTATTACTGTTGATGGCTATTTGTAACAAATTTCATAATATATCAGATGTGAGAGGTATATGAAAAATACTTATATTTGCTTTGCCTTGCGTTTATTTTATTTTGCGGTATTTCACCTAGCTCGTTCATAAAATCGTATGATCTTGGAGAATATCATACTTTGATTTGATATTTTCCTTCTGATCCTTTTCATTGCAGCTATGGGAAGAATAACCTCTGTATCTGGAAACGGTTTCAGAAAAATCAACAGTTTTGCAACATAGAGATAGATTGTTTAGTTTAATGCTTGCTGTTGACTCAAGTTAGATCTCTTCAGTGAAAATCATTATTTAAATCACAATCTTCAGAAAATGTGCTTGATTCCAAGCCACTTTCAGGTTGAAAAGTGACCTATGTCACCCAGAAAAGGAGGAGGTACCTTTCCCAACCTCTTTCGAAATTTTTCAACCACTTCGATTTTTTTATTCTGACGCTAACGTGTACACACCAACGGTGTTATAGAAAACAAGCTAGCCCTTATACGATATTGTAGCTACCACACACTTTCACAGTCCAGTACCTTACGTACAAGAAATAAATGGAAACTCACTTTCTCGATACTGTTTAATAACTGAAGACTAACTCAGTTTTCAATGATAAACCGTTGCCTATTCATTAGCCATTTTCCGAGTACAGATCTGTGGCACTGTTGCTCATCATGGACAGTCGATTTTGAGATTCGTATAATATTATTGATATTCCGAACGTATTCATTAGAACGGAAATAAAACGTATGTAAATATTTTTAACTTCTTTGTAGGTATATGACATTAACCAATATCATGAATTTTGTCTATTTGCAACGAATACTTAAAACACATAATGTCTTGAAAATGATCTTATATGTATACAACTCGATGTGCTGTCAATTTCCTTTTTATTGGAATCAAAAAAATAACTACTTCAAAAGCCATTTTGCATGGACAGTGGAATTTCAAAAATAAGGACATGGGTTTTTCTTTATACAAGATGCCAAAAATAATATATTATCTTAATACTCTCAGTCTTACTATTTCACAAAATAGAATAATCTTTGAAGAACAATTATCTCTCGAATGCACTTTTTTATGATTTTTTTATTGTGACGTAATTGATTCACCACTGAGAGACATTTTACTTTGACACAACAAAATATATCGATTTTCAATTCAGATATAATTCTCAGAATACCTTGATGAATTGGCTATCATCACGTTATCCTTGCCAATTTCAATCGTGTATATTTTAACTCATCTAATGCTAATGCCATGCAATTCCAAGTAATTATTGTCCAACAATAGATCAAATTTCTCCATTTCTATCAGTACTAGACGAGTACATTCTGGGAAATTTCATTTTAAACCTGATATATGACTCAGTATGCTCTTCAAGTTCGTTAATTGAAAGATAAGTGAAAGTACATCGCAAGTTTTTCGGGCTTGAGGGCCATATCCTGGAATTTTGAGTTCCGGAGCTTTTGGCTGCATCTGTAGACATAGTAGACTACTAGCTGACCCGGCCACGCGTTGCTGTGGCTAAAGTTTTTGTTATATTACATTATAGTAAACAATCTAAGAGGAACAATAAGAGAATAACATCAGTCACGGAGTTCCACTATGCTTTTTCACACAGATGGTATTTGTAAAAAAATATGGTGATCTCCTTATTTGACTTTCTACTACTATAACCCTTTAGTACAATGAAATTATTTACGAACAAAGACGAAAATGTTGATTTTGGTATACAAATTCACTGGATTGAGATTTGAAGGGGAAGTACGTTGAACACAATTGATTAAAATGTTCTTACACTTGATATTAAGCAGAAATCAATAGGTACAAAATAAAAATTTATCAGATTTATTATTTCCATTTAATTTTATAACAAATATAAGTATATTACAGTATAATACAGTAAATAACATGTGACGCTTAAACTCATGAATGAGGTAGGCAAGGCAGACAGTCTTAAACTTTTAAACATTAATATCTATTTTTTTGAATTATAAATACTATCAATTTCAATTCAATTTAACACCAATCGGTGCACAATGTTTTTGGTTAACCTGTCTTTAGCTAACACAAATAGATTCGACGGTTTCCCAACACGTGAACACGCAACATATAGTTGCCCATGAGAAAAACATGGATTTTCCAAATCTAAACCATTTGTGGTTGTGCATGACCTTCTGCTGTCCTGATTCTTTGAGCTGGATTTCTTGATTCAATTTGTTCTGCCAACTGATGGGCTCAGCAGCGCCATCTATTGATTACTTACTCAACCCAGTCGAAAGGTATCGACATCTGTTGGAATCATTTGGAGTTAACAGATAATTGTGACTGTCAAATAATAACAGACAAATAATTAGCAATATATTAAAATTGCGACTATAATTTGAGATTTAAACTATCCTATCTCTCAAGTTGGATCGAACTGCACATGGTGTGCGAATTTTATTATAATCGGTTAAGTGGTTCAGGAGTCCATTGAGGTCAAACATTGTGACACGAGATTTATATATATTAAGATGTAGACATAGTAGACTCACAGGAAGGAGTTCAACTGAGAGCACGTCGCTGAAGATGGCTGCCGCAGATGCAGCCGAAAGCTCCGGAACTCAAAATTCCAGGAAACGGCCCTCAAGCCCGAACAACTTGCGATCTATCAACACCGGCCGTGAAAGCCTACATTCGCATAAGTAAATCAAGTTTTCAGTGATCTGGGCATTATAACATTATTCTACCCGATTATTACAAATATAATATTATTCAATCACCGCAATGAAAGGCTTGAGAAATCAGTAGTTCAAACTCATATCTAGGATGTACAGTCTATTGAAAAAATTAGTATAAACTTGACCACACAAATGAAAGTTTCATCTTGAAATATTTAGTGTTGAGTTCAAAATACGATATTTTGTTATATACAGATTCACACGAAAAGGATGCCCTGTAGTGTTCAAAGAACACAGCGTGAATCACGGGGCAGGAGATACGAATTACCACTTTGATTCTTTCAAAATTATAAGTATCTCTCGGCAAGGAGTTCCATAGTTCAGCTGCTTGGAAAAATGTCCCAGTGCAACAGAGTTTCGACAAGTCTTCAAGCTCCCAACAAAGGGGTGGGAATTCTGCACTCGTCTGGTCATCCTTGTTGATACTGCCGACTGTGGAAATATCTATAGAAGAGAGACAAGTCTCCGACCGTTCTACAATGTTCCGAAGAAGTGAGCAAGGAATCACCAACAATAACATAATATAATTTTTGGGTGTTGAAGAAGTCGTTTGAAGGTGTGCAAAATATCACAGATGCATTAATATCCCCAAACCAAAGCACGTAATTGATTTCGATGAAAGACAAGCTTGTTAATCAGAAAACGCCAACGCTGTTTTATCGCTCAAAAATCAATTTCAAAGAGGTTGCCCTTGAAAAAGTTATACTCAATTTCATTTTATTGATCAGGAGGCGATACTGGCTGCCAATTTTTCGAGCAGGAAAATGAATTTCTAATATATCGGTTCGCCCGTAAATGTATAATACCGCAATCCTTGAGCCATATCAAACATTTATAGCCTCGATAAATCTATTTTTTCCTTATATACCACTCCTTTACCAGCCGTGGACTATAAACACCGTATATTTCACAGATATGTGTGGGTTTTGTGTTTACCGTATTTTACATTTTTAATATTTTCATGTATTAATCAAAAGGCTATAAAATATCGAAAGGTAATTATTAAAATTCTCTTGAATTATGGTGATTGGAGCTTATAACAGCATATTTTATCATTTCTGAGTATTTTCAGACAATCCCATGGCACATGTTGCATGATTTACTTTAAGAAAGTTGATGTTCTCGATTCGTTTACGACTCTTTTCCACTATTGGAGAAACGACAAAGTAACTGATAACATTTTTATGGTATACCGATCGATTTTTCAGGACGTATGTATATAACCATTTCATACAAAGGGAAACATATTTTTTGGTAAAGTGGAATATGCAATAATCTGTGAAGCATACTGTGGAAGGGGGCTGGTATTGATGTGTCAATGATTTAGACCCAATTCAGTCCTATCTCAGTCGTAACTCCTTGAATGAAATTTTGTTTCAAGTGGTTTTCAAGAATTTTTCAAGAATTCAGGTAGTTATTTTTCGAGTAACGTTTTTGAGATTTAAACAGCAGTAGCTCTTTGAATGCTCTGAAATCGAAGAGGAAAATCAACTTGGTACAGACAAAATGCGGACAGATATATATCTTTGTCCGCATGACATGGTTCATGGAAAATTACGGAATTATGTTTATCATTATTCAAGTAATGGTTAGGAAATTCATTGAGTTATTCAATACATGTTTGAGTGGAATTAATGAATTTTTTAATTGATGTGTCCAAAAATTTTTAGCCAATCCTTTTTGAATATACGGAAACCTAGGTCAATTTCAAGCGGATGCAGCCCATCAATGCACCCTCTTCCCAACAAATTTCATATCATTCCTCGTATTTTGATTCATTGGATGGATTATCAATCGAGTTCCATATGAGTTTCGTTCCTAAGATGGAATTGACCGACGGTTTTTGTTGGGAGATAGATAGCCAGGAGCTGAGATGACCGAGATCATGAGGAAAACGGTGATAAAGATTTCTTTGTTTTGTCAGCATGTTTCAGTAAGTATATGAGAGTTGAAATGAAAATAACACATTGAATGTAGAATTTGCAGACCACACTTACTGATCAAAACAGCTGAAGAAACTCGCGTAAACAATCTAAGTTAGTACTAATTATTTTCTGAATTTTCATATTTTTGTTCAAGCCCAAGATATTCCATGATTTTTGGAGGATTGACGAATTTGCGTTATTCCATAAAAATAAACACTGCTTACTTCAAATGCAGGTACAAGATCATGCCTTGCCGGAGGGCGCTAGTAGCTTCTACTACATTTTAAGAGGAAAGGAAATGGAGAAATGTATAGAATTAACGCGCACTTGAAAAAACTCTTCGGAGAGATAAGAATGTATGTTCATTGCTTTCCTTTGAACAACAACAAAAACTATATACCTCAAAACATAACCTATAACCTATTATGAATCGATATGGGGTAGGTTAGTTCTCTATTGCTGAATATCTGAAGCCTAGTTCATGTAAACGTTGGGAAAAGTAACGCAAAAAATTAAAAAAGATAAATTACAGATAGCATATATGAACGTTCATGATGTAGTAGTAGTAATGCAAAGTAAGAAAGGTAACGTAGGAGATTACGATTATTCAACTTCTACCTTACTCCCTCACCTCTTCTGGCCAATCAAAATGAACTTTTTTTACGAAATCAGCCGATACTTGACGTCTGGTAACCAGAAATTCACTAGATATTGGCTTTTCATTATCCAGTAAATAGTAGATGATGATAAAATTGCAATTACTGCTATCGAAGTTTCAACGTCCACAATTTCAAAAAAAAAAACGAAAACGACTATTGATAAAACGCAAAATTTCAAACATAATTACAATTCCACTGACTATCGGTGCCAATATTGTGAAACAAAACTTCCAAGAGAAATATGGGTACTTAACGTTTACATAAACCATCTCTTTCTGCTATCGTGCCTTACTGATTGGCATTACTTGACCTCACGTTTAGATGAACTGGGCTTAATTCAAAACATACTTCTGACCATAGCTGGGCACCGTTAATCAACTAATTAACTTCGTTAATCGTTAATCCGTTACAAAAAAAGTTAGCTTCGTTAAACGTTAAAACGTTATATTCCGGAAGAATTAACGCAAGTTAACGTTAATCGTTAATCCGTTAATATGTGTAAATTGCATCTTTATTTCGTTGCGTTAGTGAACTTATGAATTAAAAACCTGTTGAGTTTGGATGTTAACAGGTTAGGAACGAAACGAAATACTTGTATAATTCAGATGTGCAATTTAATCGTCGGGCATAAGGTGCATATTACCCTTCATGAACATTAACAAGTTGAAGATGTCGTCTGAAAGCGAGGCTCGTATTGGTGTTAAAATGTCTTTACCCGTGGAAAAAAGACGTTCAACTGCAGCGCTTGAGGGTATAGCACTTTTGTATTCAATGAATAGGTTTATGAATATCTGTTCCCCGAGAAACACAGCAAACCTAACCGCTGTTGTCATATGTCGAGAGTATTTTTCATATTTTTGAACATGAATGCCTCTGTTATGGAAGTTCCTTACACCATAGGTAGTCCTCTGTCTGCTTTGAACTTGAAACTAACAAGTGTCCTGAAAGTGGGCACTGATTACAAGTTTTTCAGGAAACCGCTGTCAAAAAATCGGTGAGTAGCGGTGAGAGTGGTTACTATCGGACAATACCCTAAACACCTGCGCTAAGTAATGGAATGATCAAACGTCAGATGAAAGAAATCTCCTCGCAGTTTTGTTTCTCACTCGCACGCCTCTGCAAAATATATCTAGTTTTGTTTTTGTTTCACTCGCTGCAACGCGTTAACCGTCACTTGACTATGCCGTGCGGAAACTATTCGGCATTGGATTAACGATTAACGGACATAACGGACATATTAACGAAAGTTAACGTATCCGTTAACCTTTTTAAAAGTTAACTTAAAAGTTAATCCGTTAATCAAAATGTTAACTTCGTTAATTAACGATTAACGGATTAACGAGTTAATGCCCAGCTATGCTTCTGACCAGTTCACACTGAGCTGCATATGAAAAAATTCTGCCCACTTTCATTGAAATGGTCTTCACGATATAATACACTAACTTACACAAATGTTTTCGTAAGTTCGCATCGCTTGGAATACAAAAAACCACTTTATCGGGTGTATTTCCAATAGTATTTTTGAACCTTTGTGCAATACAAAACTTGTAAGACGGTTTGTTAGCTCCTTTCATGATCTATATAGCATTTGGAACTGGAAATATTTTCGAGTAAATGACAAGCTTAAGAGTAACTGATTTAGATGGTGTAAACCTCCAAGAGGCAACGCCATCTGCTGGGTGACGACCAAAGTCTAAAACTCCTACTGCCCAAGGCAGAGGAGACCTCTTACAGCGGGCCATCGTACGGCGAAGACGCAACAAATAGCCCGCCGCGATCGAGAATCGACTTCGGTCAACTTGCAGAAAGCTGCAACCCTTCACAGAACTCAGAATTTCTATGTTCAAAATGATTGCGATCACAAATCCAATGTCAGACAGCTGTTTCGACCCACCAGGTCTCATCAGTGACACTTGGCTGGACTGTGAACACAAAAAGTTCGAACTATCTACTCCTTACGTAGTAAATCTCTGAAACTGGTGCAGATGGTGTAAACCTCCAGAGGAAACGCCATCTTAGAGTAAACAAACACGGGAAATGTCCTGTGATGTCTTCCAAAGCGCGCGCTACTTGTTTGAACAGCTCAAATTTATTCAGTGTTTTACATCCCAGTTCAAACAATAATATAAATATTTTTATTCTTATTTTTTTCTACTTTATAAATATGTGAATTATCAATTCACGACATAAAAAAAATTATGCATATTCCCTATTCAACCACTTACCTTCATTAAACATTTTTCATCAAAATCCAATAAAATCTTGATTAAAAACACGTAGTAGTAGTAATGAATGCTACTTATCGTTTTTCACACCAAACGTCATAAGACTCCGAAATCATCTCTCCGCCATACCTGAAAAGCAGCATGACTATTCGCAGACCCGCCAAGCTTGAAATGTGGAAGAATCATTCTCCAATACGTCAGAGTGTAATTATCCAGAGAAAGATATCTTCACCAATGAAGAATCGAACCCACGACCCCTCGATCATGAGCCGGACACACAACCACCTTCACCGACTCTTTCTTGTTTTAGTTTCTGTGATTTGATATCCACTGAGGTACACTAGCGCTGCCTGGCGGTAGCAGAATCGGATTTTGCAGACATTCCTGGATAATTTCTGCATTACCTTTTTTTCAATTCGATATGTGGGTACCTATAACAAACGCATTGCAATGACATTTAATGAAAGAAGCCCCGAGTGAATGTAATGTTGATGATCAATCACCTTTCACGCAGATGGATCTACCAGACGTTTTGATGAAGAATTTCACGGTTGAAAGGAAGAACATATAATATTTCCATTCAGAACCATTGGACAGAATGTCACCAAGAGGGTGAAACGATAGAATCTGTTTTAGTAATTTTATATGTGTACTAGATTTTATATGAAAATTTAATTCATTATTATCATTTATGCATGGAAGCGTGTTATATGATAATTAGGAACTTGACTATTTTTGTGGAGAGGAGTTTGATGAATTATTTTTTCTTTCACGAATCAAAAAATAGAAATTACAACTTCTATGAAAGAAGTAAAATAAAAAAAATTACAAACACTCTCTGTTGATTGGTACGTGTATATAATTCGAAGACGCTTGATTCATTCACAAAAACGAAGAAAAAGTCCATCTCAAACAACTACTTCCCTGTCTATAGGGCGACGACGGGCACTGGGTTACATAGACATAACTTTTTTCTTGCTCAAGTTTTCAGAAACCCCTCTTTCCCACTGAAAAGCTGAAAACATAATTTTCTCTGAGCGAAACGAGAGCTTGTATGGGTTGGAATGAAATATTATCCTGGTGACTGAGACTTTTTCTACAAATAGCTCTCTATTTTGCTCTATGTAGATTCCTATGTTTGCTATTTGACTCAAGTTTCATGTGCTTGAGCAAGAAAAAGTGATTCCCATGTAACCCAGTGACCGTCGGCGTCGTCGCCACATAGGCCGCTGTTTTAGGTGGACTTTTTCTTCCTTTTTGTGAATGAATCATCTTTGGACGATATGCACATATCTATCGACGGAGAGTATTTGTATTTTTTTATTTTTCTCCTTTGAAGTTGTAATTTCTATTTCTTGTGTTGGGTCAATTTTGAAGGTTTTGCGGAAGAGCCTGCCTCTAAATTTTCACACATTTTTTGTATTTATGAATTATTTGAATGCACATAAGAGTTTCCAATGATGAAAAATAATGTTGTATTCATATTCCTTCAACACTCTCTTCGTTCGGACGGTTCGTGCTAGAAAAATACCGCTACGATCCATTACCACTTGTATGAAGAACTTTTTTTTCCAAAACAAAAAACCATGTTCGGCAACTAATGAGGGGATGAGTATTGAGTATGAAGAATGCCATCTTCGTCTCGGATACGTCTGATGAATATTCCAGTCCATTGAAATCAGAAATAAATATATTCATTTATATATCAATTCTAGATATCTGTTTCAACATTTCAAAGTATGGAATTCACATAATCAATTTTGATTTTTGTTATTCTTTCATCATTCAAAATGTCATGTTTCTTTTTAATCGGATGATTGGGCGATGGTAAACTGCCCTCAATCGACGGTAGTAGAATAATTGACGAGCGGCAGCAACAAAATTCATTGTCATAATTTCAGTTTTTATTTATTGTTGATATTTCATTCCTTCATGATTATTCATAACTGAATGAAATCAAACATCAAGCGGACATTGTTACTGATCAGCTGTCAATATAATTTTGAATGTTTCTTACATTTTTCCACCTTTCTCTGTGTGTATGTGTACAATGTGTACATTCTTCATGACACCATGGTCACTTGTAGAAACTCAAACTGCGGTTCAACTGAACTTGGTTCAGTTACCCTGCGTTTACGTTGATATACAACATGAATGTTGATCAAATTTCGGAAAATTGAAAATGAAGAGATACTTATATAGTTTAACTGTGAAATTTTCGGTTATAATTGCACGAGTGCATAAAAATTACCGATAATTTTGCAAGAAAGCGTGATATCCAAAAATTTCAAGAGTTTATTTTCATATTTTGGCTCTTTTACAAAATATGAAAATAACCGAATGCAATTTCTATAAGATATCACGCTTGAATGCAAAATTATCTGGTCATTTTTATGCACGAATGTAATTCATTGGAATATTTCACGAATGAAGAAATTCTCAAGGAAATGTTTTTTTTGTTCATTTATACTTCCCTCTATAGATTGTATGGAGCACTCACCAAAACGCGAAATGTTTTCTATTTTTGAAGTCTATCTGACATTTATTTGTGTTGTTTACTGACGTCTAGCTATACTGTTTCAAATGTATTGTTATGGTGACTTGATACAATGCAATAACCGCTGTAAGTTTTCGATAATTGCATTGCTCTTTTGGGACATTTTATATATGAGGGAAATATTCACTTCAATTCTTGCTTCTTGAAGCGAATAATGATATAATATTTAGTTTGAAGATGCTATTACATAATGAAACACGTCTCACGGTTTGGTAAACATCAGAATAAGGTACATAAAGTAGCTTATCGACGTATAATCCTGAATACAAACGATTTCTCTCACATCTCAAACCAAAAAAATGCATGCAGCAATAATACAAAAGCAATAATTTTCAGATGCATTTCATTGAATGCAAACTAAAAAATTAGTGAAAAGAGATTAACTTGATAAGCCATGCTATGATCTCGAGGAACACTAAAATATACACAATATTGCTTGACAATGTCATTGTTATGTCCCCTTTTGAACTTTCAGGAATTTTTTGTATATCAATATTTTATATTGACTTGCATGTGCTTCAGGCTCCCCTGAAATTTTCGAATTTTGTGTGTTTTCGTAGTTATCTCAATGCATTATAATATTTGTCCGATATTTTTCAAATAACTTTTATGTAATCAGACATCGTTGACAAAATTTTCCTTAACAAAAAACCCATTTCGATTTTGATTCTGAGCTAGATGGATAATTTAGTATTCCCGATATACAAATCAGATCATCAATCAAAATGTTCATTTAAAGGTTTTTTGAACTTATCAACACAAGATTACATTCGCTAATGAAGAGAAACATGACACAACAGCAATATTGAACATAGACATATTTCCCAAACAATATGATTTAGAGTGGGTGGTGGTCACCCAGCCTTTGACAATCACAGCACAGATGATTTACACTGATGTCATCTCGGATATCATTCATATTGTTTTAAACTTGCTCACACTCTCTAATACAAGCTTCTCCAGGAGTGTAACGATCGCAATGGATAGTTTTATGTGCAGTTGTGGTGCATCCAAAAGTGGTATGCCAATTTCCTGGACGAACATACCAGGTTTCTTGAAAACCCCTCAGAAGTTCATTCAAGAGCTTGTGCGAGAAAGGGATACCCGGAACCTATATTTTCTGAAGTGGAATCCAAACTGCTTTGGCTCCGTTATTGGACAGGAAATAACGAATAGAAAAAATGTTGGTACTATTCCCAGGATTCGAACCTGGGTCGCCCTACTGAGAACAGACGCTCTTGCAGCTTGGCAAGAGTAATGAAATCGTCTGCATTACTCCTCAGATAGCCAATGTGTTCATTTAGGTAGTGAAAAAAGAATTGTTTTTGGTAAAAGTTCTTGAAAATAGGGCTACAACGTTGACGATGAACTCTTTGCAACTCCATATTCGAGCTGTGTCCTCAAACCAGCATAGCACAAAACGAAATGGATTTTCTTATCTGAATTTCTGAGAATTTTTCTTCAAGTGTTTCCTCAGATCAGTGTTCCGTTATGTCGAAGACTCAGTAACTGCTCAATTGGATAGGAATTGCAGATACGGCTTCATAAAAAATGTGACTTTTAAGAGAACAGGTTAGTTTGGTATATAACTAGGACAGAAGTGAAACAGAAAGACCATTATAGTTCGAACTGGAAATGTCGTAGGTTAATCAAAGTAATTGACTGTAAATTGTTGAACGTATGGAGTAATCAGTGATATTTATACCACCAGTTATTCTTTGGCAATATTATTTTCGTATTTATGGTTGGACAACCAATTCCAATGGAAATCTTCATTCTAATTCAGAATTTGTTATGTACTTATTCATTCATCTTAAGTTGATTTTGGTGTTGTTGAAATTCAGGAAATCTTTGTGGGATATGAATAAGAGAACCATTCAGGGCAAACAGAACTTTTTTGACGAACCAACAATGAACATGATATAAAGAAATAAAACTACAGAAACCTCTTAGGTGGGATCCATCACCACAATCCATCTCTTCATTTTTCTCCCATTACACATGAATCAGGCGATTTCGACAAAAGACCTTTTCCTTTTCACAAGATGAAGTTCCCGATATATCTTGCCATCATCGATTCTTACAGCTTTCGAAATGAACAAAAAGGTATATATGCAATTAGCGTAGCACTGGAGATAAAAAATGGATGACGAGGGTAATTTACCAACGTCCAGCCGAACATTATACACCATCAGCAATGAATATTATTAATAGTGACCTGTCTATAGTGTCTATAACCCTCTCGTATCTTTCCTCTTTCTCGTTGTATTGTGTTTTGAGAAATAAGAATATGAGATACGTTTGGTATGGTGCATACCATCTTTTGATCTCTTACATTCCATATTAATTTAAATATTATTTCAGATGAGGCTGTGCAGATGGATTTTATCAGTAGCGGAGGCAGCGTTTCCTATCGGCCAGTGAAATTGGAGTTCAATGTCGACTAGAATATTTTTAGGATGAGGGTTCAGGGGCGGATTCAGGGATATTATTTTCTCTATATGCCCACTTGATATACAGTACGACCTCTCATGGCTTGCATTTTGCGGTGGTCTTTTTTTGAAGGTTTGAAACGTTTTCTGCCTTTTATTCACAAAGCAGCTGAAACTGGATCACTCCAATAAAGTAAATATAACTACAGTAAACTTTGAGATTGAGCTGAGATCACTGAACTCTGGTGCTGGGACTTATCCCTGTAAAAGTTTGGAGTAGAATTTACGACACATGTCTACTATGATAAAATACTTCTCCTAGTTCAGATAGCGCTTGGAAATGTATAGTCAGGCGACCAGTCGGCTGGCTAAATTTTCACTTTTGGAAGCTGACTTATCGGAAGTCTATATTATTTATTTAGAACGCCGGCAAAATTTTCTATGCTTGTGTTCCTTTCATTTTTTTTTTCGTCTTTCATGTATATATAACATTAGAATTAGCTTTTCTTGTTAACTGCTCAAATTAAAAAGTATAGTTTATCGATTGGTCGGTTGACTATGCACCTCCAATTTCCTAAATCAACGCCACAGAATTTCAAAATGGAGTTTTTTCAAGTGAAATGGAATATTAATGGAGCAAAGAGGTCAAAGAAGGTGTAAACCTTTTCCCACCAGAACGTTAGTAAGTCGAATAATGTTCCATTGATCAAATTGATTCTATATTCAAACAGTTTAGCATATAAATATCGTACAGAATTTTGAGTTTGATTCGAGAATCAGGAAATTTCTTGTCATTTGCAAATCAGAAAAACATACTCTCGACTCTCTTGAAAGAATTTTTGAAAAAAATGCAATTAAAATATTATCATGGACAGGCAGCTATCAATTTTCTCATTTCTATGGTTTTCTTGGTGTTTTTCTGATAAATCTCATTCCGTGACATATTGCCTCTGTGTTCTGCTTATAGATATTCATAAAATCGATTTGTTATATTGCATTCTGAATGTTTCTTTTTCAAGAATCTACTTCGAATAACATCTGCATCAGGTTCACCACGTAGTAGTTAGACCTAGTGGAGAGCTACAATAGATCAGCTTTAAGTTGAGAAGTCGAAAGCTGTACCATCCATAGGAACCCACTTCTGTGTACCGTTGATCGCTGAATTCGAGGTTTTCCGTTTGTGTTTTAATTAATATAGCGGGTGGCATACGTCACTACTACTAGCGGAGTCACTGGACGCATCATTATTATTCTATGGTAAACAGTATGTTTCTGCTGTGCACCTGCATCACAAATACAAGTGCTATCTTACACTCACCTGAAAAACAATGATAAATATGAAATAGCTGCTAATGATTTTCACATATGATTCACCAAATTATTATATTAATGTAACCCCACAATAACATAACCTTCAAATGAGATAATATTAATCATTAAATGCTACGAAGAGTATGAGATATTGACGTAATTTTAGAGGAATATTTGGAATAATTTCAACCTAGAAACCAAAGTGTTACAGTACTAACGCATTGACACGATCGTCATTCTTTAAGAATTCCATCACCCTGAAAATATCTAAGGATATTGAATTGTTTGATGATAAACTTTTGTGAAGGCATTTTATGATTGCGAAACACAAATGATCAATTATTCTTGAAGAAATCAAATACAAATCCAACTATCACAATATCCACGCTTCAAATGTAAACAAACTGTCATCGATACAAGTTCTGACGTCAGAGTGCGTTTCGACTTTCATTTGAATTTATCGATTGAAATTTACTTTCAATTTCATATTTTAAGAAAATTAACAGAATTATTGCATTGCAATCAGTCCGGAATTCCCACTCCTCTGTTGTGAGCTTGGAGAGAGACCTGTCGAACCTCTCTTGCTCAGGGATCTTTTTTCAATAGAATAGCTGAACTTTGGAACATCTTGCCGAGGGGGGTTTTCTCTGAGGTTTACAAACTTCAAAGATTTTAAGTTAATATTGAATTCGTATCTCCTGCCCCTTGATTCACGTGCTGTTTTTTGAACATTACAGGGTTTTCCTTTTGTGTGTATGTTTAAAAATATGATAACAAAGAAATTTCATTGTTTCAATCCTAATGACAACACCGCATTCTAAGGTTTGAGTTTTGTTCACTTTGTATTCATCCATTAGAATCCAACTTCCATTTAATGCATGTGGTAGGAACCCGTAGAATTTCAAAGTAGAAGCAATACTCATTTGGTGACTGCTGCGAACAAATAGGATTTGTTGTCATTCCTAGAAGTATAAAAGCAAAATGACAAGATTCCATTGAAGTACTAGAAAAAAATATAGGAGGAATCAGGAACAACACGAAGGAGAAACAAAAAGATGATGAAAGTACAGAAAGGATAAATCAAATGGAAGAAATGGGGAGCAATCAGACAACAATTTAATGATCCGTTGGTAACAAGATCAGAGGAGTATGCTGAGGAAAATAATCAACTCCTTTGGATTATATGAATTTAGAGGAACCTAATGAAATTTCGGTAAAAAATTAATGAATTAGTCAAAATGATGATCAGGATCGCCAAAATTGAATTTTTGCTTCTATCAATCATCATGGAATGATTGCTCGAACTGCATTAGTTGAAATGGGTATATTTCCAGAAATAAATGTTTCTTTGTTTATGGTTCAGAATCATATACCGATAAATTGCTCCAATATTGATGTAACTACAGTATCAACCGGTATTTACAAAATTATAATGAAAGTCGAGGATGATTTTCATCAACACGCCACTGGTGGTCTTTTCTCATCTGAATGGAATAAAATTCAATTTGGACGCCGATCTATCAGTCATTATCGAATGTGATCAATATGGGATAATCCATCAGAATTCGAGGCGTTACCAGATTTTCAGTTGTGACTAATTTTGAAATTGAAAAATTAGATACCTGAATCGTAATGCGCACCAAGAATTATTATCATTCGCCTTCACAGGGTCACAGTCAATCATAAAAATTACCAATGAAAAATCGACTTGACACGGTGGATTTGCATAAATATGAACGTTCGTTATTGTTGTGTCTTTGATAACTAGTTGATTGAGTGGCTTATGTGAGATAACGAGAATCCCTTCGCTTGTCCTTGTTACATTTTTGAACATTTTTCATGATTCAGCGAACTTTCATAAAGTAACTGTTATTACTCTGACTGATGAAATCACGATTGTCACTGTTCTGCTCGTTGAACGAAGCCATGAATCAAAGTAAAATGATAATTCGTATTAAACGAGTTGACACACCACTTGACCTTTCGGTCATTCCATGATTAAGGAGCAGCTTCCTGTGAATTCAAATGAATCCTGTCGGCTCGTGATACTTGTGTGATTGAGAAATTCCCTCTGAACTTTCGAACCAATCATTTAGAGGACAAAGGGATTTTTTTTTCGATCGTGGTAATTGAATTTTCAATACAAGGAATTTTCGATCTCATTTTTCTGAGAAGTAGCAACAATGCGAATAAATAGTTGAGTTCACTGAAGAAAATTAAATTGGCATTGGGGTATTATTATTATACCGAAATCAATCTGCAAAATGAATTACTTTGTTTAGTTCTTTTGTGAAGTATTCGGGTAGGAGTAACAAGGCCAAAATTCAGGCTTTCGAAACTACTTGGAATCACCCCCACCATCTTTCAGCTAAAGCTGATACGATTCAAAAACTGTTGCACGTCTTCATGGGCGTGGTTAAATTTTGACGTACACAGTACTCAGATTGTTATACTCCAGTAAAGGAAGTAAAAACTGGCTGGACTAATTCGAGACCAATTGCATACTTGGACAAAATAGTTGAGGCTTTCGCGGCCGAGGTTTTCAGTATCACTACTTTTATTCGGGTTCGAAGGCCGTCGTTTTTTGGAATTTCTTCCTGACGTTTCGCTGGCTCGAGTGGCTAGCTTCTTCAGAGGTTCATTCATCTTGGAATTCACTCCGATGACTGGAGATTGTTTCTTCGCAAGTTGTATTTATGCCGATTCAGGTAGTTTGCGGTGCTAATTATTCCATTCGGATTCGTGGAATTGTCATTAATATTGATTACCTTGTTTACTTCCTGTGGGTTCGGAGAATAATCATCATTAATATCTGAAGAACTACCTGCAGTTATTATCGATTTTCTTAAAATGGGATTCCATATTCGGTTGAGGTTGACAGCTTCTTCTTTTCTGTTGAAATTATCCGTGTGTTTGTGGATTTCTATTGCCTCCCGTACCAGTCGGCTATGGTATCCCTGGTTGGGTGCAATCAGTTTTGCATTTTCAAACAGAATCCTGTGGTTTCCCTCACTAAGTGCGTGTTCTGCCACAGCCGACTTGTCAATTTGCCCTAGTCTGCAGTTTCTCTCATGTTCCTTTAGCCTAGTTCCCATGGATCTTTTGGTGGTACCGATGTATACCTTCCCACAGATGCACGGTATGCGATAAACCCCTGCTGCAGACAGTGGATCTCTTTTGTCTTTAGCCGATCTGAGGCTCTGTTGAATCTTCTTTGTGGGTTTAAATACAGTTTTTATGTTGTATTTACTAGTTTTTATGTTGTATTTACTAGAAGAAGCTGTCAACCTCAACCGAATATGGAATCCCATTTTAAGAAAATCGATAATAACTGCAGGTAGTTCTTCAGATATTAATGATGATTATTCTCCGAACCCACAGGAAGTAAACAAGGTAATCAATATTAATGACAATTCCACGAATCCGAATGGAATAATTAGCACCGCAAACTACCTGAATCGGCATAAATACAACTTGCGAAGAAACAATCTACAGTCATCGGAGTGAATTCCAAGATGAATGAACCTCTGAAGAAGCTAGCCACTCGAGCCAGCGAAACGTCAGGAAGAAATTCCAAAAAACGACGGCCTTCGAACCCGAATAAAAGTAGTGATACTGCATACTTGGAGTTACTTGAATTTTGTTAAGAAAGGTGCCCAGTATCCGAGTAAACAACTTCCGTTACTGGGAAACAGCGCGGGGGGTAGGGGGGGTGGAACTCATTGGAGGGGGGGGGGGGGTTGAAAAAAATAATGAAACCAATCGATAAATTATCATTTTTTAACATAAAAACATTGATTGCAATTTTTCATAAAAATGCACCCCTTTCGAGAAATAGTGCAAGGAAAAGTGTGATTTTTGCAAAAAAATTCCAAAGTTTTTAGAGTATTTTTAAATTTACTGAAAATCTGTTAGTATAACAAAAAAATTATATATCACTTATATGAAGTATTTTAGTTGACGAATAAAGTGGTTTTTGTTTTAGTTTGGTACGATTGATATTAAAGGAGATATGACATGGCAAAAATGGTTGCTTAACGAAAAATGAAGAAACCGGATCGTTCTGCGTAAAAAATGATTCCTATCATCTTGCAAGATGACAAAATCGGCGAAATTTTTAGACCAACCAGAACCGTTTAAAATAAGAAGAAAAAAAATTATGGGCAAAATAATTTTTTTTCAAAAATTTTTAATGCCAATTTTTTAGCGCCATATGGGCTAAGGTGCTTGGAAAAAAAATCCTTTGGTGAAAAGTCAGAACACTTCGTTCTAAATATGTCCAGCCATTTCTGGCCCTATCGAGTAATTATTGTTTATGTTTTGGCCTGCTAAAGTTGGGAAAAATCGTGTATTTTTTAAAACATTTTCAGTTTTTGGCCAGCAGCGTGAACATAATTTATTTCAAACAGCCAAATTTTTCAGCATTTGTTCCAGGATAGTTGTATTTCAATGTTTTGTTATACTTTTTCATCTGTAAGCAAATTTGTCTGTTTAAAATTGCCTATTTTATGTTTGTAACGATAAATGCTCTTTTTTGTCGGGCGAAATAAAAAAAATGGGCCCATCCAATTCAAATGTTGCATATGACATGAAATTTTGGCGATAACCTTAGCTTCAAAATGATTCCTGGTACATCCCGTTATCATTAGTCAAAAAAAAGTTATGGCCAAAAAACCTTTTTTTTTTCCATCAATCACATAAAATTTATAAGTTTTATGAACATTTTTCTTGCAATTTCAAATCAAAATATTAAAAAAAAAAAACAAAAAGGGTAGTTTTTACGGTTTACAGGGTGTTTCAGAAATTTCTTACATAAAAATCGTAATCAGTGACCCAAAAATCCACCTGGTACCTATTTTCACGAAAATTCATTTAATATTGGCCGAGATATTAAATATTTATTAATTTTGGGCCAAAAAAACAGTTTGGCCAAGTTTTACAGCGTTTTGGAGCTTTGCCCAGTAACCAAACTTGTTTACTCGGATACTTGACACCTTTTTTGACAAATTCCAAAAAAATTTAACCTTCCGTAGCTAGTATAACTACTGCTCTTCGGGCTTGAAGGCCGTCGTATTTTGGAATTTCTTCCTGACGTTTCGCTAGCGCGAGTGGCCAGCTTCTTCAGAGGCTTATTCATCTCCGATCTCATCTCAGTCATCGGAGATGAATAAGCCTCTGAAGAAGCTGGCCACTCGCGCTAGCGAAACGTCAGGAAGAAATTCCAAAATACGACGGCCTTCAAGCCCGAAGAGCAGTAGTTATACTAATAACCTCGGCCGCGAAAGCCTCAACCATTTTGTCAAAAACCTTCCGTAGCTAACACACCGTCTGTGAGACCGACGCCTGAGAAAATTTCCGATTATTCCTGAAGAAATCGCGAATGCTTTTAGCCATCCTCAATAGCTGATTTTCTAGGGCTAGTGGACTCAGTATCAAAATTACAGCGGAGGTTAATTGTTGTAGCGTGTGTTATTAAATATTCGGTCTCTGAGACGGATGTTAGTTGTGGTGTAACTTTTGTGGTAAGTGAAATTTTGATTTATTTTGTGAGATTTATACTAATTATCAATTGTTTCTAGAGAATTCTGTAAATATGGCTTCTTTAACTTATGAAGATGAACAAAGGCGAGTACAAACGTATGTTTGATGAAGTTGAGACGGATGTAGACGTAGCAGAAGATAGCGATTCAAGTTTGGGGGAAGACAATATTGAGATTCAAGAAGAAAATTCTGACAGTGAACAAGACATAACAGATAACGAACTAAATGGAAGTGGAAGCTGTGAACAGATGAGAGAAACTCGCATACCTTACATGATGGAAAAGATGGAACCAAGAGAAGAAAACATTGTCACCGATATCCCAATGTAAGAACTCGACATCATAATATCGTAACCCAGTTACCGGGAATAAAGGGTGGAGCAAAGAATGAAAAAACACCAATCGAAATCTGGGGTAAATAGACATTTTAATTATAGACATTTTAAAAATACCATGTTTTTTTCACCCCAATTTGTTTGTTAATTTAATCTCATTAAAAATCGTGTTACAAATACAATTTTTCCATCTCTTTTGAACACTGTACCCTTAAGTATACCATTTCAAGTCATATTTTTTCCACCTGGTAAGTTTTTCTTAGTCGGTTTCAGAGACGGATGTGATCGATCTGAGTGGTCTCGAATTAGTCCTTCATTTTACTAAAAAATTAACTTCCTTTACTGGAGTATATGGGATAATGGAATTTTGAATATAAATAAAAGTGACGTCTTGAATATGACAGAAGGAAAATCGAAAATTTTCACAAACCTTTTTTGTTAATAGGTACAGCTTATCCAATCCATCTTGGCACAAACTCAGACACTTTTCCAGTTGCACACTGGTAGTGTACACCAAATAGAAAGAATAAACACCTTTTAGGCATAAATTTCAATACAGTGAACATATATAATAGGTGATTTTTTATCTTAGTATATTTCACAGAGATTCCTGGGCATATACGTTATTATTTCTGTGCCAAGATGGATTGGATAAGCTGTAAGTGTATATCATTTATTGAAATATGGAAGCTCATCCATGAAAAAGTTCTTTCCTAGTTTTCCAATAGAAAACTCAAAGTTATATGCCCTTCCGAAGGTACATATCATATATTTTTAATTGCTGCATCCAAACTTTATTTTAAAAATCGAGTTTTTTCCATATTCATAAACTGCAGATACTGCGTTCATACTTAGTATGAATACCGTTACGCATAACACATATATCCAGTACTGCAATATTTGAAAGCCTCTTGGTGGTTTGTGAGCTTTGTTATCTTTAATCTTTTGAGAAATCGCACAAATTGTATACATTGTTGATCTGCTGCAACACGATAAAAATGAATATCTGACTATAGATTATAATAGTTCATTTTACCAGGAGTCAATAATAATAGTCATTATTAAGAGTAGTATACCATACTTTATTTACGAATTAAGGTGGCTATATACTGGTGTGTTACTCCATATAAGAGGTTGTCAGCAAATCAGACGACCAATATGGCCAACTTGATGAAAAATTTGATGATGTAGGCGTAGTAGTACTGCAAAAAATCCGCCAGGTACCGGCACTCTTGCAGTGGAGATGACAGTCCTGTGTTGCCAAGTGGCCATGTCGTTGCGAATTCTGGTCCAGATCAGTATAAACACAATGCAAATTTATTCCAACTGAGAAATTATTTTCAACCTACATGGAATGAATAACGCATAAAGTTATTTGGCGCGTTTTGGTGTTTTCAATAACCTCACATATCCAGTCCTGATAAATTCTCTATCCTTTTACAAAACATCACAATTGGCAACAGCGTGTTCCATGGATCGAGTGATCACGAAAATTAATAGAAATTTTTGATAACCAGCGCTCCCTCATGGCCACTGATGAACTACCACGCCTTGTCCACAGGTTTGGCTGAAACAATATCGCAACATTAGAAACACCAGTATAATAGACATCTTATCACGAATAATCTATTTATAATAAATCAATGATTCTTCAGTTTCATTCGTCTTGATACAATACACAAACACTACCTGCGAGATCGACACTGACACTATGGAGTTTGGTTTCCATGGTAATATTCAATTTGAAAAATTTTGTGATAGGACTACAAGGGGGAATAAAGACAGAGACAATTAATCCTTCGTCATTATTTTCTAAGGGAATAATATAAGGCATTATACTACAGAAACCATGAATATAATACTTATATTATGTATAAGTCGTGAATAAATATAATTCACTACGTTGTATTCAATTTATCTCTCTTACATCCGTTAAGGGAAGCGAAGGGACATTATCTTTCGAAATAACTGATCAGAGACGTCACCATCACCTGGCAACGATAGTTTTCAACTCTTTGGGCATAACATCAACTGAACACAAACGAGTATCCCTTATCAATTTTCCGATATTATGAAGTACATTTGCAGCAAAGAAGGCATGGATAATTCAATTTTGAGGTATGATACTTGACTTGCTCATTACTGTATTAATATGTGTCCTTCTATTTCTATTGTTTTATTTATTATCATAATCTTTAGCTTACAATCTTGGAACTTCATTCTGTTACCGAATTGAATATGAGACTCATTTTTTTTTTGTGAAAGTGTGGCTTCCACGATTTTATAAAACAAAGAGTTTTGTTTGCAGTTGCCAACACACGAAGTATTTTCTCAACCTTCTGTCATTGTCATCAAGTCGTTCGGTTAGCACCTCATCCTTAATGTTTTGCATAAATAAAATGTCTTAGTAGTATACATATTTATAGTAGTTATTTTAACTACCACATCAAACAAATAGTTTACGGGTCTTGGGAATCGAGGGGGGGAGGGGGGGGCAAAGTCAATCTCTTAGTTCCGGGCCTGTCTCTGAACGTTACATCATGAATTGTAATACGAAATAATTATTAATGAAAAAGTGCAAAATCTTTTGTAAACCTTGTTGAGGGTAGTTTTATAATAATTTCAAATCATCATTAGGAACTTCCGACGACCGTTTGCTTTTTTACGGAACGGATCTATAAAAAAGTATTTTATATTGCCTGTAATAGTAATCAGGTGGACTACTATTTTCGTTTATAGCACAAAAAACAGCAGGAAGTTGTTATATTCAACCAAACCGAAGATGAAAGGTGCTTTCTTACTTTTATATCAACTGGTTTTATATCGATTTACGAGTCAAAAAAATAGTTTTCATCGCAACTGCCTAATTTCCATACTTGTTTTTTATCCGGCAGCGGGTTAGAAATTATCCGAATTGGTTGTTGAAGCATTTCATTTTCCCGGCAATACATTTCATCGTAAATTGCTGGTGTGAATGAAATAGTGAGTAAACTACTTAAAAGGCCTAATAAATAGCTGGTTTTATCACAAAACCGTATTAGAACACCTAATAGAATCACCGAGAGTATAAGTTAGATATAAGACAAGGCTGAATATATTCATAGCCTCTCAGAAGCATTAACTTGTTTCGCGCGATCATGATTTTGCTCTTAACTCTAATTAAAAGGATTTTAGGTTCGCCACGAGAAGATTCGAGATATTTCGTGTGTTTTGAATAAATCCCGGCTTGATAGCGATGTCCGACCGCTAGCTCCCCAACTAATTAAAAAAATGAGACACTTCGGCGTTTATCGGTTAATGTAAATTTTAACACTATGTGCTTCGCGCAGATTGTTCTCGGAAATGACAATTGCGCAAACTGCGCTTTCAAATGAGCTCGTAACGTAGATATCTGATATTCGGAAAGATACGGACCACCTTGGAATCATTTTCGAGAGACTTCGAGAGTTTTGACGCGGTGTGGGAAAGGAGAGGTAAGAGAGACAGTGAGCACTGCAATCGTTATTCATCTTGATGTGGTTGTTGATGAAGTATCATCTGATACTCTCCCAACGAATGCAGGTGTTCCATAGGGTTCAGTTCTAGCGCCCACTTTGTTTCTGCTTTTTATCAATGATTTGCTCGAGAGAACATCTTGTTCAGTACATAGTTTTTCGGACGACAGTACTCTTCATACTAGTTTCTCTTCCAGAGTCCCCATACAAGCTCGAGAAATAAAAGTTCGAAGAAACATTCACGTCAATAAAATTAACGATTACTTGGTTAAAATAGAAGAATGGGGTAACATGAACTTTGTGGAATTTAATGCTAGGAAAACCCAGGCATGTCTCTTCTCAAGGAAATCCGATCTATCATCATCTAGTATTCAGATGTCAGGAGTAACTATTCCTACAATGTCAAATATCTCGATGCTAGGAATTTTGATCAGTAATAATCTCTCATGGGAAAATCATGTGAGATCGATCGCTAAAGGTGCTTCCCAGAAACTTGGATTTCTATTTCGTAAGAAGAAACACTTCACTTCTCGTTATCTTCTAACGATATCCACGGCTCAGATACGACCTGTCTCAAATAGTTCTCATGTTTGGAGTTCGGCACCACAACATTCATTGAGGCTTCTCGATTCTATTTAGAGAAGGGCAATCCGTCTCGTTGGTGATTCCTCGCTCACAGACTCGTTCACTTTATTGGAACATCATAGAAGCGTCGGAGACTTGTTCTATAGATATTTTCACGGTCGGTGCTCTTCCGAATTGTTATCAATTTCTGTTGTGAATTTGAAGACCGGTCGAATCTCTCTTGCCCAGGGATCTTTTTCAATAGAACAGCTGGGCTTGGGAATTCCTTGCCGAAAGAGGTCTTTCCTGAGGCTTACAGACTTCAAAAATTTAATGTTAATTCGTATCTCCTGTCCCTTGATTCACGCGGTGTTCTTTGAACATTGCAGGGTTTCCGTTTCGTGTGAATCTGCATATAAAAAAAAATTACTTGACGAGTGAATAAGCTGATGGGTTTTCAAATGGGGTGTTCCGTTTACCAGTTGACAATCTTCTACGAATGTCAACCTTCAGGAATTGAAACATGTGCGAGCTAAAAATTAACGGGGCCCTACGTTATAACGTGTGATTCCTTGCAGAGGAAAATAATGAGGAGAGAAAATTTTTCGAATCTCGGTCGCTCATTCAGATCATATAGCCACTTGGAGCGTTGTTTATGATCGTTTCATAGATGAGACTCGACGGAACCCATCAGCCATCTTTGTCTCCAAATGTAAAATAACATCGTAATAAATAAATATATACTTACATGAAAAATCAAGTATGATTCGTTTCTTGGTAGAGCACCAAGGGTGTGTACTTTATGACCTGATCAAGAGTCCGTTGAAATAATCGGTGCTGAGAATGGATACCACTTCCTGTCATTTGCTAGAATGAATGTACAGCCTGAGCACCTTATATTTTAACGGACTCTTAATCATGTCTTGAAGAACCCGCCCTAAGATTGACTAACTAAATCTCTGTAAATAATGGTATTAGTGAATTTCTAGTCATTCTATGATGATATATCATCTGGTATACATTCATAAGATTTCAATACGAATTACAGATTCATTATTCGAAAAATAAATCCCGGCTAATATTGTTTTGAACGACCATGCTAAAGGAAATGACGTAACGAAAACAGTTAAAATCCTAATACCACACCTTTTTCAACAAAACAATTGCCTTCGGATTCCATGTTTAGATTAATAATAATACCGAATAATATATTCCGAAAAAGTATTCGCTTCATGTCTATGCAGGGATTAGAGACTGGCTTAAAGGGGATTTCAAATTTTGTATAATTTATTCCGCTCGCGTCTATTTGCGATTCATGATCATTATTTTCAGATACAGCAAGGAAGTAGATGATATAATAGGCGATTATTTTGGTCTGAAAGATTGACGTATGTCTGTTCATAAAATAGAAATGATTGTGTCGATCACTTTTCTGCCTTGTGTAGGTACATATTATAGAACTGATGAAATGTATATTAACACGCTTGTATTCCATTAGTAATTTATCATTACCTTGGTTCATATTATTTACGAATTCGTTTTGAAATTTTGTGTATCAGTCTGCTGATTACGGATCAACTTACTTAATTGCAGTAAGCTATTTCGGAATAAACATAAGCGGTATAAAATATCATTGTTGTAAACACATTCTTCGAAATTTAATTCATATCTCTCCTCTTGAATAATATAAAAATCGTTCGGAAGCTTTTCTTCTCTCAATGTATATTAGTGGATTATACCACGAGTCAATAATTATAGTCATTATTGCGAGTAGTATACTCTACTTTATTCACGGCTACCATCAATTCCCCGCCATTACTCCCTAAGGGAATAATATATGGCATTATATTGCAGGAACCATAAGTATAATAATTATTTGTTCTGTAGTTTTTTGCGTTTGTAACCTACCACAAATTGAAAAAATAAGAATAAATATTGGAACCTATACAAGTGTAGAAGGGCAGATTTTCAATCTACCCCGAAAAGTTGCTGCGTCTATTGAAAAACAGTTCTTGCTGGATAGAACAAGTCCAATTAGTCAGCAACTTCTCGTATAACTCAAATTTTGCCTATCAAAAAAATAATAAGAACTGATATATTTCTAGATGTAATGATGAAGAAATCGACACGCCATGTAGATACAAGTGTATATCGAAAGAAAACACACACCAACAGATATCTTCACTACACCTAAACCACCACACAAGTGTCAAGAAAGGTATAGTAAAATGATAGAACAAAAATTGTATGTAACTCACAAGAAAAAATCAATGATGAGATAAACTTCATAAAATCAGTATTGAAAGAAAATGGATATCCAGAAAAATTCATAGAAAAAACTTTGACAGGAATTGAAAATCCGAACACAATCCACAATCCTACACAAAATACACAACCTATATTCAAAACAACGAATACTTTAAGATCACACATACCAAACCGAATAACCCAACAGAAAACATAAAAAATTGTATTTATCAAATTCCTTATTCGTGCGGTCAAAAATATATCGGTGAAACGTCTCGACCATTGGAAGTGCGAAAGAGTGAACACAAGATGTACATCAGGAACAGACAGATAGGTGGTTCTAAATTATCAGAACACATTCTTACTGCCGATGGAGACCATACAGTAGGATGGAACGACATTAAAATCATAACGAAAGAAAGTAATGGAAAGAAACGAAAATTAAAGGAATCTGCTTTCATCATGCTGTCTGGTGAAGAATGCATATCTATGAGTTCGCTTGATACGGATCGCGGATGGCTGCCCCTCTTGAAGGACAAAATGTTGTGTCAAATTTGAAATAATTTGACAAATGTCAATAACGAAAACTATCCTTACCAGGTATTTGCACTTGAAAAGGAATTCGCCTAGAAGTTGCTGACTAATTGGACAAATATTGATCCACCACAAAAAAATGACGTTCAGACAATATAATAATTATATAATGTCTTAGACGTAAACAAAGAATACAAAACTTCAATAAAAGAAGCAACATAGAATATTCACGAAAAGAAGAAAGAGTCTATATTGTATAGAATTGTATACCAATCACTCGAATCTAGAATTAAACATCTTTCAAATTTTTCCGCTATAAATTTAGAATACTAACGGTGATCACATAAATCCAACCCAGGCCTCTGGGCAGGAGAAATGTTAAGAAACTCATTCTTCCTCCGAAAAAAACGATTGCGCCCAACATTATCATCCTACAGAATCGATTGTCTTTCAATGACCGGCATTTTTATAGAATCCCAGCGCCGGCTTACAGCCTAATATACCTGCTGATGGAATATAACCAAAATTAGAAATTCATAATTCATATAATTATACATCCTGTTGCCCGAAATGTATATCTGTAACGTGTAATTCCGAGAAATAAATCTGACTATTGACAAGGTGGATTTATCGATATCCGTCAACCGGAGAATTCGGAATAAACCTGTTACAATTTATCTAGATTCATCTCAAACGAATGTTCAATCTGGTTCGAACCGAACATTTCAATTCGAGATTAGATTCTTTTCCCGGATTCGAATGCGCAGTTACTTTTATATTGGAATTTGAAGGCATTTATAAATTAGACGATTAGGAAGACGAGTTAATTGTGCTACACGGGAATTTTTCCAATTTGTTTTTGATGTTTTTATCTTGGAAGGCCGCATAGAATTTTAAGTCGAATACAGAGAATAATTTACTATTGGGAATTTTTGGTAAGTTTCTTTTTTTTCTAGAGATCAGTTACGATAACACCAAAGTGATATTACTTAAGGTTAGCATCTTCAGGAGAAGAAAATATGAAGAGTAGGGTAACTTATTCATATAGAGGCAGAAGAAACCCAACCATTTTCAATTTCTCCCATAGCCAGGAGGCAATAAAGGTGCTCAGCTCATACCAAATCTTTCACGATTAGTATAACTACTTTTCTTCGGGCTTGAAGGCCGTCGTTCTTTGGAATTTCTTCCTGACGTTTCGCTAGCGCGAGTGGCTAGCTTCTTCAGAGGCTTATTCATCTCCGATGAGTCATGAGTCATCGGAGATGAATAAGCCTCTGAAGAAGCTGGCCACTCGCGCTAGCGAAACGTCAGGAAGAAATTCCAAAGAACGACGGCCTTCAAGCCCGAAGAAAAGTAGTTATACTAATAACCTCGGCCGCGAAAGCCTTAACCATTTTGTCTTTCACGATTGGTGTGATTCTGTCTGAGCGCACTCAAGGAGCAAGGTACCCAAAATAGAGTCACTCTAGCTTGGATACCCAAACAAGGGGGTCACAATGGCAACGAGAAGGCCTATTCTCTAGCCCGTGAAGGTGCATCTAATGCTATGATCAGTCCCTAACCTTTCTGCGGAGTAGCAAAAGACTGTATAATGTTACGGTCTTTCCTTGGGTCCGTTTATTAAAACTCCAAACAATACTAAACTACTTTCATTACAACTGTTCATCACAATAAAATACAATCACTCAAATTGCTCCGCCAACGCTCTGTACTAAAACTCTCTGTAATAGAAATTCTCTACTTCGACTTCTGCACATAGCAATACCAAAGCTCTCTTTGATAAAAACTCTCTGAAAATATTCGCTCCTTCACTAAGCTAGAAACTCTGATCACTATCTGAATAACTCTCTCCTCCGCAATGGAGTGTCTCCTTTTATACTTGCGTAAACCTATGGAGAATCTTCGAGAGAGGTCTCGATGATGTGAATCGATATGTATGTAAAGACATCCATCAGTTCATGGATGCAAGTCAAATCGATAGATTGGTGGAAAAAGGTCCCAGAAATGAGGAATGCGGAAGAGTTGCTTAACCACAAATCTGAGGTTGTAAGGATAGTGGTGGGTCTATCGACGGGGCATAACCGCCTCAGAAAACATATATGAACAACAAGGGTCCGACAGAAGAAACCCAATGCAGGGTCTATCAAGAAGAGTAGGAAATCGCATTATATGTGGTCTATGATTGCAAAGCGACAGCAAGGCTGAGACAAGGGAGATGCAGGCAAGAGAAACCTGAGGCTACTAGTTTTATGAAGGGCTATGGAGTCATCAAAGAAATCAAGTTAGAAAAGGAGCCTTAATATCCAAGGAGAATCACAATGGATCTGAAAAGGTCGCAGTAAATCAAGCCAAGGGCTGACTCCCCAACAATCTTATCTAGTTATTCATATATCTTAGAATATAAAATAGCTGCAGGCAGGCAAACAAGAATCTGATAATTTCCCAACAGTAAACTGAATATCCGACTGAATGGGATAGGTTCTTCGTTACCATTCATACTATGTTTACATTTTGCCATTTCTAGACTCTCATTTGTATCGATCAGCCTCGTATCATGCAGTCAAAAATTGTTTTCACTGATATTATGATCTTGCTGGATCTTCCGTTATTCAATTATATCGCTAATGGGAACCGAGGAATCAGTATGGGTTTTTGTTAAGAAATATTAGCCTCCGGTAGAGGAATGAAATGATGCTAGATAAATATCAGTTCTCATCACAGGCAAATGACTTACTGGTTGTGCAAGAAATTGATGTAAGTGGAACTTTCAAAGATATCCAGATATATAGAATCATGATAATATGCAAATGAAAGAGACAAACTTTTCTGTGGTGAGAGTTTTGAAGCGATCTCAGGCAGAAGCCAAGATATTGAGAAGATACTGTTCGAGAGTTATTATTTTGAGGTGGATACATTTTTTCTTGGGGTTTTCTTTTTTGGGGTTTTCAACTACCACAATCTAGAAACAGGTATAATTTGAGAACAACATTTAAAACAATACGTTCAATGCTGACGTTCAATACTGGCACATACTTAAGCAACTAACACACTAGAAAACACAAAGAATTGTATTAGTTAAATCCCTTGTTCGTACGGTCAAAAATATCGGTTAATCGTCAAGCCCTCTGGAAGTGCGAAAAAGTGGACAAGAAAGATTATTTTCTTTGATCAATCGAACTTTTTTTTTATTATCGACCAAAAAATCCATTTCATTCTTTTGTGTCTTCCTCGCCGGGCCACCGTGCTGGGTAATCGCACGTTAAAAGGTAAGGCCTCGTTGATCCATTGCTCGCACAAGTTTCGACTTTTGAGGGTTGACGTTCGTCAGCTGGTTAACGGAACGAACGAACAAAATTCTTTTGTTTTGATTCAAATTGTATTTTTATCTTTTCGTTCTTAGCAACAGGTTTCAATAGAGTTCATATAGAAAATGGGAGTTCAAACCATTACCATTCATTAAACTATTTGTAGAGATCAATTAATTACCCTAACACCAAACTAATATTACTTGTCGACGCACGTTTCGTTAATAAGGTTAGCATCTTCAGGAGAAGAAATTAGATCAATTTTTTTCTTCTGAAGATGCTAACCTTGTAATTACTTCGGATCGTGGTAGATTAACAACCTAAAACAATTCGAAGAAAACCCTTGGAACTGTTCTGTAGGCTCCAAAAGAGCTACATCAGTTCACATAGCGAAAAGGTTTATCAGCCTTTCCTCAAAAAAATTACAAAAGCTGTCAAGGATGAACTATTAGTTCTCAGAGGGCGGTGTTAACTTTTTACGAATAGAAGAGGAGTTTTTGTGAAATTCAATCGGTTGTCTTCCCAACATTGATTCATTTTTGAGAATCACCGATAATCCTATTTGTAGTTAGATATCATAAAATAAATTGAAAAAAAACTTCATTGTTTAGTGAAATACGTAGAGCGGTTTCATATACTGTTCAGTGAAAATCACACAATTTTCGTTTCATGAATTTTCATCGATTATTGTCCAGTTCAATTGTTATTTGTTTCGAATCTTGAAATGAACAATAAATCGGATGGAAAAGTTGAGTCGTACTTGAAAAACGTTGACTCGTCCTCTTGCCCTCTTTTCAATTTTTGACTTACCACAATTTGGAGAAATAAGGAATTAACAATGGAATTACAGTTACTGTCTACAATGAAAAGTAGCTGCTTCAATTGAAAAACAGTTCACTCCAATACTATTTTTTTTCAGATTGTGGTGAAAGAACATGCTTGCATTCTTGAATGATCAAAAAGCTCAAGAAATTTGATGAATACAATAATTTGTGTTTTCTGTTTTGTTAGTTGGTTTAGAAAAGTATCAGTATTGAACGTGAAGAATTTGTTGTTCTCAACGTTGTTCCAACAATATACTCGTTGCCGATCCGTTTCATCTTTTCTGACGGTCTAGGGATATAGGGTATAATATTTGTCACAGGTAGTGTAGGTTGTGTATGTTTATGTCTTCACCGTGGTGGTCAATTTTCATCAATGTTGCTTCTGTAAAATTCCAATGATGTTTATTTCATCAGTTCTTTTTCAATGAGTTGCCTACTATTTTTGCCTTATCATAATATACATTTTACCATACCATTTTTGACACCCATGTGGTGGTGTAAGTGTAGATATCTGTTGGTATGTCTTTTCTTTCAATATATACTTGTGTCTACATGAAGTATTGATTTCTTTATTATTACATCTAGGACACGAAGGCCATCGTTATTCGTTATTTCAACGAAAACTTAACTGTTGGTTCTTGTTTGCTGCTTATGCCGCTTTGGAATCATCCTTATACTATGACAGTGCGTTCACTCTCAACACATTCCAAGGAAAGTGTTTCCTTGGAATGTGGTTCCTCGACCAATTATTATGATCTCCTTCTCACACACCTTTCACATAGATTGTGGTGAAAATATATTCAAAATCCCGAATATCTGCATATATAACTGGGTCTCATTCAGTTTATGATAGTGATGTTTTTTATTGCCTCTGAAGCTGCGGTAGGGTGTCTGACCTGACAAGTCCATTCAACAAACTTTGTCGGTTTCATATTAAAGTAAAAATCGAGTTTTTAAAATTTTGGTGGTAGACATTTTCGAAGGTGAGTCTCTCCAGACTTTAGTGGAATCGACTTGGAATGCTTATACTTCATGCAGACAATTTCTCCTTCATACCTATGAAGTAAAGGTAATTATAGTTTTGAATATCAGAAAGTATTAAGACATAATTTTTGGTCTTGGCCTTCTTGAATGGGGTGCGATACATCCTCCGCATTACTATGACTGTACAACGCCTTTTTTAAAAACTTTTTATTACAGTTGGACCATCATTTCGTATTTTTTTCCATACCGGTACAGTTATGTTTGAACTGTTATTGAGTCATTTCTGTACCAATTCTGATATTATCCACTTCATCATAGTTGCCCCAAAGGCACTTGAAGTCAAGAAGTCAATGTATCAAACATACAGCTCTCAACAGAAGTGGAATCATCATATACTGTTGAATATCCTGAACTGATCTCAATCTGTCAGATATGGTTCATTTCAGAAATACCTACATCTGTTACTGTACCTCGACTAGACGAAATCTGTTATACTCTTAGTACTGGAGAGTTTGTTGAGACAATGTGTGGATTAAATGGAAGCAAGAATAAAGTCTAATTATAAATCCGTCCTTCTCATATTCAAGAACATGAATTTGTCTCAAGATTAGTACAAGTATTTGCTAAAACTCTAATCACTCATACCAATGATGTTGGGAGACATACAACCAGTCAGTTACGTCTTATAAAGGAATTAAAAAGAACGATTATGAATGATGTACCGAAATCAAACAAACGGTTATTGAATTATGTTGAGACAGAGATTTTCATTGAATCGTGCTCAATATAACTGTTTAGTATAGATCATATTTCTGAAAGTATTCTTCATCTCCACGGATCATAAGATACTGCATCAAACTCTATCACCCTGTACGAGAAGAATTCCCGCAAATGAGAAATTCCATATTCTCCTCTTCGGTTGTTTTACGCCTCTTCGTGCAAAAAAACTAATTTAAATTGAAATGAACCGCTCGCACATATATCTCGTATCGCACAAGAAAACGTATTTAAAATTATTGCGCAGACTGAGGAGCAAACGGTACGCACCCTGAGCTCATTTCAGCAGGTTGAAGAGAGATAGCAGGAGAGATTACTGACCACCTATGTCGAACGGCCGTGGTATCCGATTCAGAGCAATGCGATGCCTACTGCGACTTGAGCAAATGGACATTTAAATTCATTCTCTAATGAACAACACGCTAACTAGCAAAATTTAATACCTCTGATGCCTTTGCCTAATCAATTGCATTTGAATATCTATTTTACTATCAGATAGACGTCTGCTTTAATAAAATGGAGAATTGGAAGGAATCGATGTTTTTCGAGTGGAATTCTTGAGTGCTTTTTGATTGTCCTGATCCATCTTGAAGAACTTTTTCGTAGGAGGCGAGATAATGAAAATTATATCGATTCTACTAATGGAATTGTCCGATACTTTCTTTTATATACAGATTCACACGAAAAAGAAGTCCTGTGATGTTCCGAGGCCAACGCGTGAATTCAGGAGCAGGAGATACGAATTAACATTCACTTTAAATTTTTGAAATTTGTAAGCCATAGAAAAAACCTCTCTCGACAAGGAGTTCCACTCAGCTGTTTTATTGAAAAAAGATACCTGAGTAAGAGAGGTCCGACAGGGCTCCAAGCTCACAATAGAGGGGTGTGAATTCTGTAGTCATCGGGTTATCCGTGTAGATACTGCCAATGGTGGAGAGATTGACGACAATCCAGAGGAGCACCGACCGTGGAAATATCTATCTCCGACCTTTCTACGATGCTCTAACGAAGTGAGCGATTTTGTGATCACAATCCATGATAACTCAAATAAAAACACCTCGTGTGATTTTCATTAGACAGTTCAGAAAACTTTTACAAGTGTTTACTATACAGTAGTTTCTTCTGGCGTGTTATAGGTCTATGAAGCGTGTAATAGGGACGTCACATGAGATATACAGTGCGTTTCTCTGATTTGCCCCTTCTTTTATTTTTCGAATGGGTTGACTCAATAAATTGAAACTTGGGATAATGAGATTAAATCATTAAATACTATATTTTTGAGTAAAATTGAAAGATGAAAATTTGCAATTTGAAAAAAAAATTAAATGAAAAGTGGGGTCTTGTGTCAGTTTGAAGCTCCTGAAGAATACTTCACAACCCTAGAATTTCAGTTGATATCTTCACCTGGCACAAATGGCGGAACATTTAACAATTGCCTGAATACGTGTACGTTTAACTCATACTTTGAGGAAATAAGCTGAGTTCAGTTCAGAAGAGGCTCGAAATGGTTGCCTTAAACGTCTTGACATAAGAACAGCCTATCCAATATTTCACGTCGAACATTTTCAAACACAGCAACGTCAATATTTCTACAAATATTTAGCATTATCGGTCGTATATTCAATATTGAAGCAGGTTCAGTTTCGTACACCTTTTGCTTCAGATAGTCCCATAAAAAAAGTCTACAGGTGTCAAATTTGGCAAGCGCGCTGGCCATTGCATAGGATCTCGATGACTAATCGAAAGACCATCGAAAGTATTATCCAAATAGTTTCTTACCTGTTTGTAGTAATGTGGTAGTGCTCCATCTTGTTGGGATAATAATATCCATGTCGAATTCATTAGGATTCACTTCGACGATTTCGGTGATTGGAGTATCAATAGTAGTTTCCAGCATATTCAAATACAGTTTTCCTGTTAATGTTCAATTGACCATTTTGGAGATAGTTTACGTGGTATGCTTCATATTCCACTCTGAGACTACTTTATATATGCATATATGGTCAATTCGAACGCGTGCTTTCATAGATTCAGAATTCAAAAATCATTTTCAATGAAAAAAATATTTCAAATTCATTGAATTCACGGAATTATTGCGTTCATTTCAATAACATACATTGTTCAATTGTTATTTTTGTTAATTCATTTATTCATCCCAAGAAACTTTAACATGACAGGGATATATAGATACACATGTTAAATAATTACGTAACAAAGCAAATAACAAAATGACAGAAATAACTAACAGTGGAATGATCTGAAACTGATACTGGTAATGTTCTTGAGAACACACGGTATTGAATTATAAATATTTACACCACTATGCAATATTGATTTCTAACCAAAGTTTGTTCTCACATTTCAAAGTCGCAAAGAATCATTTTGGCGGTTATGGTGAACATGAATATTATTCACCTCCAAAAATTTTCAATTCGAGAATTTTATTTGGTTTCTGACAAAGTGAATGAATAAACATTGTTTTATTTTGTGAAGAGATTCAATATCTGAAAGTTTTTGTTTAATATTAATTTCTTGTAGGTTCCAGATAGTTTATATTATAAATACATTTAACAGCTTCATTTTGCAGTTTTTTTTTTAATTTCATTATTGACTCGTTGGCTGTGCCCGAAACAGATACTGAATACTGTATATTCCAATTTATTGATTAAACAGTGATAAATATCTAATAAGTGCATGATAAAAAATCTCTTATTTCAAATAAAACACCAGTTGAGGGAGAAATTTTCTTTCTTAATTTCTCAATGTGCTTTTCGCAAGACAGTTTTCATATATGTATAGTCCCAAGCAGGGTGGGGCAAAATCTGATTTTTATTAAAAAAAAAAACAAAAATCATCGTTAAAAAAACACGATTTATTTGATTTTTTTAATTTGAATATAGAATTTGAAAATTTTGTCTTTGAAATTATTGGTAATTATTTTAATGTATGAGTCTGAAAATTTCAATACAATTTGCGGCTCAAAAACTTGTGACAACGCATTTGTCGCGCTTCTTGCAAGAAATTTCTTGTAAAGATTTGTTTTCCTTCTGTCCTATACACTCGCTATACAGTGCCGAGTGAGGCACGAAAAAGAAAGCGTTTGTTGTGCTTTTTGCAACAATATTCCTGTCGAGGCTTGTTTTCCTCCTCAACCTATAAATTGACGTTGCCCAACAATTTCACGCATTTCGCTAGTTGTACGCTCGGATATTAGGCATAGAAAAAGGAGGAAAACTCGTGTTTTTGTTTAAATTGTATAACGAAAATGAACAGACTGAGAATATACAGTAAAAACATTCAGTTGTTTCGTTTAATCTAAAAATTTGGAGTTATGTACTTTTTTTTTGTTGTTTTTGATAAAAGCAGATACTCCTTTCGATCTTCGAGAAAACTTTTATATTATGTTGTAATCTGGTTCTGAATAAAAAAAAAACAAAATTGATTTAAATCATGATTTTAGTTTTGAAAATCAAGCGTTTTAAATCATGATTTTAATCGTGATTTTAATCAGCCCAACCCTGGTCCCAAGATTCTAACAATGGGTTTATAGTTGATGTATTAATTTTCGAAAATTAGAGCAATATTACACTTATTCATATTTTGTTTGGAAATTTAAAAATCTGCTTTCATAAAGACGCACTTGAATTTCATCTTGGAGGGTTCACTATGAATTTCAACAAAAAATGTTATAGTAGTGACCTGATTAGAGAAATTCTTTACCTTGTTTTTACGACTTGCACCGATATTTTATCACCACACCGTTGGTAGCACATCGGTGGCAGTGGACAACACGCTGGAATCTGATACTCGACTATCGAATTTAAAATCTTCACCCCATCGACTGCGCACTCTGTACACGACCAACGAAATCGAGACGAGCATAAATAATTTTTCACAATTCGAACAAGATACGTCATATTCTCGAGATTATGTTCGGAATTTTCTGCGTTCGGCGTATAATTAATATAAACTTATCTTGGCATTTCTTCGGGCTCGAAAAATTCCATGACTCCATAAATGTCATGTTTACAAAAAAATTAATCGTGTTTGAAATGTGTAAAATGATAAAGAACGATCTCAACGATGAATGCCCAGAAGCTTACAGAACTGAAAATTCATCTCCTTATAAAACTCAAATAGAAGTGCAGCATTCGTTTGAATTCAATAACACTCTGTGACGTCAGTACCTTTATTGAAGGGAACGCGGGCAATTCACAACTGTTGTTTAGCTGCTTTGAGCGCCGCTGTCGTTCATAATTTATGTTGCATGTTCAAGTTGAAACTGTAAGTATTAGGTAGCTATTGTTTGTTACTATTAAAATCGACTAGTTTGATGCCAACGGATTTCTTGTTGCATTTAATAGTTGTGAAATGAGAAAAAGGTTTCCAAGAAGCCATCAGTAAATGTTACAAGGGTCTCTTTTTTTTGGCATCGTGTACAGACTTTAATCAACCACAAACTAATAGTACAAAAGCAAGGCACTAAGTACGATATTTGAATAGGTAAATTATTCGTAAAAAAGGTTGAGAAGGTAGTCATTTCCTCCATTTATGCATTTCCATGTGTCGAACTATGTGGAGTTTACAGCCTTTTTCGAAGATGCAATTTGTCGCTGCAACTCCAGAAAATGCATGTATTCATGCAAGTTTTTCGAGTTGCATGAATCCTTAGATGATAAGTTGCAGCGACTTAGTGATTTCTTTGGCGAATATGTTGCCGCAAATTACAGATATGTGGTGGCACCATTGTGAAGAATGGTAATTTTGAATAACTCAATTATTTTTCGATAATGAAGAATTCAAGTAAAGTAATAAAGTTGAATTTATCACAATTACAATTATTAGAAATGAATAGAATCATATATCAGTTGTGATAATGTAGGCGTTTATCTTAGTAACATTCATAGTCCAGTCTATGACCATTTGCCCGTGTATT
This sequence comes from Zygogramma bicolorata, assembly GCA_032362365.1. Lineage (NCBI taxonomy): Eukaryota > Metazoa > Arthropoda > Insecta > Coleoptera > Chrysomelidae > Zygogramma > Zygogramma bicolorata. Next base: position 121,062 of record JAVJAQ010005383.1, on the reverse strand, counting down.
TATCCCATACAGCACCGATTCGCATGAAAATTTGGATTCAGGATCTACATACACTCTTTTTCAAAATCTACCCTGTGCCGAGGGTTGCTCTCTCCCTGGGGGTGGATGCCACCCCTTCTTGGGGGTGAAAAAATTTTCATTGGAAATGAGTGCAGAAATCAATAGATTGACTGATTCTAAGCACTTTTTGTTCAATGAAGTTTTTTCTGAAAAGCAATACTTTTCGACTTTTTCGCTAGTGAAATTGTCGGTTTTCAGGAAAAAAAAACACGTTTTCAGATCCTTTTTCGCGAATAACTGGAAAATAATGCATCTAATCGAAAAACCTGCAGAGAGCAAAATTATAGCTTTTGAAAAAACGAAGGCGATTGTTCATTTTTGATGTAAGCAAACCCACTACAAACTGAATAATTGCTTGTTGAAAGTTGATTGGTATTTTCAAACGCCAAAATGGAAAGTTTCTACGTACAATAACCAAAAACCAAAGCATTTTTCGGGAAAAACTAATTGGACCTTTTCTGAAGTCCTTCAAAAATCCTTAGTTTTTGTTATTTATAGAAGATTCTAGCATCAAAACTGACCGAGGTATGAAGGAAATAATGTTGAATCCTATTTTTTCGTTGAAAAAAAAATTGTGAATAACTCATCCTCTCTTCTTCGCCCTTCGGAAAAAATCGTTGTTACTCCTTAATTCACTTCATTCATGTTCTTTCAATGAGTTCTGAGTTTTTCATCGAATTAAAGTACGTAGTTTTGGAAAAAATTGAGATTGAAGAGAAAAAATCATATACGTAATTCAGCGAAAAATCACAATTTCTTCGAAATAAGTCGAAAAGTATTGATCACAAGGCTAGTCTTCTCTGAAAATTTCAGTGATTCATTTTTTCCTGCAGGGAAAATAGAGTAAGATATGGCCAGTTAAATATTGTGAGGTTTCGCGCAAAGTACCTTTTCTGAGCCCTTTCAGCATGAACCTTTTCAAAAATATAATCTAAAACAAAAAATAATGTGAATGAGCCTATAGCTCTTGGAAAAAGGTACAAAATACTCCTTTGGAGGATTTGATTGCTTGAAGACTAAGCGAGTTAGGGGAAAAAGCCAAAAACAATTTTTGTAGAAATTAGAGTATGTACATTAGTATATTGAAGAATACACATAGTAACTATATTTTAGGCCTAGTGGAACTATATGTATATTATATATGTATATATACATATAGTTCCACTATATATTATTATATATTATTATATATATTATATATGTATATATACATATAGTTCCACTAGGCAACGATTTTTTCCAAAGGGGGGGGAAAGAGATGATGAGTTATTCACAATTTTTTTTCAAGGAAAAAATAGGATTCAACATTATTTCCTCAATACCTCGGTCAGTTTTGATGCTAGAAACTTCTATAAATAACAAAAATAAAGGATTTTTGAAGGACCTCAGAAAAGGTCCAATTAGTTTTTCCCGAAAAATGCTTTGGTTTTTGGTTATTGTACGTAGAAACTTTCCATTTTGTCGTTTGAAAATACCAATCAACTATCAACAAGCAATTTTTCAGTTTGTAGTGGGTTTGCATACATCACAAATGAACAGTCACCTTTGTTTTTTCAAAAGCTATAATTTTGCTCTCTGCAGGTTTTTCGATTAGATGCATTATTTTCTAGTTATTCGCGAAAAAGTATCTGAAAACGTGTTTTTTTTTTACTGAAAACCGACAATTTCACTCGCGTATAAGTCGAAAAGTATTGCTTTCCAGAAAAAAACTTCATTGAACAAAAAGTGCTTAGATTTAGTCAATCTATTGATTTCCGTACTTATTTCCAATAAACATTTTTTCACCCCCAAAAAGGGGTGGCATCCAGATTTTGGAATAGATAGTAAGTAGAACATATATCCAAATTTTCATACGAATCGGTGCTGTATGGGATAAATACACAGTTTACACTATTTTCACCGTCATAGACTGGAGTATCAGTGGTATTTTTAATATTGTCAATTAAATCTGACAGATAGATGACATTTGTCGCATTAGGTATTTACACAATCAGAAACAAATCTCCACCTCCTATCGTTACATTCGTGAACATAACAGTGTAAACACCGTTAACATATGACAGATGACTATCAGAGAGGAGAAAAAGTTGAAACTTTTCGTAAAGACCAATAACTCATCTTATAGTATTTGCACTCGAACCGCGTGTCGTTAAGAAGCTTAGCATCTTCAGGAGAAGAAAACTGACACTGAAAAATGGTATCAGTTTTTTTCTCCTGAAGATGCTAACCTTTAGGGAAGCCACCCACATCCTCAACAACGACGCATTCAGTCATGCCAGCATGGAGATCCGGAATGTGTGGAGGCCGCTCGATGAGGAAGAATCTCCTGCCAATACATCCATTTCCTGCTGAAGATCGATCGGCACACTTCTAGTAGTAGCACCCGCTCGCCTTCTTGGTAGCACCATCCTTTTCCCCACCATAGGGAATTCGAGGGGCTTTATAAACGACCACACCTCGAAATTCGAAATATTGTTTAGTCATAATATTTCATTCAATTTCTTTATTTATATTTTGAACTAGTATTTCATATTCGATACCTCAATTTTCTTGTCACAATATTATTTCATTTATTTCGTTATTTAATTTTTTTTGCCTCATATTTCATATTCGATATCTCGATTTTTGTAACAACAGTATTTTCTTTGATGAATCAATCCCTAATTTCAATATTGACCAAACAAATTTGATTTCGATTTGATTTTTTCACTTGATTTGTATTTTAATCCTTCCGTTCTTAGCAACAGGTTTCAATAGAGTTGAAAATATAGACAATGGAAGTCCGAACCATTATCATTCAGATACTTACCTTGTTTTCGAAACTATGAGTTTGATGTTAGAGTAATTGATCTCTACAGTGTAGATTATTTTGGATCTTCGTGTAGAGTCTACACGAAGATCCAAAATAATCTTTCTCAATGTTCGTTATTACAATGCATTCATGTGAGGAAAATGGCCAGTTATGCTTTTCAAAAACTTGGGTTTCTACTTCGTGATGCCAGCTTATGATTATCTATGAGACGCAGATTACACTTGTTCTGGAATACCAAACCTCACCAAGAAATAAACTGTTTGAATGAATGCTATATTAAATAATCTCTCGCACCATTTATTCAGGCCAGTCTCAACTACCTAACACAAGTTAAATGGAAAGATACCTGTCAGATAACAACGACTCTCCTGGAAAGTACTAAAAGGGCGTTGAATTATATACAATACGTGCCAGCGCAGGGTTTTTCACAGATTGAACTCCTGCGTGTGCCTTTGGTTTCAGAAGTTCGGGAATTTATTTTCAGTTATTGGGACGGGCACACTTGCACACCGGTTTCGGGAACATGGACCTCTCGACAATACAAGATAGTTTATACCAACAACTCGTGAATATTATTTGATGGATGAAGTTCGTTTGGTCTCATTAGTTGATATGGAATTCATAGCAAGGAACAGTGAGTCGATGGTCAAGCTAAGACTAAGACATCAACCGCACACCCAAGAAAACCCCTGCGGAAATTGGCCATTGTCGGTCGTTGGACTGCGAATTTGATGGAAAATTCGCGTGTGCGAATTTTGTTGATCTTTTGATGAATCTGTCGGATTGCACATTGAAATTTCAGACCTCGTTGATTCTCTCACATTATTTTCGACTTTGGATGGTTACTGCTCTTATGAATACTGGTTCTTATATTGTGGCAGCCTGTAAACCCAAAACTCAACAAAAAAGTTCCAACGTGTGGAGTGTCTGGCACCGAAACATAAGTACACACAAGCTGCTGGATTTCATCATTGAAAAGAAAAATTTCTGTAGTTCGTACATCAGCAAACTCATTTAGTTTCATGGAAGTCGACATTTTTCAATAATTTCCCAAATTTCACCAAAGATATGAAAGACTATCTTTTTTATTCTGTTTTTTCTCGCACTCGTTATTCTCACAATGCCTTCCAAGACATCATTTTAAATCTTGCTTGATTTTCTCCATTTATTCATGTTACTCAGCTGCTCAGCCCTTCTACTAACGCAATGATCTTTATTGAAAAGAAATGAAATTATTTTCTCGGCGTTTATCTCTACCCGAACTGACTCCGGTCTTTAAAACACGAACTCTCTTTTACTGGTATGCTATTCCTGATAAGTGGCTTTTGAAACAGGTATTTCTCAGATCGCATCACAGATTCGACGATGATTTTTCAAAATCAAGTCGAATGACTCGACTCATTTTTCAAGCCGTTTAGAATGTTTGATTCCAGCAACTCAGTCAGTACTTCAATCACATTCTTATTATTCTCAGAAAATAACAATAATTATTCTAAACAATAGGAACCCCTGTGGTGGATAACATTGGAGATAAATCCGAAACTTGTCTATTTACTTCGTTCTTGTGGAGATCGTTTTCGATTGTGATTGACTTCTATTGTGGGTATAGATTATTCAAAGTTTTATTACGGTATAAAAAAAGAAGATATAAGCTGGTATTTGAAATATGTATGCAGACGAATGCGAGGTTTCATTTGGGAATGTGGAAAGAGATTTATCATTTTGAAGATTTCTCATTCTCTGAATGAAGGAGATTGATGGACAGGTAGTCACAGTTATCCGGTTGTGTGGTTTGGATATTCTGAAATATCTGGTAATCTTAATGGTATTTTAACTATACAAGAACCTTATAAATTATCATTACTGCTGTTTGTAGCAGCATATAAAGGAATATATTTTTATTTTTTCTTCACGAAGTGTTTAGCTGAGGAGAATCTTTGATACACTTTATGAAAACCAACATGAGTATTCCAGATGATTTGGATATTTCGTTATGTATAACACTCTCATGGCTAAAATCGAAGAAAAACTTGAATTACATGTGAAAAACCAGGGTGAGGAAATATTGAGACTGAACCAAGAAGTGTGCTTACTGAAAACTAAATACACTGAAATGGAAATGTTGCTAGATAAACAAGAACAATTCTCTAGAAATTATAATATTCGAATTTTTGGTCTAGCTGAAAAAAAAAGAGGATCAATCAATTACTGCATTACGTCTTTTCAATGAAACTTCGAATCTCACAAATATCATGGCGAGTGATATCAAGAAAATTCATCGGCTTCCGGCAAAAACGGCCAACGACACAGAAAAACAACGACCTTCAACAATAATGGTTCATTTTTTCAACGAGAACACAAAACTAGAAGTGCTGCGGAACAGAAGGAGGTTGAAGAATACAGGTATTGTCATCAAGAAGGACTTGACAAAATCCCGTCTGGCTATTCTTGAAGGCGCTGTGAAAAAGGTCGGCAACAAAAAAGTAGTGTTCACACGGCAATGTTTACGTCAGGTATAAGGAAGCTAAATATCGTATTGAATCATTGCGAGATATTGAATCTTATGAATATTTTTGACATTGTTCGGATCATAATTATTCTCTCATGTGTTTCAAATCATTATATTGATAACAAAAGTATGGGTGCAATAAAAATAATAATAAGTAAGAGATACATATCAATACCAACTAATTCGGAGTTAAGTACACGTTTTTTGATGATTTTTATGTTTCATGTAATATGATATTTACTTTGTCCGACACATGGATCACTTTACAATAGGTCATGTTATTTTGTGAACATATTTTTGGCTCCAGTGGTAATTCATCTGAATTTTAAATTTTCTTCGTCAGTATTAGTGCTAATCTTAATCTCTTCATTTCTCAAATTCACTTTCATACATCTGATTCTTCCACTTCTTTCCATTTCTATTTCTATTATTTCTCTTCTTATGAGTACAATGAGTCTGAAGTTGGCACATCTGAATACCAGATCACTATCGAAAGACTTCAATTCATTTTCCAATCAAGTAATAAATTCCAAGTTTGACATTGTTGGTGTAACTGAGACCTTGGCTTCGTTCTGGGTTGGGTGATGATGCTGTGAGAATTCCTAATTATGTGTTCATTAGACAGGATAGGGCAACACATGGTGGAGGAGTTGGGTTGTACATAAAAGTAATATTGAACATAAAATACTAGTTCTAGAAGTCCTAGATAACATTGAACAGTTATGGGTACAAGTAACTATTAATAAAGAACAATATACAGTTCTTAATGAAAATTTTTCAAATTATTTACAAGTGACGGGAGGGGTTCCACAAGGTAGTATACTGGGTCCACTCTTCATAAAACACTTAAATATTGCGATTATCATGTCTATGCTGATGATACCCAAATCTATAAGACCTTTGACCCTGAGAGAGTATTACAATACAAAGAAGAGATCAACATAGATCTGCAATCACTTGGTGATGCTTGTGATGAATATTTGTTCAAAATCAATCCGAAAAAAACCTGTGCCATTCTGTTTTGCAATGACAAGATTAGAAATTATCTTCTTCCTGCATTAGAACTGAAGATAAAAAATGAAATTATACCTTTCAGTTATAGCGCGAGAAATTTGGGATTGATCCTGGATTATGAACTGAGATTTAAAGAACAAGTGAATGCAATGATGAAACGATGAAACGTAGTTACACATGTTTGAAAATGATTTATCCACACAGATATTACTTAGGTCAAGATGTTAAAAAATTGTTGTGTGACTCACTTGTACTTACACAACTCAACTATTGTGATATAATTTATATATAATTTAATTCAGAACTCATGCTTGCGAATGATTTTTGGTCTCAGAAGAAGGCAAAGAATTTCACACAAACTAAAGGAAGCTCGGTGGTTGAATATGTCATATAGACGGGAACTACTTATGATTTGCAATTTTTACAAATTACTCGAATTCAAAAAACCTACTTATCTTTACAACAAAATTTTGTTCAGAAAAGATGTGCATGATTTGAACATTCGAAATACGACTCTTATTACAATACCACGGCATAGAAAATAAATATTTAAAAGAAGTTTTTCATACAATATAGCTAAAGTTTTGAGTGTACACAAAATCGTCGATTGTACACAATCTCTGGCTGCAGTAAAAAAATCAGCTTTGAAGTATCTCCACAAAAAACAAAATCCATTATAACACTAACACACAGGGTACCGAATTCTCACTTCCCCATAGCTTGGATCTGAACGAATCAGTTTGTTTCTGGAATTCATACACGAATACAACTAATTATACTTACCAAGGACATAACTACTCACTCTGACCTACTCTACTTTTCTTTCTCTCTCTTCTATACTTTCTTTCTCACTCGTTCTCATCCTCTTTCTCTCTCACACATTTATTCTCATCTCTTACAAGTTAAGATATAGATAGGAGGGTCCTAGTGGAAGAACAGCATTCTATCTACCATGGTAGATGGAAAACTGAACTTCGACCCATTATTTAGCCTTACTGAACAATTGTACAATCTTTTTGTAGTATGTATGTAACCGGGTTGAATAATAAACGTATTATTATTATTATTATAAATTTCGATTTGAGAACTTTGCCATTGACTCACTAGAAGGCTGGTTGAGACTTTAAATTTTTGAAAAGTCAACTGATATTGACATGGAATTATTGTAAGAAGGAAAACGATAAAATTAACAAAATAAGTAAACACAGGGTCAGGAGTAGCAGGGAGTACCTTTATTCATTCCGGGTGTGAATATAGGTAATCAAATATTAGTAAATAAGGGCACAGCCAAATTTTTAGGAATTTAATTGGATAAACATTTGAAATTTAATGAGCACATAATGAACTTGAAAAAAAAATGGCATCTGTTTGTTATGATTTAAGGGTTGTTTCTAATGAGTTGCGGGCAAAAACAGTTTATAACGCACTTGTAGAGTCCCATTTGTGTTATGGTATACCATTTTGGGGAATCTGTAAATACCAGTTGTTTCAGTCAATGTTTACTTTACAGAAGCGAGCAAATAGATACCTGTGTAAATTAAAATTGAACGACTCATGTTAACCACTCTTTATCAAAAATGGGATCCTGATCCTGATTTTTATACTAGAGAAAGTGTCATTAATTCAAAAAATAGATTAGATTACGAAGTAAATTATGTTCTCTACTTCACTCGTCAGAACGAAAATAGTTTAGAGCCTCCCATTTCTATAACAAACCCAGTTAAAAACTCTGTGGCCTACAATGGATTGAAATGTACAATGGATTATCATATGGAATTAAGGAAAAAGGTATAATATTTTCAGAAAAATGGCAGAAAAATTCCTCAGTGATAAGGCATATTATAGTTAGCAGAGTTTTATGACGATTCCTAATCATGAATATATTAAAAAAACGAAGGATTTTTATAACATATTTCCTATGTAAACTTTGATTATCATGCAATGCTATTGCTGGGCTATGTTTTAAAATTTCGAATATTGTATATAGCACACTTATATTTTTCTTTATCATTCACCTGTGTTCGTCAACAAGATTTTTTCCTTGTATAATAAAAATATTAAACATATATTGACAATAATCTGTTGAAGTCAATAACCTAGAACTGGTTTATATAAGCACGAAAGATTATAGAAATAATTTTCAGAATTGAAAAAAAAATTACTTACTTCACCAAGGCTTCTCACGAAGGAACATGAGTTCAATCACGAATTCAAAATCCAACATTTCCAAGAAAAAGGTTGGTACAATATTAGCATTGAACAATTCACTACCGTGAGCAATTATTAGGCCTTGCTACCCGCTCTCTATGCCATTCCTTAGAAGAAGCATATACGTTCACGGATCCGTTATCCATGATACATGGAGGAGTAATTCCAAAAATTGTCCTAAAATTGTTCGTTCTATACCTAGATGACGAAAGTCAACCCTTAGAAGTTAAAACTTGTGCGAGCAATGGATTAACGAGGCTTTACCTTTTAAATCGAACCCCAACCTTTCGCTTGAAAGGCGGACGTGCTAACATCTACACTATCGAGAAGTTGTGATTTATGTTTTTTGAGGTTTGTTAAGTATTCAATTCAGGTGTTGTTTTAAATAGTGTTTCATAATGGATATCAAACACTGTTGTATTATTTGTGGACGAAATAATCAATCATCTATTCATATATCAAGTTCCGATGGTTAGTATAAAACTTTCAAAACTAATGTACTCAAGTTCAACTGGTCAATATAACGCGAGATCATTCAAACGCTGATAAAAACAAAGTTCATCTTGCTCAGTTTTTACTTTGGTAGAGAAGTTATATTTTTGTCATTTGCTGATTGCTTTCCAGAATTTCCCAGTTTAACATATTAATTTCAAGTTCCAGCATTAGTGACAATTGTTGTTACATGCCCAGTAAAAGGATGCAATAATAAAAATTGAAAATCATGGAATGAAAGTTCTTTCGGGAGAGTGTTTTCAAAAACGTTTTTTTTGTACAGCGCTATAATAGCCGGCACTATAGCAATATTCCTAATAAATCGAACGCAGCGTCGCCAGTGCTTTTTTCCGTTCTGAAACCATATTGTTTTTCTTCAATTATGTTATTGAGTTGTGAATATGTTATAAGTTGATCTTTAATGATAGACTCAAGAATTTTAGAAAACACTGATAAAAGGGAGATTGGTCTATAATTCGTTATGTCATTTTTACAACCGTTTTTGAACAACGGTTTGATAATTGCCATTTTCAGACAATCTGGAAAAGTACCACTTTCCAGAGATAAGTTTATCAGATGAGTGAGGACTGATTTCAAAATTTCTATACAACATTTGACTACTTTTATGGGAACGTTATCATAACCAGAAGACTTTTTGTTTTTCAATCGTTTTATAACCATTTCAACGTCTGATTCAGTAACGGGTCTAAAAAATATCGATCCACTGTGGTTAACATTAACGTTTTTGAGGTAATATGTTGCATTATGCGTGGAATTGCGATTTTCGTTGAGGTTACTAGCGATATTGATAAAGTATGTTAAAAACTCATTGTCTACTTCATGTGGTTGGTGAATCAATGAATCATCAATGTTCAGTGATATGATTGCAGGTTTCGTCCTAGAATTATTTGGTTTTAAGTTATTATTTATGATGTTCCATGTCGTTTTTATTTTGTTTTCGGATATATCAAGGAGACCTAGGAAATATAATTGTTTGGATTTTTTTATTGCTTTTTTAAGGATTCTGCAATATTCAGATATATACTTCAAAATTATTTGGTTCTTTGTGAATTTTTTTATGTACAGAAGACAGCGCTTATTCCTACATGAATTTTTGATAGCGGGGGTGATCCATCCAGGTTTCGGGGGTATTCCATTTATTTTGATTTTTTTGAGAGGAAAGGATTTATTGAAACATTCATTGAAACTGTTGAAAGCGTTGTTTGTGTCTGTTTCAATAAAACATGGGGTCCAGTCAACTAGTGATATTATTGTTTTGAAGTTGGATATATTTTTATCGTTGATTATCCTCCTCATTTCGTAACAATTGGTTGAGATTTCAGAAGTTTTCAGCCTGAAAGATCCTATTTGACCATTGTGATCTCCAAATCCGAAGTACTCATTTTTTATTGATACTAAGCAATCAGGCGATATGTCAGTGATGATGTTATCGAGGATTGCTTCATTGTTATGTGTTATTCTAGTAGGAGAATCTATAATGAAATGCATATTGAATGAGTTCAATATTATAACGAATTCATCTTTTACTTTACTCTCTTTTTCTAGGTGAATATTGAAATCTCCACATACAATAATATTATAGCCTCTCAGTTTTTGCGTAAATGTCTACACTGCTATTTGGTGATCTATACGTGCAAATGACAATATATTTCAATGATTTGCTTACCGCTGAGCAATATTCAAATTCTTTTTCAATACCTTCCACCACCAAGTTATCAACTTCTTCAAAATCAAGATTATCACGAGAATAAATCATCACGCCACCATGTATCCCTATTTTTCTACAAAAATGCGAAACTAATTTGAAATTTCTTATGCTTAAACTGTTCACTTCACTTTCATTCATCCAACTCTCTGAAATGCACAGTTCATCAATGTTTGCCTGGTTGTGGTCGTTGTCTTCCATAAAGACTCTCATGCAGTCGACTTTATTTCTAGCACATTGCATGTTCTGGTGCATCACAGTTAAATGTGCTTTTTCTACATTCAGCTATTTTTTGGGCCTGTTTCTCAAAGCTCGGAATGAATGTTGGTTGGACTGTTGGGAGTTATCCATGGGAGTATCCGCTGCATACTTTGAAGCAATATTTGTGATTGAGTGATTTTCGGAGTTGAAGTATTCTTCACACTCCTTTAATGTATATGGTTTTCTGTCTATGTAAAGTTTATCATATTTGATGAAGACCCTGTGACCGTTTTCTTTCGCCATTCTCAAATATGGTTTGAATTCGATGTGTTGCTGAGCCTCCTTAGTTGAGTGGAAGGGTGATACGGCATATCTTGAATCTTTAAAATTGAACGCTTTCTTTAATATTAGCTCTCTATATTTGAAATTTGTAAACTTCATGGCCACTGGTCTTGTTTTGTTCTTTGCATTTCCTAACCTGAAAACCATTTCGACTACTTCTGACGATATGACGACTTCTAGCTTCTTGTTCAGAATGGATAAAATTTTTTCTTCCAAAGTCACCGGATCTTCTTCAGTATCTTCAGCGAAACCATAGAACACTATTATCAAGTAAGCCGTAGGTATAGCTTAGTCTAGCGTCATTTCACCAGGAATAAGTATATGTATCTTGGTTCGTTGTTTCTTCAAATTTTGGCATCACTCATTTATCTGAATTAGGTCTCACTAGCCGACGTGACAGTATTTTTACTACACAGTCGATAAATGAAATGTTTTCAAAGGCAACCCAACCAGCCGTAAAGCAATTCCAATTCTTTTGTGCGTAGGAATGCTCCCACAAGATTATACGCAACCATCATTTGACTCAGTTATATTCAGATTTGAGAATATCCCTTTTCTATCATCGATGGGCGTATTTTATTTCCCGTAATGATACGTTGAGGCGTCTTCCACAATTCGAAAAACTCGAATGACACGATTTCACGTCGGAAAAAAAATAATGACACTTAAATATAGCATTGACATCGGGATAATAATCTGAGCGGAGCAAATGATATCACCATGAGCGTAGATATGGGAATTTCGATTCGTACCAACGCAACGCACAGTGTAATAAATGAAAAACAATTCATATTATATTACATTTTCTTTTCTATGCCCCTGCCGTGACTACATCCTGTAAATGATTGGCAGAATAGAAGTAAGTAATTTGCGGGCCTATCTGATAGTGTGTATGATTGCGAATTTTTAACCACGGAATCAACTGCTTCAGATTAGTGAAAACGTTTTCGAGATTTCTCAATATTATTCCTCCCTTCGATAAATCCAAAAATCAGTTATATTTTGTCTTGTCCGAAATTTTCACCAATCATTTTAGTAATAATTTTAAGCGAAAGTTGGAGTCATCTTCTCTCCTCTAGATATCCTAGAACACATCAATGAAGTGAAAACCTGCGCGTTTTCGAGCCTCTCTTCAGTTTGAAAATCAACTATGAAAAAGTCTAGTTAATCGATCATGATTTGCTGCCACTTCTCAGGAAGGCTCATCATAAAACATGAACAATTTTGAGGTTTTCTACACTTTATATGTGATATACCAGTTACAGTATTTGCTAGGTCTTAATTATTTTTTGTTTTACAATTTTTTCATTATTTTTGCTGGCTCCAGCACCCCGAAAAACGAAAAAAAGAGATTTTAATTTTTTGTGGTTCGGAAACCACCCAAAATACTGAACTTATTGTTAAACGAAAAATGTGTGTAGAAAAAAATGTTCTTGAATTGTATTGCTGTGGAAATGGCCAAATGCTTCCATTTCCCAAAGACTTCCAAGAACCCACACCCTGAAACAAAGGACGAAACTCCATCAACAGGAACCGCTTTTCTGCCCTACCTGAAGGAAACCACAGGTCGAATTGAAAAAATATTGAAAAAGCACAACATCAAAACAATTTACAATCCCACGAGGAAAATACAGGAACACCTGAGGTCTGCTAAAGATCCCAGAGACCATCTGTCCAATACTGGGGTATATAGGATTCCGTACTAATGTGGAAAAGTATATATAGGAACCACCAAACGTAGTTTCAAGACACGGATTACAGTCGGAATTATCGATTGGGACAATCCAGGGATAGGAGTTAGGAATTAACATTCACTTTGAATTTCTGAAGTTTGTAAGCCTCAGAAAAACCTCTCTCGGCAAGAGTTCCAAAGCTCAGCTGTTCTATTGAAAAAAGATCCCTGAGCAAGAGAGGTTCGAGAGGTATCCAAGTTCAAAACAAAGGGGTGTGAATTTTGTACTCGTCAAGTCATAAATATTGCCAAGCGTGGAACGATTGATAACAATTCAAAAGAGCACCGACTGTGAAAATATCTATAGAAGAGATACAAGTCTCCAACCCTTCTCCAATGAAGTGAACGAGTCTGTGGGCGAAGAATCACGAACAAGACGGATTGCCTTTCTCTGAATAGAATGGAGAAGCCTCAATGAATGATTTGGTGCCGAACCTCATACATGAGAACTATATTCCAAGACAGGTCTTATCTGAGCCTTGTAGATCATCAGAAGCTGACGAAAAGTGAAGTATATTTCACACGAAATGGAAATCCAAGTTTCTGGGAAGCACCTTTAGCTGTCGATCCCACATGTTTTTCCCATGCATCGAGATAGGAATAGTTACTCCTGACATCTGAATGCTAGATTATGAAAGATCGGCTTTCCTTGAGAAGACACATGCCTGGGATTTACTAGCATTAAATTCCATTAAGTTCATTCTATTATTTTTACCAAGTCATCGTTAATTTTATTGACGTGAATGTTTCTTTGAATTTTTGTTTCTCGAGTTGGTATGGGGATTGTGGAAGAGAAATTAGTATGAAGAGTACTGTCGTCTGCAGAACTATGTACTGAACAAGATGTTTTCTCGAGTCAATCATTGATATGAAGCAGAAACAAAGTGGATGCCCGAACTGAACCCTCTGGTCACCTGCATTCATTGGAAGAATATTAGATGATACTCTATCAACAACCACATACAGAGACCTATCAGACAAGTTACTCTTCAACAAAGCACACAACTGAGGAGGCAAACCATAGGACGGCAGTTCAGAAAGGGGACTCCGATGCCAAACTCGATCAAACGCTTTCGAAATATCGAGTTCAACTGCTATCGATTCTCTAAGCTCCATATTGATTGCTTTTTCCATGACTTCGGAAATGCTAGAAAGCAATGCAATTGGTCTACAATTACAAGGTAAAGTTTTCTTTCCTTTTTTAGGGTGGGACGAGAGGATATTGAGTCAAATCAAAAACTTTCACTTACTTGAAGCAGAGTTGAGACTTTGTATTGTCGTATAGAAGGCCTTAATAAAGAACCTTTTCGGAATCAGGTCGCGACATTAACTTGCATATACGCATTCGTTGGCAATGGTTTGATGAACGTCTAAATGTTTTGGCAAATATCACACTCAGTAAATCAAATGTGTTATAAAAGAAGTGTCGTGGCTCTGATTAGGGGGATTGATAAATAAACCTTCGATCGGGGAATTGGAAACAAGTCCCTGATTGATTACAAAATTGTCAGATGTAGTCAGTTAAACGATTCCGCCCAATAGGGCAAGTAAATTCAGTGTTGTTGGGTTTTTATTTTGTAAGTATAAGTTTATAATGAATGATTGTCGTTTTGAGTGAATGTGTAATCAATGAAGTTTATATTTATGTTTTTCACCAACTGATTTCATCCTGGTTATCACAAAGACCATCTGAGCTAGTTTAACCCCAAGGAAGGACCAAATTCCTACCTTCCTTCCCGACAGTATCATTATTGAAGTCCACAAACAGCGTAGGGATCGGTTTGCAGATCAATAGGTATCTCCTCCCACTTTGTCAAAGATCCAGCAATTTATATTCTGGAAGTAGAAAACTGACGATTTTGTACCTAATTCCACATGACATGAGACATATCTATGCCCTCATAATAGCACAGATGTTTGATTTTGCTTAGAGCACAGAATATCGGAACCACACAGAAGCGAATGTCAAGTCGGCACCTTTGATATTGAGGGGGCAAATTTCAGTAACCTTGAAATCATATGTTGAATGAAATCATGCTTCGCACACTGACAAAAGTTACCATGTTCATCATTAACAAATAAAACTTGCTTCATACAGAAAACTAATTCAAAGCAACATTAGTACTTCATGAAGGTATAAGCGGTTGAATGTTTCGATGAATAATTTGAAGGAGCATTCCTCTCCAGTCCATTAGTTGTAATGTTTAATCAAACACCAAAATACACTGTGCTCAGATATTTCGTTATTGATAGTTTTCTTGCATTTCAAACGGAAATTATGGAAAAATGGCATTGGACATGACCTCTAACCTGACTAGAGGAATATTTACCGAGAAGTCGAAGAACGTAAATACAAATCACAAGGATCTATATATGTGCACACTTGCTAAATATATCAAATCCGCAGTCTAACCAATGGAAATCCCTAGTTGTAATAGATTGAGCCATTCAGCCGCTTTACGTATTTCAGCTATTCTATTTGAGGATTTTTACTGATGGATGTAGTACATCATCGTTAGTTCGTAAAATCCCACCATTTTCTTGAAATAATGCCTTTTTTGTTGTGTTTCAGATTGATCATACTGATATGAAATACAATATGAACCAATGATTTCGGCAAGCTATCATCCATTCTATTGTGTGTTGTTTTTATTTATTTTCTGGCGTTCCCCGGCAAATTCCTCTGAACCTTCAGCCGTTCTTGAAAAAAACCCGAAGGAAATAAAGATACAAAAGCGCCGGTTTCTTCTCGTAATTTTTTCACGTCTTGTCATAAATACAGACCGAGAATAAATTTAAAAATTCGAAATCCAAAATTATAGACTCCGACAACAATAAAAATTGAATCCTGACAGAATGGTATATAGGTACGTACCTGGCCAAATCAGATATTTTAAGCACAAAACTGGTTGGGGCATTATTAATCTTCGATGTTCAATTATTTTTCCAGATCTTTCTCTCGAAAACAAAAGAATAAAACCACCTATTATTGTTATGAAACCGAACGAGAGGATTGAATGAAATTAATGGTAATGTTCATAGGCGGAACATTAATGTATGACGTTTGGTTCGCAGAGTGAGTCAGACATTCGACATTCATGTCCTAATTAAGGATGGTTTCTGAGCCCTGAATGGTTTGAATATGTGGAAGAAAGTCGTATGGTTTGACAACGACATGCCAACTATAACAATCACCAACGAAAAATTACAAAGGGGTTTTTATTCAGAAACTTTGGAATTCATCAAGATACTTTTATTAATGAGACGTGTCTTTTTATATTCAAGCTTTCGTTTTAGATTCAAGGGAGAGTAGCTAGAAATACCCATGAATTTCATCAGGACACCAGTTGCAGCGATTGCTGAGGATGAACAAAAATATTGTAACTTTTGGTGTGAAAGTGGAAACCTTTGACGGAAATCATTCACCCTAAAACCAAATTGAAATAACTCGCCTTCGCCTTGGGTTCAGCTAACCAAGTTAGCATTTTGAGATGAAAAAAATGATTGATTGGAAAATTCGCACTTAGAAGACGGAAAAGTTGGTGCAGGTCCCAACTAACATTTTAGAACAGTTATTCCACATGCCGGAGAGAAATGTCTAAAAAAAGGATAATACTGGTAGTACAGGCCTTGAATATTCAACTTCAAAGTATGAATAATTTATAAGTAGCAACCTTGGTTAATTAGAGGAAAGTATTCACCAGTAAATCCCCTTCAAATTCCATAAGCCACTTTAGAGCAAGAAACATGTGAGAAATTACCCATTTTCTCCTTCAAAAATGACCCAACCGTCGCGCGTCGCAAGGATTGGGGCGGTTTGAATTCTGGTATTATTTACGCTATAATTAATTCACGAAGCAAATGTCATCATAACCCAATGAATGTTTTGGTATTCTCTCCTGGTGAATATTTACCTAAATGTGACTAGATATAAGCCGTTACGGTCAGGAAATATAAAGGTTATTTAACAGGTCTAATAGTTCAATTATTAACTTGATTTCATACCGTAAGAAGAAGAATATTGACTTATAGGTACATTTCAAAAATTACGCCATATTTAATTAGAATATCTGTTTTACCCATTAATAAATATCGATATAATTGAATTTTAGTTTATTCTGACGATTTATTTCTAAATAATGGCTCCATATGACATTTCAAAACCATAACTTTGCTAAAAGAGGGTTTTTTGAAGAAAAAATTTAAACATGTGCAATCAATCTAAATTATTTTTGCATTAAATCGCATATTTAAAGAGGCCCGTGAATTTTATGAAGGTAAGAACCATCATTTTACAGAAAATTTCGCGCCACAAGGAGAATATTGTTGAGGAGAGAGCATGTAGCTACCGTATGACAATAATTTTTATAATCCCCTAACTTATTGTCAGCATTTTATGTAGACCATAGCTGATTCGTTGTGGCAACCAAATTATGAGAAGTTGAGATGGAGATAATATGTATATATGTATGCTATTCATATAAAGAAACCTCTCTTTGTTTACTCATTCGTCCAAGGGAATAATTGGTAACAGAAAGGTTGATTTAAGCTTGATATTTACTTATTTCTGACCAATTTCATGTCAAAATTACTTATTTTTACCCTCAACCTAGTAAACTAAATGTCCAAATATTTCAATTTTCGACGTCCAAATCACTTCGAATTTTTTCCCCACATTGGTAATTACAAGGTAAAAATTACGTAACCTAGTCTTCTTTGAGAAAGGTCGCCGACCGGATCGAAGGTAAGATTAACGTAATCATAACTAAAAATTTTAGTTGGGGTGGTGCCCGGACCATTTCCAAGGTCCTGGGTTCGATCCCCCAATGGGGCAGAGTTTTTTCTGTTAAGAATTTATCTTCGTCGTATCGAGAAATGACTCTGCCACTCTTCATGTTTGAAGGGTTCGCAAATAACTGCTCCTGAGGATAGGCATAGAGATTTAGTAAGAAGTCCTTGTTTATGAAGAACTTCGGCCGACGTTCATAGCGTTTGGTATGAAATAGCATAAACAACATTTAATACTGTATTTGGGAGAACCCTTCTGACACTTTGGACTTTTCTGAATGACAAGACTCCACTATGAGACTCGAAAATATTCTAGAAACTGTGAGCATGCATGTTTCGTAAGAAACTCCTAATAAATTTCGTAAAAGTCAAAAGATGGATGAGGAAAAACTGAAAAGCCAGTGATATGAAACCAGTTGTGAACTCTGCAATGAAGAGTATATTGAACAGAATCGGCGGGCTGTAACAATACGATTCAAAGAGATGTGAAAAAATAAAAAACAATAGTGTCGACAAAATGCTATGGATAAAGGTCACAGGATCAGTAACAGGAATTTGAGAATGATCAGGATGGTCATCAGTCTTCCCGTTGCGTTCGATAGTCTAAAAATGACTTAATGTTGTGGAAGTATGAATAATGACGAAGAGCCGACCTCTTTCGGCTCTATATTAGGTCGTATCTCAAAAATATATTTTGATATTTACCAAAAATGAATAGTAGTAACTTTGGAGACGTGTTCGAACTTGGTTTTGCGAGTCGCACTGTTGGCAGAACTGGTTGTCTAAAAATATGACCTGTCATGGTTGATTCTGTGAGCTCCACCATCCATCAAAAATCTCTTTGAAGCTTTTCTGGGGCTTCAAGCTCCAAAAATTGGAAGTAAGTAAGCCCCAGGAAAAACCGCCTCCGGTGAGAAGTTGAAACGATTGCCCTGAGCAAGATAGGGAGTTCGAAAGCTCAGCCGTTCTATTGAAAAAAGATCCATGAACAAGAAAGACAAGAAAGGTTCGACAGGTCTTCAAATTCACAACAGAGGGTTGGGTATTCCGGACTCGTCAGATTATCCATGTTGATACTGCCTAGGGTGCAACAACGATTGATGACAAATCAAAAGAGCACTGACCGTAAAAATATCTATAGGAGAGATACAAGTCTCCTACTCTTCTAAAATGTTCCAACGAAGTGAGTGAGTCTGTGAGCGAAGAATCACCAATAAGACGAATTGCCTTTCTCTGAATAGAATCTATAAATATCAATGGAAATGTTTTGGTGCCAAGCTCCATCCAAGAGAACTAAATTCTGAGACAGGCTGCCGTATATGTGCCTTGTAGATCATCAGAAGCTGACGAGAAGTGAAGTATTTCTTCGCACGAAATAAAAATTCAGGCTTCTAAAAAATTTTTTTTTGTTCTAAAATTATTGTTCATTCCGCTAACCAACTGACGAACGTCAACCCTCAGAAGTCGAAACTTGTGCGAGCAATGGATCAACGAGGCCTCACCTTTTAACGTGTGATTACCCAGCACGGTGGCCCGGCGAGGATTCGAACCTCGGTCTTCCGCTTGATAGGCAGATATGCTAACCACTACACTACGGAGAAGCACCTTCCGTGAACGATCCCACATAGTATTTCCACGAGAGATTACTACTGATCGTAATTTCTCAGTATCGAGATACTTGACTTTGTACGGATAGTTACTTCTGACATCTGAATATTAGATGAAGATAGATCAGCTTTATTTGAGAAGAGAGATGCCCGGGTTTTCCGAGCATCAAATTCCACCAAGGTAATGTTAACCCATTTTGTTCTTTTTCTCCAAGTCATCGGCGTACTATCATTGACGCTAATGCCCCTCTGTATTTTGAGACAGTAGTATAAAGAGAACTGTCCTTCGCAAAACTGGAGCAGAAAAAAGTGGACGCCAGAACTGAACCCTGTGGAACACCTGCATTTATCGAGGGAATATCGGAGGATAAATTATTAACTCTTTTGAAACCAGTTGCTGAGAACGGAAGAATTAAAATACAAATCAAGTGAGAGAATCAAATCAAAAACAAATTTTCGGTTAATAATGAAATTGGGGATTGATTGATCAAAAAATCGAGATATCGAATATGGAATATGAGTCAAAAGTTTTTTCTAAATATCGAAATAATATTGTGACAAGAAAACTGGGGTATCTTATATGAAATACTAGTCAAAAAACTGTAAATAAAGGAATTGAATGAAATATTATGAAAAAATGTTGAAACCAAGTTTCAAGTTGAGTGTACTCACGACGTTTCGATTGCTGGTATCCGCAATCGTCTTCGGGTGATGACTGAACCATTACCATTCAGCAAGGAAGGTTTGTGAAATATTCTCTACCATCATAACTATAAAATACTTCAGGCGTTTCAGGCATTGACCAAATATATTGTTACGAAATGTCCTAGCGCCGGCCCTGTCGCTCATAAACGCAGATATGAGGGGTCGAAGAGCGAACATTATTTTTCCAGAAACTCTCGTCATGCGTGGAATATTCGATCACCGAGATTTGACTCGAAGATTCTCCATAGGCGCACGCAAGTATATAAGGAGACACTTCATCGTGGAAGGGAGTTGATTCTCAGAGGGAGTTATTCAGAGCTAAGTGAAGAGAGTTTAGCAGATAGTTATCAGAGTTTCTAGCTTAGTGGAGAGGCGGAGAGTTTTACAGAGTTTTTATCGGAGAGAGCTTTGGTATTGCTAAAGTGCAGGAGTCGAAGTAGAGAGTTTCTATTACAGAGAGTTTTAGTACCGAGCGTTGGAAAGTTAGCGGAGCAATTCAAGTGATTGTTATGTATTGTGTTGTGATAAAGAGTTGTAATAAAAGTAGTTTAGTGTTGTTTAGAGTTTTAATCAACGAGCCCAAGGAAGTACCGTAAAAATATTATCGTCTCCACCTAAACATGTTTTGATTTTTTGGGCTATGTGAGAGAACTAATGTTCACCGAATTACCATATCAAGTACTAAAATAGTATTAACTACATTTCATTCTCAGGATTGAGACTGTCTATCTGTATCTGTAGAGTAGGGAGGGTGAGTGTAGACCCACAGCACTTAGGCCACAATATGACCCCTTGTACATCCTCCCAAGGAGTCGCCCTCCTAGGACTTTGTTCATCCTGCCTTATCCAGGAAGGAGGACAGGTCTCCAGGGGACATCCCCTTAATATCGGCAGGTGTAGGCCAAGACTCACCGAACACACACTCTCTTATCGACGATAGCTCCAGACATTCACATAAGACATGCCTGTCAGTTTCATCTTCATGTTCACACATCCTGCATAGAGGTGTGTCCACTAGCCCCATAATATGGAGGTGTTTCCTTAGTTGACAGTGTCCAGTCAGAAATGCCACTGTTAAACGTAGGTTCTTCCTGGTCATCGCCAAATATTTATTCGGATCCAGCTTCCCAGGGTCGCCCAGGGTGATCCTGGCAATACTGCATCCTTTGGTTTCATCCCATCTCTTAAGGGATTGAGTATGGGTGTAACGTTTGGCTAGTTCCGCAATTGTCGAAGTCGTCAAGCCATGGGTGTCACCTGGTCTCAAAATTTTCAGTCCAGCCGTCATCCTGGCCAAAGAGTCAGCAATGCGGTTACCTTTGCTCCTGTCGTGCCCTTTAACCCACCCTAGTACGAATTTCTATTACAGAGAGTTTCAGTACCAGCGTTGGAAAGTTATCGGAGCAAATTCAGTCATTGTATTGTATTGTCTTGTGGTAAGGGTTTTAATAAAAGTAGTTTAGTGTTGTTTGGAGTTTTAATCAACGAACCCAAGGAATATCGTAAAAATATTATCCATCTAAACATGTTTCAATGTTTTGGGCTATGTGAGAAAACTAATGTTCACCAAATCACCATATCATGTACCAAAATGGTATTGAGACAATCACAATTTTTGTGAGAATGAAACGCAGTACAAACCACATTTCATTCTCAGGATCGAGACCGTCTATCATGAATGTTAAAAATCTCACCAATCGATTCAAGCTGCCGTTCTCGATTTTATTTTATATTATTCATAGAACACCACCATGCACAGCGGAAAAATATCGAACTCCTATCGACCATCGATTCATCTGTGGGTATCCATATAAGACGCCTGGACGATGTATCGGCCTCTCAAAAAGATTATAACAATGATTTCATGAAATTTTTAAAGTATGATAGGCGTTCTAAAAGAGCCAAGTCACTTTCATAGTGAGCAGACGTACATGACGTCTCGATCCTATTGTTCGGGAAACAAGAATTATACCAATCGTATTGGTACTGAAACATGTATATCTTTGATATATCGATATTAATTTTTATTTTTTTCTTGCTTTGATCGAAGTTGTTTTAATTATTGTGAAATTAAAATAGATAATGAGCTTGGTAATGGAGTATTCGAACCGTGATACCTGGAAGATAAAAACAAAAAAGTTAGCTCCATAATGGCCTCAAATTTTTAATGCTGGTTTCGAGTGTTCCGATAGTACCATCATTTGTACATATATCACATTGCGACTCTGAAAAACAAAATGGACCCAATTCTGAGAATTTTCAGGAATTCTCAAAATCTGAACAGACAGGACCCTTTCAAGTCTATTTGGTTCGGAAACACTGATTCCTTGCAATGAACTTTAAAAATGTATTCTGAACTTATATATGGTGACATCGGTAATAAAACTATTCAATATTGTGCTCACATTCCATCAATTTGATGTGTAATATTCTGTTATACATTTGTTCCATCTATGCCAATGTTTTTTGGCACATGTACAAAGAGGTTTCAATTAAATTCGAGTAAATATTCAATTATTTATCCACTATACTTATTTAATTCCATTATTTTAATTTTCTTACCTATTCTTCACGTCTATTATATTCAACTTGTTCATGTATATATTGATATTGAAGGTTCATATATGAAAATATTAATATGGAAGGTTTTAGGTGATCGTATAGATTAGGCGTGTGAGTCCAAGATTGGGTTGAAGACCAGCTTCAATAGCTGAACCCCGCCCATACATCATTCTTGCATGCAATTGTTATCATGATATGATGAATGAAAGCATGGAATTATTATTATTATCCTGGCCATTGGTTTGACTCGGCTCAAAAAATAAATTTTCCTCTCACTCTTTCTGAAATTGATCAAATCTGGTTTTATTCAATGCGTTTTTTTGTGAAAATGGATGACAAAGGGAAGAAGCCAATCATTGAATTGCTGTTTGAAAAAGCAGGACTATTTGCTTCGGAAACACTGATTCCCTGAAATGAATATTAAAAATGTATTCTGAACTAATATATGGTGACCTCGGTAATGAAACTATTCAATATTCTGCTAAAATTCCATCAATTTGATGGAATGTAATTACCATAAGTAAATATTCAATTATTTAGCCACTATACACAATAGTTTCATTATTTTTACCTATTCCCTGCGTCTATTATATTCAACTTCTTCATGTGTATATAGATATTGAAGGTTTATATGTGAAAATATTAATATAGAAGGTTTGAGGTGATCTTAAAGATTAATTGTGTGAGACCAAGGTTGGGTTGAAGAGCAGCTTCAATAGCTCAACCCCGCCCATTCATCATTGTTGCATGCAATTGTAATCATGATATGATGAATAAAAGCATGGAATTATTATTATTATCCTGGTCATTGATTTGACTTGTCATCAAAAAATGAATTCTCCTCTCCTAACACTCTTTCTGAAAATGATCAAATCTGGGTTTTGTTAATGCGTTTTTTTGTGAAAGCATATTACGAAGTTCAAAGGGAAGAAGCCAATTATTGAATTGCTGTTTGCCATGTCACAACTATTGGCAACGTTTATGAATTCTATCATAATTTTTTTCCAGAATTTTCGGTGGGGATTGTGCGAAAAAAAACAAAATTTGAGTGTTACCTCTCATTCAGATTTGTACATGATTGGTAACTGTGGATTCGCAATAGCAATTTTATTGATTTTCCATATTATCTAATGCATATCCGAAGAAAAACGACAGTGGAATAAGTTTTTGGATAACTTCGTGACGTCAGATGTTCCTGTCACCGAATAACTTCCGTACAAAGTCAGTTTCACAGAAAAATACTTTCGAGTCTGAAATCCCGTTTATCTTGTCAGTCCATTCAATAAAACATGAAATTCTCTTCTTGCTATATAACATGAGTAGCCATTTATATTAAAAGTAGCGGTGTAGGAGCCATTTTTCCCAAATATGACCGCAGTATAACGTCATCTATGGCACAATGTTAATAAACAATGTTGGAGTGGGAAAAAGAATACGGAATTATATTGGTTATCTACAAAAACATGAATATAGATGTATTACCAATCTCACATTTTACATTTTTGCACGAAATTTCAAGGTCAATTTTCTTGAAAGTTGCAATAGGAAGTAGTATGTTTTGAAACTAAGAACAATATATTTTCTGTTACACTATTTATAAATTGATTTTCGATAAAAAAAATTTAGTCTGGAATCTATTATATTCCACAGTATTTCATCAACTTCATTCGAAATAGTAACCTAAAACGCTAATATATTTGGTAGTTTGTATGGAGAAAGATATTCATTTCGAGCTCGTGGTTCAAAACATACTCCTTTCGGATTTTTTTTATCAGATGAAAGCCCCTAACACCAAACACCAAACTAATATAACTCGCAGGCCACGCGGGTTATGCTAACATGGTTAATATATTCAAGACCAGATTGTGGATCAATTTTATAGCAAAATACGTGTCGCGGAATTTCTAAATTTATTTTTCAAGTGGAAATTCAGTAGGAAACTGAATAATAGTTTGTACAAGAGTGGATATGGTGGTGGCCATATCGTACCAGGACAGGCGAGTGCTCAAACTTTCGAGAGCGATGTGGCCGATATCCATTCGAGTTATATATAGTTAATTTCTTCTCCGACCAGGTGAATACTTCAGAACTCTCTTTCAAATATCATATTGATGATATATAGTGTATTTTTCGATATTTATGGAAAACTCAAAGATTTTTTTTTATCGAATTTAATATTGAACGATAGAAATTAAGTTAGTGATGTGAAATTGAAAAAAGCAAAAAAAAACGGTTTTGGTGGGACTCGAACCAACTTTGGACTGTCTTAGGAGCGTACGCTTGAACCAACCAGGCTATTTGGACTGTTCAATTCTCCTTAATTGTTGGTGTAAGTCTTTCAATTCCACAAAAAAACATCAGTTGTGGTAATTCAAACTCGACTCAATAAACTAGGAAATGTTTCAGATAAAAGTACATTTATTTATGCTCAAATGAAACAACTTGGATTTTGTGTTTGTAGGTAGACAGATCAGAATTGTGAAGTTTCTACAAGGCTGTTCATGGTAACCAAGTATTTTGTTCTCTGTGATTGGTGGAATTCATATCCTACCTTATGTGGATATGAAATCATAACGATTCAGTTGACTGGAATAGCATACTTATCCATTTAGTAAACTATTAAGAAATGAGTACATTTACTGGTGGGAGTAAAAAAAAACAATTATCGAAATGAGTTGATAAAATATGCTCGCGACTTTAAAATTTTCTGTTTTATGATTCGACATTTCAAATGGTAGACACGGGATATCATTTTAATGGAATTTTTCGAATACCTGTTTCTCATATTATGGGTTGGTTGTTGGTATTTTAACGATTTTATTTATTTTCACAGAAACTCGATAATTCACTTAACAATTCAACTATATTTTCGAATATATCTTTATAGTTGCATATGAAATTTGGAGCTCAAATGAGATTTCGAGGTCCGTCGTTAATTTTATGTCTCTATACAAAAACGTGGAGTTTTTTATGGGATTTTATTTTCCAGTTAGTGGAATGGTGTTCACAGACGGTCAGAAACTGTTACGAATACGTTTATAGCAATCAGTGGTGTAACTGTATGAGAAATAAAAGTCATGTTGCTGTTTGAAAAATGTGTTAGTCGAAACCAGACAAATCATATACTCGCAAATATTTGAGAGTTCATCGCAAATTGAATATTTCAAATTCATATTTCTATCCACTATTCCATTACTCGCCTCATATTTGAATTATATCGTGAATTTTCTCAACAGTTTTTTCAGACACAGGATCGAAGCCCTGTTGAAAGTTAATTTCGATTTACTTATCACAATCCTGTAGATGAAAAAAAGAGATTAAGAGATGTCAGAAAGAATTATATATTTGAATTTGTCAGAAAATTTGTAGTAATAATTTCAAATTAAAGTATTTGCTTGAGATTATTCCAACTAATTATCGTTTGAATTTGCAGATAAATCATCCAAGAATTTTAACAGTGGTCCTTCGAGTCGTAAAAGCGCAAAGATGTTGTTGCCGAGTCTGAATAATCTCTGAAAAAGTTCCGGCTTAAGCTTTGGTGTACCACCTCGAAAGTATCGATATGACGATGTGGAAAATTTTGAAGTCGAAAGTGAAGGACACAGCAATTTGAGTAGACCTACGTCAACTGAGACGGATTTGCAAAGACGTTCACGAGAAAAAAGAGAACGAGAACTAAGAGTGGAACTGTATTTCCAAAGAAACAACTATTCCAAGGATCAGGACTACGTTCAAAAATGGGAAACCGAAGCAGACAAATGTAAAGATGAAGCCAATAGTTGGGAACAATTTCAGGGATATAGAGAAGAAAAATATGTTTACTCCATTTCTACGGTGATATGCATGAATTCCCTTTCTGGATATGTGAATTTCAAAGATTTACGGTAAAGAAGGATTTTAGACTATGATTTTTTACACTGTCCTCACAAATGTTTGAAAGGAGAGGCAAGGGAAGCTGTCAAAGATCTTTTTTGCAGCCCAGACAATGTGAATTTTATAATTGAATCTTCAAGAATCAATTTGGGAAAGGACGAATTGATCATTATGAGCCGAATGGAAAATGTTGAGGAATGTACCAATCCAGAGGAAGAGTGAATGAAATCTTTCGTGCATTTTCCGCCATAGTTTCTAACAAGATGGTTGCTTTGAATTCAACAGATCACAAATTATGCTTTGAAAATTACGAACTAATATCCAAATTAGAGGAAAACTTTTCAATAAATTTGAGGCCTTCTTGGGTGCAGCTCAATGTCATGAAAGAGCAGTTGAAAGAAGTAGTTAATAGGGATGACGGCTGCAAAACTCTACCACTAGGAGCGCCACCACTGCATGTACCTTTGACAGCCTCTCAAGTCAAATGACAACAATTCAAAACATTAAACGTCCCTTCTTTGCAATAATTAAGAATATAAAGATTAGAAATCGACATAAAATGGTCTTATGTAGTGCATTGGGATGTAAAAATGTAGGTACGCATTTATTTCCAAGAGAAACAAAACTGAAAAAGCAGGGGGAAGTAGCCCTGAAAGGAAAAAACTTTCAGGCTTCTGAACATTCTAGATTATGCTCCAGTCACTTACAAAAGAACGTAGCGGGGCTAGTAGATGGTTATTATGATGATTTTTAACGAAACACCTCTGTAATCAGTTTGAATTTTTTACCTTTCACTCAGATCTTTTTTTTTTCCTTTGAGGGATCCACCACGTTCCCTCAACAAACTTTTCAGCTCTGGTAGAGACAAACATCCATATCTATCGGTTGGAGAACACATCCTTATGATTCTTAAGTATCTTTTGAAAATATTCATTTAAATAAAAATAAAACATAACCTGCAAAATCACTCGTTAGGCACATGCAGTCGTGCTGCCACCTACTAAAAGCTTTGGGTCATCTTCCCCATTGGAAGACCTTTTTAGATTGGTTGAAACCTAGAGTCAATTCTCTGATGCCGATCAGTTCTCCACCATACTCAATTACGAACAAATCCAGTTCCTATCTAAAAGAGAGAAGATATTCATCATTCACAAAAGAGATGTAGAGAACTTCAGGCTTTACAAACAGCGTCCCCACATATTATTAGATTGTGAGACTTTTTTGAGCATGGGTGTCGA
This sequence comes from Zygogramma bicolorata, assembly GCA_032362365.1. Lineage (NCBI taxonomy): Eukaryota > Metazoa > Arthropoda > Insecta > Coleoptera > Chrysomelidae > Zygogramma > Zygogramma bicolorata. The sequence goes on along the minus strand of JAVJAQ010005383.1, from coordinate 93,193 downwards.
ATAAAGAAGACAATATCCACAGGACAATCAATTATGCTTTCAGTGTCTGATTCCTGGCCAAGCAGCTCAAGATTATTCCGGAAGATTTATTGTAATATTGGGGGCTGTAGTGGATGGCACAGTGTACTTCTACATGTAGAACCTTAAGCAAAATCGGGGATTCTCGAGAACTATGAAGAAAATGCTTACATTTTCACAGGTTTGCTAGGGACTTCTTCACTACTCAAAATTGTGAAAATCCTAGTTCATGGACCAATGAATGACTTTGAAACATTCGCTTTGCTCGACGGGGGATATATAGTAACATTAATTGATTCTGATCTCGCCCAATCAACCAATCTGGACGGACCTATAGTTCCCGTATATCTGCAGTGGACAAATGATGTAACCCGTCGGGAGGAAGAATCTAGAATGGTTGACTTTAACATATTTCCTGTAGAAAATGTAGACAAACATAAAATACGAAAGGCTAGAAACATACGAACTTTGAAACTTCCAAAACAAAATTTTGATGTTAAGTATCTATGCCGAAGGTATGTTTATCAATGAATCAATTCTTGAATCCATCAGAAATTGCCGCCCAAGTATTTCAATAGGGCAGGATTATGTTTTTTGACGAATCTGCAACGAATTGCCAGCACGACGACACTTGACAACATTGTTTTCCCTGACAAAAAATCACTGGCAATGAGGAGATTGATGTGAATGGAACAAGAAATGGATAAAGACACACAATTCGATTCCGAATATTGCAAGAGAATAGAAAATACTTGGAAAAGAGATATGCTGAAACTGTATCTAAAGAAAATAGGCAAGATAATAATGGTATCTACCATTCTGCTATTAAAAATATTAAATAGACAGGAAAAATTCATTTTGTATTCGATGCCGCTGTGAAAACATCCATTTTTAGTTTGAATGATTTCTAATAGAAAGGTCCAGATTTCAACCCCTTGATTATATGGAGATCTCGACAGGAAAAATACGTACTCTCAGGAAACATACGGGAAATGTGTCATCGAATCATCATCAGGAAAAAAGACAGGGTCAGCCAAAGATTTCTCTTCGGAGATACAGATAGAAGTAAAGAACCAGATGTCTATCAGATGAAAGTGATGATATTTTGGCAGAGAGTTCATCCTCAATAGCTCAATTTGTCAAGAATCATAATGAGGCAGATTTCCAAGACAAATATCCCGACATTTTATAGTTTATGGATATCTGACGTTGATGACTACCTGGATTCCAGTACTACGATTGAAGATGCAGTAAAAACGATGAAGGAAGTGAATGAAGTTCATCGCAGGAGAGAATTCGAAATGGTGAACTGGCTCAGTAATTCAGAATAAATACTCGAAGGGTTACGTCCAAATTATGTTTCGAAAAACAATAACCTGAATTCAGATACTCGACACATCGAAAGAGTTCTCGGGTTACGACTAGACACCCAAGAAGATACCCTAATATTTGATACCTAATCCAAGAAAATTCCAGAAAATTTGCTGACTGGTGAAAAAATCCCGAGAGAACGGGAAATCCTGAGAGTGTAAATGGCGATTTTCGATCCAACACCGAACTGAAATTTTTGCACTCGACGTGCGTTTCGCTAACAAGGTTAGCATCTCCAGGAGAAGTAAATTGATACTCATTTCAATTTACTTCTCCTGCAGATGTTAACCTTGTTAGCGAAACGCGCGTCTATTGCAAAAATATCAGTTTGGTGTTAGGGTAATTAATCTCTAGGAAAAGTTTTAACAGAATCGATTTCAAAATTTTATTTCACCCTACACAAGTTGATCTACATATTTTTCAGGACGCAACTCCCAAAATTCATTTCGCTGTTGCGTATTATTTATCGAATAATGAAACAAAGATTGAAACGTAGTTAGTGAGCTCGAAAAGTAAACTCGGTCCACTCAAAATCACATCAATTCCAAGAATGGAGTTACAAGGAGCTGTGATGGCTGATATTCTTGGAGAATTCATAAAGATGGAGTCATATTACAGTATTCGATACATCACATGGTGGAAGAGAGATTCGGAGATAGTTTTGAGACAGCTAATAACTACGACAAACCAGCTTCAATCATATGAAGCAATTAGAATACAATGAATTCAAACTGATACAGGTGCTGCTAAATGTAGATGGGTATCTTCAGAGTTGAATCCAGCGGACTCTGTCACGAAGAAATCAAATATCAACCCAAGTATGAATGAAATGTGGCTACACGGACCGTCTTTCCTGAAACAATCACAAAATGAATGGCCAATAATAATCTCCTCGATGAGTTACAAAAAAAACAATATATAATGATACTAAACAAAGCAGATATTCATGCACCAGACATATGATAATATGGAGATATCTGAATGATTCTGCGATGAAAAACAAAGCGATAACTGTACCAGAACTCGTAGGAATATTTGAATTGTGTCCAAGTGAGTTGGAAAATGCAGAAATGTTATGGTGGAGGAAAATTACAGCTGAACACGTTGATGAGGAAATCAGTTTCCTAAAGGAAGGAGAATATCCTAGCAGAACATCGAATCTATACGAGCTCTTTCCCTTGTTGGATGATACTGGAATTCTTCTTACCATTCAGGCCAGTCAGTTATAGTAGTATGGATTATTTCGTACCATTACTAGTTAAGGTGAAAAGAAGTACAGAGAGTTTTATTTGCCTGTTACTAGAGCAATAAATATCGAACTATATTCACCTCTTTCCTTTGCCCTAATAGCCCTTCACACAGATTTATTGCCAGAAGAGGATAATGGACAATCTTTTTGGGCGCAGGAAATGAAATGAAAAAGTGTTTGGAAGATATGGATCAAGTAAAGATAATTACAGATTTGTTGAAAAATCAAATTAAGTGGGTATTCAACCCTCCAGCACCTTTCATGGCCGGTGCTTGGGAGTCTGTCAAACTGGTACTATAGATTTCTTTAAAAGAACAGCGTCCCTCAGAGGAACTGCTACTACATATTGAAACAGAAAAAATAGTGAACTGCCGTCCATTGAGTTATGTCTCATGCGAAAGAGATGAAATACGTCTATGTATTTTTCAACTGGAACTTGTGATCCTACAAATGTACCGGATGTTTTTGAGGCTGGCGATCTATATGGGCATAAACAATAAAAGATTAGAGAGATTTTGGCAACGATGGTCAAAAGAGTATATATAGAAAAATGCAGTAAACGGTTCGAAAAATAAACTCAACTGAAAGTCGACGATATAGTTGCTATTGCTGATGGCAAATATAGAAGCCGTTGGATACTAGAAAGGAATCCCCAAGTCCTTACTGGAAAAGATAAACAGGTCAGATCAGCAGAGGTCAAGATAAAAAGATGGCACACTAGTTCGACCTGTCAGCAGTTTACGCAAGTTGGAGGTTGGAGGATGTTGAAAGTTATAGCTGATTCACTTATCATGATCCTGTTGATAAAAAAAGGAGATTGACAGGTGTCAGAACAAACCAATGCATTTGAATTTGTCGAAAAAAATTATACAATTATATATTGCTTGAGATTTTTCAAATTTCGACGTTTCGTTCAAATTCGCGAATAAAATACGCCTATGTATTTTCCAACTGAAACTTCTGATCCTACCAATGTACCGGATGTTTTTGAGGCTTGCGATCTATATGGGCACAAACAATGAAATATTAGAGAGATTTTGGCAACGATGGTCAAAAGAGTATATAGAGATAAACGCAGTTAATGGTACAAAAAAAAACTCAACTGAAGGTCGACGATATAGTTGCTATTGCTGATGGCAAATATAGATGCCGTTGGATACTAGAAATAAATCCCTGAGTCCATACTGAAAAAGATAAACAGGTCAGATCAGCAGAGGTCAAGATAAAAAGATGGCACACTAGTTCGACTTGTCAGCAGTTTACGCAAGTCCGAGGTTGGAGGATGTTGAAAGTTATAGCTGGTTCACTTATCATTATCCTGTTGATAAAAAAAGGAGATTGAGAGGTGTCAGAAAAAACCAATGTATTTGAATTTGTCAAAAATATTATACAATTAATTTTGAATAGAAGCGTTTGCTTGAGATATTTCAAATTTCGACGTTTCGTTCAAATTCGCGGATAAAATACGCCTATGTATTTTTCAACTGGAACTTGTGATTCTACAAATGTACTAGATGTTTTTGAGGCTGGCGATCTATGTGGGCACAAACAATGAAAGATTAGAGAGATTTTGGCAACGATGGTCAAAAGAGTATATAGAGAAAAACGCACTAAATGGTATAATAAACTCAACTGAAGGTCGACGATATAGTTGCTATTGCTGATGGCAAATATAGAAGCCGTTGGATACTAGTAAGAAATCCCCAAGTCCATAGTGGAAAAGATAAACAGGTCAGATCAGCAGAGATCAAGATAAAAAGATGGCACACTAGTTCGACCTGTCAGCAGTTCACGCAAGTTGAAGGTTGGAGGATGTTGAAAGTTATAGCTGATTCACTTATCATGATCCTGTTGAAGAAAAATGAAGACTGAGAGGTGTCAGAAAAAAACAATGCATTTGTATTTGTCTAAAAAATTATACAAATGATTTTGAATAGAAGCGTTTGCCTCAAATTTCGTCATTTTAACTTTCAACACCCTCAGTGAGGTTACTATACATCAATTGAATTCGGATGTAGTAAGCAAATTGAGCTAATAAGCAAAAATAATGTCCTTTACTTTTGATGTTGATTATTAATATACATACAAAAGCTGTAAAATTCAGTAGGTTACTGACTCTCCTTTGTCAAGATGTCATCAGTTAAAATTTATGATTTTGATTTTTTCCGGCAACTAATCGTGTCTTGATTATTATCTGAATATTTACTTTTCAGAATAAGGCGGATGACATTCTGAGGAAATGAAGAATTTAAACGTGTTTTTTCTTCTAGGGGGAAGAAAACTCGAAAAATGGATTATGGAACATTTCTACCCCAGTAAACATTCCAGCAGAATTTATACGAAATCTATACCATAAAAATGTATTGAAAAATTTTGAAGCAAAGGTGCAGAAGGGTCTCCAAGTGGAATAAACAACCTGCCCCGTCTCTCTGTCCATTTTTCTTAACGTTCATTCATATTAATAACATTCTCAGAGTTCACCTGTTGAAATATCAACACGGGATCTTCGAACACTGCATGCCATAAGATAACTTTTCAGCGATTTGTAAATTCCCATACAAGCCCAATCAGCTTGATAGGTACAAGCGGTAATTCTCGTTTCGTGCTGACCACCAATAAATATGATTTGTTTCGAGCATTTGGTACAGTCGAAACCGCCCATGGAAACGGAATAAAAAAGCCATCTTGATACGAAACAATGGGAGATGAATGACGCGACCAAAAAAAAGGCCTCGAACTCGGAGATCTACAGAATTATTAACAATTATAATACGTGATTGGCCCATTTTGAGAGAATATACCCATAAATCGAATGATTCCATCCCGAATAAATATGCCTTCATAGAATCCCAAAGACTCCCGCACAACAATATTCTCTCGGCCGTGGAAAAACAAAAGAGCGGCGCTACGTGTAGTAAATCGTAGCGCGCTATGAATTCTACCTCGATAAATATCTTCGGATGACTCGGAAATTTCAATACATACTAATTATCTTTTGGATCAGATAAGAGGTAGATTCATTTGAAAAACGAGTCGAATAATCGAAAGATGTTAAAAAACCTATATCAAAATTATTTGACAGCCCAGGTTTTTAATGTAGTTATGCATAAAAGAATGATAATCATGGGAATGAACTGATTCATTTTCGATAATCGGCGTTTTTGTGGCCTCCTTTCGGTTAGATGGATTGTCAGGTGCCAATGGTTTTGTTCGATAGGAGCGTTGATCGCAGTCGTGCGTTCTTGCAATTATTGAAATATTCATCTGTATCTAGTTTGAGGAAATAGGAAGCCGACGGATCCACTTCTGTTCTCATTAACCTAGAAGAAATCAGAAACCAGTGAGGAACAGACTGTTCAAAATGTTTTGTGTTCGCGAGTCCAACCTTTCATATAATTTGGGGGTTTTTCCTAAGTCCTGGAGGACAGCAAGAGTTCAGCCAGTTCCTAAAAAAGGAGAGAAAACTTTACCTTGTAATTACAGACCAATTGCTTTCTATCAATTCCAAAGTCATGGAAAAGGCAATCAATATGAAAGCTTATCAAATATCTAGAGAAATCAGGAATAAATAATGATAGAAAATACGGATTTTGCCATCAACGATCAACCAGTGACTTATTGGCTTCTGTTTCTCATATTTGGCAGCATTCAATCGAAAAATTCGGAAAAATTATAGCTTTTGCACTTGATATTTCAAAGGCTTTCGATCGAGTTGGCATCGGAGTCTCCTTTCCAAACTGCCGTCTTATGGTTTGCCTCCTCAGTTGTATGCTTTGTTGAAGAGTTTCTTGTCTGATAGGTCTCTGTATGTGGTTGTTGATGGAGTATCATCTGATATAGTCCCAATAAATGCAGGTATTCCACAGGGTTCAGTTCTGGCGCCCACTTTGTTTCTACTTCATATCGAGAAAACATCTTGTTCAGTACATAGTTTTGCGGACGACAGTACTCTTCATACTAGATTCTCTTCCAGAATCTTCATACCAGCTCGAAAAACAAAAATTCAAAGAAACATTCATGTCAATAAAATAAACGATAACTTGTTGAAAATAATAGAATTGGGTAACATCAACTTGATGGGCTTTATTGCTAAGAAAACCCAGGCATGTCTCTTCTCAAGGAAAGCCGATCTATTATCATCTGGTATTCAGATGTCAGGACTAATTATTCCTACAAAGAAAATAGCCAGATTTTCAATATCCTTTATGCCTTGTTTTCCTCCATATTTAAATTTTTTTCTTTCTTAAATGATGCTCTCTAAACTGAAAAAAAATTTCTTATAGTATATGATACTGGATAGAAAACATTTTCTATGAAGTCGCCTTATTCAAAGAATGAATGAAATTTGAGAAAGTGAGTTAGATCCAAAATAAACTTTTATCAAAACTAGCGACCCGCCCGAAAAAAAAATGGTTTTTATAGGTTATCCCTAACAGATAGACATATTCCACTGTGGGCTTTTTTGTAGACCTTTTTGGGGTGTACAATACAGTTGTACATTATTTTGACATATCTCGTAGGGTTCAGCCAGCGTTTGCAATGTATTGTAAAAAATGTGTTTATTTACGACATCACATCAGAAACCCCTGAAATTATCAGTGTTTCTCTACTATATCATGCATGTATTTTACACATAAACCTTCCTCTTGAATCACTCTATCAAATAAAAAGAACCGCATCAATATCCGTTGCGTAGTTTTAAAGATCTGAGCATACATAGGGACAGACAGACTTTGTTTTATAATATGTAGTGGTAGTGATTTGAGCAAGTATGGGAAACCAGAAGCTGATTTATCGTTCAAAAAATTCAAGAAATAACATGAGGTATTTTTTGTGAACTGTCGTATGATCCTTTCAGGGCTGTCACCACGGGGGATTTGGTGGATCTAAGTCTCCTCAATAATTGGCAAATGACTAGTTGGAAATTTATGGGTGGAAAAATTTTCATGTTGGAATAATTATTACTGTTTATGAAACTTCAGGAGAAAAACTGAGGACGAATTACTTCATGAACACATTAGACTCATCTAACAAAAATATTTCCTAATTCGATAAGAGCGGTCATTTATGGGCAGATCGTATGAACAAAAGTGAGTAGGGAAATGTAATGTGATGAGTACAGGAGCTGGGATAGAGACGGATGAGAGGGCAATTCATCTTCAGTCAAAGTTGGGTCAGTCCATTCAGCAATGCCAGATAAAAGACTAGTTAGTTAATGTTGTTGTCGTTTATTGAAATAATCAACCGATTTAACAATGCTTTATCGTTTTTCCTTTGTGCTTGGTAACAGGTACTTGTTTTCATAGCGACATTATTGTTGCTTAAAGATTTCTGTTCCTCAACCTCATTCTATATCACTGACTTCGTACTAGACACCAAGATATACACTTTTCTTTCGGAGCCATTTTCGAAAAATAAACAAAAATCTTGCTTTCCATTCTGACTCTCTCTCTCTCTCTCTTTGAAGCTGAGAAGTTCAGAACCTTTGTTTCTAGGAACTATCCTTCATAAATTGCAACAAGAAAACATCTCTAGAAAATAATGACTGTTCTGAATAAGTACCTTCTTTATTACTCAACGGAAGATTTCGTAAAAATTGGGTTTACCGATTTTTTTCTCATGAATTGAAAGCCTGTTGGGGGACAATGGATTTCACAAGAAATAGTTATCAAAAAGGTTTTCCATACCCGTGATATTTCGAATAGTTCCTACAATTTTTTTTTCATCTCCAAATGAAATACCCAATCACGCTAGAGTCTTTCATGAAAATACAAGTTCTGAAGGAGATAAATGAAAAATGATCAGAGCAATATCTAGTAGCCTGTCTACGGCCTGTTGAGTTTAGAAGTTTTTCATCGTGTGCACAATTGTGTTTGAAACATTTTCAAAACCTGGTCCACTTCGACTTCCTCTTCAATTTTTTGAAGTCACCCACTCATCTTTTAGGTTTACTTATCGCAAACTTATAGAGACTAAACTGATAACAAACCTTTATTTGTCGTACGTACGAGTTGAAGCCTATTACTTTCACGTAATCATTGGAAGTTTATTGTTTACATCTCTCATGAAGAGATGTCCTGAATATAGAGTTATCTTAAATCCTCAATAGTGGACACCTCATCAGCGAAGCAGCCTAAAACTGTTTATTCGTCTAGTGAACTATTTACAAACATCTATTTTTCAAGTCTAGTCAATTTAATAAACTGTTTAGTAATTGTACCTTGATATCCCAAAAATGCACTTTTCTTGGTTCATAAAAGTCCTGAAGTCAAGAAATTATAACCAATTTCGATTTCGAAAATTCCCACGATATTTTCCAAATGAAATATAACGCCCACTTAATCAGCAGAGAAAGAATGCCAGGAAAAATTCATCGGGAAGATCTCGATAATTTTAGAATTTTTTTACGGCTCACATCTCAATTAAGTCTGTATTGGAAAAATGACTGGCTTTTTTCAACTAATGACGATATTACAATGGATTATAGTTCTTATTAATTATTGGTGAACTGAATTTGATATGTTATACACCCTCTCAGAGAAGGCTTTTAGAACATCTAATCGTAGAAGGATGAGGCGTTTTGCCTTGGAAATTCCGTGAGTTTCTGCTATATCATCGTTTTCGGTTCACGTTTTCGTATTAACGTGAAAAAAGTCCTACGGATTGTTGAAATAACTCCAAATGCCTTCTTCGTGTACGACCCAATCGGTTTCATTTTCAGATATCTTTCAATATAAGATATGATCACTGAAAAGAAACGGATGAATTTAATACCACAACGTTATGGTTGATTAACTTGGGCTGCATTAGGTATAACCAAACAATCAACAACTTGCTCAAAGCGGTTATGAAAATAAGCTGAATCAATATCAAAAAAATTTGAATAATGGTAGGAAAGTGCTCCAAATGGGAAACATTAGAGAAGAAAAATATTGTGCTTTTCATAATATCAGTTTAATCAAAGATGGGAATATGTGTCACCAGTCTGCTTAGATCTTTCAGGTCTGCAACATAGTTAAAAACGTTTCAATAATATTTTTTCAAAATGGGAATAATTAATCTTAGAAAATACTCATGTACATTGGCGTCTGACTGAACTAAAAAGAAAAAGGCATGAATACAGGTAAAAGGTAAACTACTGGGCCTATTAACAATTTGAAAATTTATAACCATATTCTACAAAACAATTTTACATTTCTAACAGAATTCTATAACTTAATTTCATTTTATTTCGTTATGATTGATACTCCAAACTTCAGGCAAATTCTCAATATATATAAAAATAATAAAAATAAACAAGGGTGAATAAAACATAAGAAATTGGCGCCAACAACGTAGGGCACATCTGGGAAGGGCAAAACAGGTGTGAGTGTAAAAGATTTTGAGTAAAATAGAAAATATGGATTTGAAAGCGAGTAGGTATAGAAGAAGATATGGAAGATGGTGATCATGGAGAGACAATTGGAGCAGGAAAAGAGAGAGAGAATCAGATGGAAAGTAGAATGGATGAAAAATTCAAAATGTTAATGAAATTTATAGGAAGTAATATAGGAGGTATGTCTAAAAATATAGAAAGAATGGAAGAAAGAACAAAAGAGATTATGAAAGAAAATAAGGAAAGAATGGGAGAAAAAACAAAAGAGATAATGAAGGAAAGTATGGAAAGAATGGAAGAAAGAATGAAAGAAAGTATGGAAGGTAGGATATATTATAAGAAAATTTGGGGAGAATGAGAAAGAAATTATCAATGAATGTAAGGATTTGAAAAAAAAAGTTGAACAAAAAAATACACAATTTTATAATATAATGTATGGGGAAATGAGTAACATAAGTAATTCAGTAGAACAAAACAATAGACAAATAAAAGATATGAGAGTAGAATTTGAAATTTCTAATCAGATATTTCAATAATATTTTTTCAATATGGGAATAATCAATCTTTGAAAATACTAGTGACAACTCTGTTTCCAATTGCCATATCATTACACTGTTGAACATAGTTCAACAATTCAATGACATATTTGTATTTTGTAAAAAATGTTTCTTGGGTATTTCTTTAATATTCAAGAAAACTGTGTGACTTCCGCTCAGTCTAACCCTTGATGAGTACAACTATGAACCAACCGTCTGACATACCCGATTTTCAGTAATTTCCGGCAAAATTAATGTATAACAACAAATAAGTAATCCCAAGAATCAACTACAATGTAATCATCATCAATGGAACCCATCCTACGGTAGATCGCCGTTAAATTTACATTTATAATACTTTCAAATTGACATAATCCAATTTGTAGAGGTTAAAAACGCTTAACCGCTCCTAATGTTAATGGTCAAAGAACAACTTAATGCGTATACGTAATTTTCTTGGGTCTGTTAACACGGGCGAAAACAAATATGAAGTTGCACAGCTGTAATTAACTGATTTTTATCTGCAACCGATAAATTTCATGATGTTTCAAAATTTCATGAATATCATGTTTTTCTTAGATATGAGCATATTGAGAAGAACGAAATCGTGGTAGACATATGAAATATTTTTGTATAACCAGGAAATTGTTCGAGTCAAAGATAATAGAAAACAAAAGATAATAGTGCCTGACTGGGTGGTCATCAAGTAGATAATCGAAAAGGGTGTGGTGACCGCAGATAATTTTGACTACATGATTATGTTGGCATTGTGAGCACAGAGTTCCGGTCTGTCAGAGTAGAATATTCAGCCAATAGTGGAGGTGGTAGACTTCATGTCTTGTAGGGGCCATCCGTCTTTTGTCCGAGTTACAGTGACCTAAAAAATAAAAATATCTCATATGTAAGAAACAAAATGGTTACGTTTTTCATGATTCATCATAATTCACTTGATACAGCCCCAAAAAATTTATATATTGAAAGAACACTATTCATTAATGAGAATTTAACGAAATGATAACCTTCAAAATTCATGAAACAGATAAAAATTAAATGAAATAATATGACAATGTAACTTGAGACTTTAAATTTGTGTTACACAAAGTTTTTTGAACATACTATAAGGGATGCCGAATATGTCGAGGTTTTTATCATTGCTCATTGCTGTGAGCATGTTATTGGCGCAATTTCAATTTAGGTTTCTGGTTGGGACGTTTCTAACAATCCTAAACAGAAAATAAGTCCATCCAATCGTTTGTAAAGGAAACATGGATCCGAATGAATTCTTCCAGATTTCAATGTTTTAATCCTTTTTACAGGCTTATGATGGAAAAATCGTGGTCAAGTATTTGATACATAATAGCTTGATTGAAAGTAGGAAACGATGTGACCCTTGTAAAACTCCTGAAGTAATATTATTTTCTTAGATTTGCATGCCTTTACCTGTATGCTACCAATCAAAAACTCCCAAACTACTTTACCAAGTGCTCTAAAGAGCCAAAATTCAGAATCCTCTTCGAAAGTATATTGTGGTCCACTTCATCAAATGTCTTTGAGAAATTGATGTAGAAAGCATTCATTTGACCCTTAGTCTCCAACACATTCAGTATGTTCTGCGAATGAACTTAAACATAAAAAACCACTGATTCAATTTGAGAAAATCCCTATTGATAATCCATCTAGTAGCTTGGGAATAGTTGACAGGTTGTAATGTAAACATTTCTATAATTTTCAACACCATCATTTCCTCCTGTCTTCAAGATGGCTATAGTGAAGCTGTGTTTACCCCAATCTGGAAAATTTCTTTACCAAGAAAACTTATAGAGTGTAAAACCGTTGTTTTTTTTCACAAAAACATTTGGCCTTTCATCGAGGCTAGTGCTGAATTCTTGGAGAGCTGCATAATATCTCATTTACCATTCTTGTGAACAAAGGTTTATTCAAATTGTTGTTTCGAAAAAGTTTCGGATTGAATTTTTGTTATATTTTTCTAATTCCAAAGTGAATCTGTTAGAGACTATGTGTATATCTAATACGAAAAATTGTATGTTCTTTGGGAGTTTTTTCTCGAAAAGATAGATGAAAGCAATTTCTCAATTTATTTATTAAACAAAAAAATATTAAAAATATTACCTAACGTTAAAAGTATTTAAAAAGCAGAATTAAACAATTTCGTAGTATCTCGTTTGGGACTTATACGATTCATATGTTCGAATATAGATGACACGAAAACTATTATTTACGTGGGATTTGAAAAGTTCAATAGCCTACCTGGAAATGTTGAACTGTTGAGTTTACCCTAATTCAAAAATAACCGCATTAAAAATATAAGGCAAAATTATTCATAGATAATTCAGTTAGTTGTTACTTATATAGTTTGTAAATTTTTACCGTTGTTTTGTACAAATTGACATATTCCTATAAAACAGGTTGAACTGTCTCCATTATTTATTTCATTCCAGGATACAGGTAATTTTCAATATTCGAGAAACAATCTTCCACATCTTTTATGAGAAATTTACTGATATACTCATCGAGAGCGTTTAATTTTAAGGCCAATGAACAACACCCTGTTTTCCATTTTTTTCTTAGTTTAGTCCTTCAAAAAGGTAAGGAAAGTTGCCCGCGATCTTCCTACTCATATTAAAAGTGTTTGTGAATTCAATGGACTCTGTGAATTTAGTGTACCGCGTAGATTATATAGACATATCTCCTTAGGGGCCAATTCATACATCTCTGTTTTAGTTCCACACTCTATTTGAAAAAAAATAGGTGGTTATTGGTCATATACTGCCTGAGTAACATTTTTGAGACTGAAGGGAGTCTGAAACAGATGTATTTCTTCAAATTCTCCAACGTAGACGTCCGAAATCAACTTTGTTTTCAAATGAAATAGTGACTAAGATTGAATCAGAGATGTATAAATAGCCCTCACTCTGTTCAAGACAAGAACAAACACATTATTTCTTTCTCAACAAAAACTAGAGATTTTACAAAAATTGCTTGGAATGGATATATTCAACTATACATCCAACTATAAATTCTGGACAAGGAGTTAGGGTTATTCGTCTTACATTATAAAAATTGAAATCCTCATTCATTTTGTCATTACATATTCATCAAATTGGTGTCGATTTCAAGTCCTATATAACAATTTAGTTTTTGTTTCGTCTGATTGTGTATTACAGTAAGTACTTTGTACTTGTATAGCTTCGTTCACTGAGTGAAAGATTTCAAGATCACGGGATTGTTGAAGAATTTTTTCGTAACTTAGTGAAAATATCTTTGAAAATGAGTACTTGAAGCATAATTGACATCTAAGACTAATTAAGGAATGTCATCTCACTGTGATTGTTTAAAAGTACATATTTATCACTGATGATATTGTTGACGTCATCCTCTGATTTCATTTAGTGATGGAAAATTATTCAACAATGTTTTTGTCAGGAAATCACGCGCTTTGGCCCAGAATGCCAAATCCCATCAAAATGTTCAATCGATTCATACAAATAATAATGAGCACATGTTCGTCGGATACATTTACATACAAAATCATCCAATTCTTGAAATTTAGAAAATTGCTGATTGGATAATAAATCAAGACACACATGTCATTTGACACCACTTTGCTACTAGATTTCTTGACCCACTGCGGCGTGGTAATTGCTCATTTACTGAGAGTCCGAAACCCAATACCTGTCAATAACCTGTGATTAGTGCACGCAACTGACTAGATACCTACCTTTCCTAGGAAGAACATCTGTGAAATGTTGTAAATCCTAAATTAATGATTCAGTTTCCTATCCAACAGAGTCGTTGCACTATTCCCCGCAATATCTCACGCAAGAAAATCCCGATCATTCATCACGTTCTCTTTTATTAATTGGGACAAATGCTGAAAAAATATTGTCAAATGGTTTTCGGAAAGAAAGATTTTAAAGTCCATTATCTCTCGACGCGTCGTCGGAAGTTCGTGATTTGAAAGAATAGGGAGACAGTTGTGGAGGATCTGCAGACATGGCTCGGATCGTTTAAGTGAAATATTGAATAACTGAACATGTGTTGAAATCCCGGTTGTTTTTTACTCTGTGCCGTTTCTCACGAATGTTCATATACGAAGTACTGTCATTATCGTTATGAAGATTTCGATGTGAATGATAGTGAAAGAAGTCGGCTTTCATGAGCGTTTTTTGGGTTTGTTAGCCGTGGTCTGCAGGTTTTTAGGGGCGAGGTTTCGCCTACAACTGCGGTAGACATTGTCAAAGGCAAGGCGGTAATGAAAGAAGTGTCCTTAACTATAATAGAGATCGAAAGAATATTTGATACTATGCTCAAGTTTAGCGTTTTTATAATGTGATAGTGACCCTTGTATAGAATTGGTTCAAACTGTCATTGTCTGATTCATATTAAAAAAATTATACGAAAAAATAATAGGTCATATGTAACCAGTTAGAGAAAGTTCCAGTTATATTAGAGGAAATTTCCTGTCGTGTTACGAACAAGATTGGTTCGAATTTTAAGGGAAGTTACTTTTAACTCCAAAATGTACAGTTTAATTTCAGAAAGAAAGTCAACTGAGAAAGATACTGAAAATATTCTAACTCGATAGCAATTTTTCAATGTGTTCTTAAGAATAACAAGTAAGTGACTATTTGAGGACAAGAGAAAGAGTTATTTCGTGAAAATCTTGAAATTTTCATGAATTGTGGATCCCCTTCTCGTTTAATAAACAGTTTAATTTTCAACAGATCGTCTATCATAACTACTATACAGAGAAATCAACCTGAAGCACCCAATACAAATCAGATAACTTATCTTTCTATTCCAGATATCAATCATTTATCCTTTCAACTCAAAAAGATCCTCAAACAAATTCCAAATGTTCAAATTTCATTCAGAATTACATTAAACATAAACATATTTTCAGCAAACTCAAAGACAATGATCCAATTTCACATAAATCCAATGTAATCTACTCTATTCCATGTAGTAATTGTAATAAGAAGTACATTGGGCAAACCGGCAGACTACTCAAAGACAGAATAACTTCTCATAAGAGTGATATAAGATTGAATAAAAATACTTGCATGTTAACGAAACATAGTCACGATCAAGATCATAAATTTGATTTCAATAATGTTACAATTTTAGATTCCTCAAGTAATTCACAAAAAAGACTTTTTTTCGAAATGACTAATATTTTCAAACATTCTGATTGTATAAATTCGAGAAGAGACATAGAAAGTCTCAACGTAATATATACTCACTTACTCCATCTAGACAATAACAACAGATTTCAAATAATTCACTAATTTTCATACAAATTCAATTTGACAAACATCAAATTTCATTTTCATAAAATTCAGCAAGGTTCATATACTATTTTCAACTTCGTTTTCATATAGATTATTCAAAAGCCAGTAGTTTTATGTCAGTGTCCCGATCCATATCAATGCCAATGTCACTTATATCAGTATATTCAAACGATTGAGAACTCTAAACTCCTTCTACCCAATTTTATATATATATATATATATATATATATATATATTACTAGTTTTATACAATATTACAAGATATACAAGTGTGATGGATAAACAGAATTTGCAGCTTCTTATTTTAATCTCTCATTTCGTGAGTTAATTCTCTTATACTGTATTTTAGATATTTAAGAATTGATTTTTGATTGTATAGCGTTCCTGAAGAAGAGCCAAATAGACTCGAAAGCTCGAACTGAAATAAAGAGTACACTTATTCCTCATATATATATATATATATATATATATATATATATATATATATATATATATATATATATATATATTTTCGAGAGAAAATGTTCAGATTTTTTTTAGAACTATTTCACATATCTACAACTATTAATGCCTTTGATGAAAATAACAGGTTTTCGATCGAAAGATTTTCGTAAATGAGTGACGAAAAATAACCCAATTTATAACTAAGTAATTCGTTATCATATTGGTGCCAATTTTAATAAGTGTTACTTCATAATATGTGATCTGCTATACAAAACCAAATAGTCCTCCGACGTACGCCATTGGTTTACAGCCAGACATGAAAATCTAATTGATGAGTTTCTTGTCGCCTTCAACACTGGTGGATCAAGAAACGAATAATTAACTTACTATATGCGTCAAAGTCATTCGAAAGAAATACAGCGGTATAATGTTTTCATGGTTAGTAATTGAGGAAATGATGGAGAACCATACACACTTTTAGTGGAAATCTAAATTCATTAGGTTTATATTTTTGGGAATATAAGAGTTCTTTTCAAGACGAATAAGCTGAATTTCAAAGTCCATTCTCCATCGAAGTGTTTTTACTGAAAAAAAAATGACGTTTGACCTCAACAACATGAATGCATATATATATGATATATCATATCAAATCACATGAGATGAATGAGACAAAGAAGATTTCTGCAAAAAAAAGAATATTCATCAAATTACTGATGGGATGCTAAATTCTTCCCTTTCACACCGAAGGTTTATCGAACTTGCGCTGGTTGATTTTTGAGTTGAGAAGTAAAAGAAATGAAATATTCGTAGTCAGTTACTGGCCAGGACGTGTTGAAGATGTTTTCTTGATGAAATGGGGTCAAAGCTAGTTCGATCCATGCACGTTTAGGTATATAATTTATACTTATAGGTTCATAATTCGTTTCATAATGAGATCAATTATGATACAGGTTTTCAACCAATTGAAACACATAAATTTTCGATCAATCATGATGTGCATTTGACCTTTGTCAGAATCAATAGCTAAACTTCGATAATGAAATTATCAAAATGCCTGATATCAGAGATTTAGAAGTATAACCATCGACTCCTCCACACATATTTCGGAAAAATCAGAAAATGTAGTACAGAATATTTTACCCCAAAAATCTGGGGAAGTGTTCGAAAAACTATTTCAACGGTATTTCTTTATTTTCGATTAAACTCATTAAGGAACCTCGTGGCAAAGCCAGCTAAGGCGCTTTATTCGAACTAGACCTCTATATGAGACGCGGGTTCGAATCCTTCTCGAGAACCCCCTTTTTTTTTATTTTTTATCATTTCATTTCTTCATTTCTTATTGTTGTATTTTTTATTACAATTTCCTAGAATTTTTCAACGAAATACTAATAATCACTATTATTTTGTTCAATGCAAATATAAATATAATATTTTATAGTTCTCGAGTGTAGAAAAATAGCGTATGCAACTTTCATGTAATCGTTATTAGTACACTCGCATAAACCATACACCTTCGGCTCGTTTCGTATCCCGGTTGATGCTCGTTTATTAATAACCATCATTATATGACCTTCGCATAATGTACTAGTTAAAAACCATCTCTCACGGTAACACGGTTGCTGTTATACGTTTGAAATCAGAGTCCACATAATTTTTAAACTATTTTTGGGTAGTCGGACAATTGGCCCTTTGTCTCCCCTAACTACGTTTCTGATCAATGGACAAAAAGTAAGGCATTTTGACATATGACAATTCGTATCTCAGAATAGAAAAATATGAAGCATCTTCAATACCCGGTATCCCTTATATTCTCGAAATGAAATATCTATAAAGTTTCCTGATCAAAACCCAAACTGCGTATTCGAATTGATTTCAAATTTTCAACTGACATTTTTCAAAGAACCACATGATAGGTAAATGGTTTATTTTCCCATGCTTGAACATATGTCATCTAGCCATGCTGCACAAAGATCCCATGCACCCATATCAATAAATGATTTATGGAAATGGAATACAAATCGAAAGGGAACAACGAACTTTCGATTAAAACCCTTAGGGATATTCAAATTATCGAGTGTGTCTAATTTTTTCAACCATTAGCTCAACCCTTTTTTAAAAACCTTTCTCGTGTACTGCATCAGAACGAAATCATTAATAAAATTGTGTGTGCTGCATCTAACCCTATATGGTTATTTTTCCAGTTAAATAGTAAACTGAAAAGGAACGGAATATAAGAAACATAATAAATGAATTGTTGTACGTCAATGTATCATTTATCATTTCGTTAAAAAACTTATATACAGAAAATGTAAAAAGGCCGGTTAAAAATTCCTAAATAAGATTAATCATTTCGGCATCTGACAGCCTTGAAAATGTTCTTGAAATGCGTGGAGAGGTCCTGTTTTGTGTGTTTGTTTGGCTTTTCGAGGCGTTTTTCAAGACCGGGGAATTTCTCACAGGATCGTTATTAAAAAAATGGTCGCTTGTGTAGGAAATCGATACATGACTTTTTCTTTTCGACTCACCGCAACTTTTCGATCATCATTCTGAAAGGAAGAACTTATTCATGGTTTGAAAAGACCCGAGACACCATCAAAGGGTAGATACGTGAATTCGGTCCGAAATTAGTGGACGTACATATTTAATGTGCCTCGAAGAAGTTTAATATCCTCCTCCAAATTCCAACTGATTTCCTGCCGTGAACCAAATGGATTTTCAATAGAGGAAATTATTGTAATTAGGAAATAGGGTATTTTTGTGAAGAGTGAAGTTTGAGGTATTATTTTTTTGACTTTCGTCTTATCCTAAGAGATATTTCCTATGTATGCTATCTATTCAATTCAATTTTTATACAAACGATGAGAAAGGAACCTTTGGTGTAAAAGTTGTAAACTTTTCCTAGAGATCAATCACCCTAACACCAAACTGATATTTTTGCCCTGGACGCGCGTTTCGCCAACAAGGCTAGCATCTTCAGGAGAATAGAAATGATACTAAATCTAAAGCCTGGGTTAGTTGTTTATATACCTAAAGTTGTTGGTCCGATATGGACTTTGTTTGTTACTGTTGATTATTCTAACTAATTTCTCGATGATGAACTCACTACCTGCAAGTTAGTATTGATTATTCTGATCACTTTCTCAACAACAAATTGAAAAGCGGGCTGAAAGGGATAGGTCCTTGTCACCATTCATGCTGTTTTTACATTCTGCTATATTGAGACTCTCACATGCACCGTGTAGTCTTGTGTCATGCACCTGCTTGATCAGTTACAGATTGCTTCCACCAATTTTGTGGTCATTGTCTAGAGCGTGTTGGGCGAAACTGGATTTTTCTACCCTTCCGTATTTAATGTGTGCAGAATGCTCTTTGCCACGAGTTTTAATAGCTCGTCGGCTCTGGCCGATGTACTTGTTGTTGTAACCATGACAACTGATCTCGTAAATTCCCGACTTCTCTGAGTTTTCCAGTTTATCTTTTGGGTTACCAAGAAGCTGTTGCAATTTGTAAGAAGTTTTATATGCAACTTTCATATTATTAGTTATTAACCTATGGACAACTTAATAACTTTTCCTTTGAAAAAAGATAAGTACGACAATGAAAGGGGAGTGATTAGGTACGTAGCTGAAGTGAACGGTTTCAACCCAAAGATAGTTGATAAGATAATTGGAAAATGTAAATTCAGGGAAACACTTCGTAAATCTTCGACTTTTCAAAAAGATGAGGGAAACGAAAAGTTTATAGTAATCCCATATGAAGCTCGATACACTAGAGGACTCCAACAGATATTTGACAAAGTAAATATGAAAGTTGCATATAAAACTTCTTACAAATTACAACAGCTTCTTGGTAACCCAGAAGATAAACTAGAGAACTCATAGAAGTCGGGAATTTACGAGATCAGTTATCAAGATTGCAACAAGTACATGGGCCACACGCCCAACACGCTCTAGACAATGACCACAAAATTGGTGAAAGCAATCTGAAACTGATCAAGCAGGTGCATGACACAAGACTACACGGTGCATGTGAGAGTCTCAATATAGCAGAATGTAAAAACAGCATGAATGGTGACAAGGACCTATCCCTTTCAGCCCGCTTTTCAATTTGTTGTTGAGAAAGTGATCAGAATAATCAATACTGACTTGCAGGTAGTGAGTTCATTATCGAGAAATTAATTTTAATAATTAACAGTAACAAACAAAGTCCATATCGGACCAACAACTTCAGGTATATAAACAACTAACCCTAGCTTTTGATTTAGTATCAATTTTATTCTCCTGAAGATGCTAGCCTTGTTGGCGAAACGCGCGTCGAGGGCAAAAATATCAGTTTGGTGTTAGGGTAATTGATCTCTAGGAAAAGTTTTCAATTTTTATATGATTGGTATATAAATCGACCAAGACAAAGTCATTTTTATATTACCCAAGGCCCATTGTGCCATGTAGGCAGGGGATTAGGTGTTTCACAGGGACTCTTTCTCCCTTTTCGTGAAAGAATCAAACGTCTTTGAACTTTTTTTATATGTAGATTCACACGAAAAGGAAGCCCTGTAATGTTCAAAGAACACCGCGTGAATCAAGGGACAGGAGATACGAATTAATATTCACTTTGATTTTCTGAAGTTTGTAAGCCTCAGGAAAAACTTCTTCTGGCAAGGAGTTCCAAAGCTCAGCTGTTTTATTGAAAAAATATCCCTTAGCAAGAGAGGTTCGACAGGTTTTCGAATTTACAACAAAGGGGTGGTAATTCTGTACTCGTCGAGTCATTCGTGTAGATATTGCCAAGGGTGGAACGAGTGATAACAATTCGGAAGAGCATCGACCGTGAAAGTATCTGTGGAAGAGAGACAAGTCTCCGACCCTTCTACGATGTTCCAATGAAGTGAGCGAGTCTGTGAGCGAAAAATCACCAACAAGACGAATTGCCTTTTTCTGAATAGAATCGAGAAGCCTCAATGAATATACACACACCTATCGATAAAGGGTGTTTGTATTTTTTCTCATCATACTTCTTTCAGGGAAGTTGTAATTTCTATGGAAGAAGAAGAAAGCCAAAAACGATTCTTCAAAGATGATTCTATATGAGTCGTCAAGGAGATGTTATTTTTGATCTGAAAACAACATTCAGCTGGGACTCAACGAGGTATCACCTTTCAAAGTGCGATTCCCAGCATGATATGAATGTATATATTCATCATACCTTCACCATATGAACCATTTCTGCATGATATGAATAGAAAATGATTCAATTTAATTTTTGAAAATATGCTCCATTTTCCGGTTAGAAGACGAGCATTAAAAAAAATGGGAGATCTGAAAGTACAAACTAATCAATCACCATTTGGGATATTTTTGCCTCCGATTTGGTCGAATCACCATTTTTTAGAAATGTCAAGCAAGAATGTTAAAAATCGATTCATTTGATAGTAGCCAGCTATACGATCCTTTCTATTTTCGATCAACTTGACTGAATTACCTATAATGAATGATGAAAAAGAATTCAAAATTTCATTCCATAATGAAAAAATGAATGTATCTAAAAAATTGATGTTTTTATTTACGAATTTTTCATGCTTAAATATTTCAATGGAATACATAGCTGAAACGAATATTTGACCTCAATACTCTTTTTTATGGTGCTCACCCATTCAGTGTCTAATGGTATATTTTCGTTTGAAGATGTAACTTTTTTCTTTTCCCATATCTTCTTTTCTCATAGAATTTCATGTTCACACAAAATGTTTCCAATGTATCTGAGAATTCGGTAAAAGCTGTTCACCTTGTAAGTGTGCAGAGTAGCACAATTGACATTTTACCTACGTGTGTGTAAATAAATTGCACATAAATTTTTTATGAGAAAAAGTATAATTTTCAAACATTTTCTGAAAGCTGAGAATCTAATGGATATTAATGGAATGGATTGTATAAACTGCAACCACTGTTCACCTTGCTACTTCAAAAATTGATTTACTAGTTATATAATTCAAGGCCTCATTCTTTTATATGTGCAATAAGTTCAACGATAACCAGTTATCACTAGAGGAGAATTGCAATTACATCAATCGGAAAATTGCGAGCTGTCCCAAGTTTGAACTGTCTCGATATTTTTTATTTCAATTCTAGTTACTGAATATTTTATATTTTCAGATTTTTTTTTTAATTTAATTCTGGTATTTCATTTTCAATTTCTTGATATTTTCAATATTTCCTATTGTTTACAACCTCAAGTTTTTATTTCTGAAAATAAAATATTTTTCATTGATTTTATCTATTCTCATCATTATTGTGATATTTTTCATAATTATGATTTTTTTTTAATTTTCGAAATATTTACTTTTCCATTATCAATATTTATTTTATATCTATTACATAATTCATTTCTATTTCACCACTGAATTTTCTTCTTTCATTTTTCAACTCTTTTTCCAATTTTGAAATTTTAATCATTTCCTTTTCGAATCTCACAACCTTTTTCTGTTTTATTTGTTCACCTATCTCGTTCTCCAGTAATAATTGCCATCATTACATGATCGTCGCATGATTAGCGCACTAGTGCTGAAATCATTGAAAAAAGTACACTTTACCACACCGTTATATTCAATAGTCCCTTTTTCCACCTACCAACTTCTAGCGACGATTTGAACTAGCACACTGCTGTCTCCTATCCGTCTATCAAGTCAAACAAACACTTTCTCACACTTCTCAGCAATAAAAAGGGGTTGAAAAGTGAAAACACGTCATTTTACATGAAATATCACATTTATACTTAAAACCCTTTCACGGCAGTCTGGAAGGTATGTCTAGAGTTACGCTTTTCTGAAATTCTAAACCACACATAACATAAAGAACAGGTATAAAAAAGCAATATCCCTTACATCATTCAGATTTCAGGTAAAAAATGTGAAGGTAGTAGTCGTCTTTGTTGATTACGTGAGATTTGTTGAAATCCTGAGAGGAAGAGGGAGTATGAGTTAATGCGTTATTAGAGGATTGGAAGGAAGGGTGCAGCGGGTTGAAAAAATAGGAAATCGTAAAAACTCGCTTCCTATGGGGTCGAAGAACTTGGGTCTGATGAGATATCCGATTTTGATGAAGTTGGTGCGATTGTTTGATAATTTTTTCAAACGAACTAGATAGATGGATCTTTATTGTCTAAAATGTAATACATTTTGTCGACAAAGAGTTTCATAAAAAAACATCGAACAATGAAAAAATGTACAAATATGTCATCAACAAAACAACACAATTTTAAAATTACTTAATATAAATTGTATACCGAAAGACTAGAACTTGCACGCAAAATACTCCTCCAAACTGTAGAAACACTTTCCCATAATGAGGTTCTTCACTGATTTTATACATTGTTTAAGTTCATTAATTGCTGTTATATCTTTTGATAGATGATTATATATTTGTCTACTTCTATAGATTTGAGACTGTCTGGTCAAAGATGATGTGGGCAATGAAAGGGCAAGTTTTTTATCGCTACGCGTGGACCTTTCTGTATGGTTTTCAAACTTTTCTTTATGTTTGTGAAGTAAGCAGACAGCCTCTAAAATGAATATTTCAAATATTGTTAATATTTTGTTCTTGCAGAAAAGTGGTCTACACGAGTCACGCATCTTCAATTGGAATATTATTCTCAAAGCCCTTTTTTGTATAACAAATATACTCTGCATCAAGACCTGGCTGCCTGAGCCCCAGTAAGGAATTCCATACCGGAGATGACTCTCCATAAGTGAATAGTATGCAATTATTGCAGCTAAAAGTGAATCGGCAAGTTGTTGAGTGATGATGCGATGATCAGGTACTACCACTTTTTGAAAAAAATGAGGACGTGAAAATAATAAAATACCATTTTTTTCATTTGAATTTTTTTCCTGAATTTTTATAAGCTTTATACGAATGTTCCAAGTCTCAGAAATTATTGAGTATAAAAATTGTAAATTTCAATATTTGATCTTTCTGGTAGTGCAACAAAGCCTCATCATCTACCTGATTCTGCGACAATGCAAGGAGATGTATCTGGTTCTGAAAACCCCATTTGTCTTTGCAAAATGAACATCTGTACACTGGGGACGATTTTTCTGCTTAAGAAACTCAACGAAACTTGACGTTTCTGGATTTCAAGGAAACCTCAACATTCACCAGTACCTGGATGACCAAGCTTTGCTCGGTCTTTCTTTTGAAAATAGTGTTTTTTGGAAATTACATTCTCGCTCTCGTGAAATATTCAAATCATAAGACTTTTCTGCTCGTATAACGTTGGTCAAGTTTTGCAAACATCTCACTTTAGCAGCACATGTGGGACGAGCGAAAACCTCATTATTTTCATAGAGGTTTCCTTGAAATTAATCTTGACTGCGCCAAGTTTGAGAAACGAGGGAGAACGATTTTCTTCAAAGTGTGTGTAGTGTACGTTTCTTTCTGTCGTGGGTTCTGTATGAAAATAAACTGATAAGACCGAACAACCCGTTTATTAAAAATTAAAATACCAACTAAAAGCAATACAATCAGAAAGCCACTCGTTCTATCGATGAGTAGAAAAACTCAATACATGCGCATGTCCTTCATATAGGAATATATACAGGGTATATATATTACATTTCTCCCCCTTGAAATGAAAATGATACAACTAATATTCCAATCTTTCTGGAGGTTTACGTTGACGAGTACCCCTACGGATCAAAGTTCCTGTTGTGTCATTTTCAGTTTCAAATTGGGTATCCGGTGATCTAAACAATTCTGATAAACCTAATTGATCATTTTCATCACGTTGCAGATGATCGCTATTTTGATTAGTTTCTAAATGTGCACTCTCACTATTCAATCCACCATACTCTAGAATTTGATTCAGATGCCGGTGCCATGTTTTCTTTATATCTGGTATGAAAACTAAATATATTCTAGGACCAATTTTCTTTTCAATATTTCCTTTAATCCATTTTGTTTTCACTTGCCTATAATCTTTAACTAATACTATATCTCCTCTACAAAATGTTTTTACTCTTTTTCCTCCATAATACTTTTTTTGACGATTCAAACTTTCAACCACTTTCCTAGAAATTTTCAATCCGTCTTTCCCCTTTTTCGTTTCTGGCAATAACAAATCTAGCTTAGTACGAATTTTACGACCAATCATTATCTCCGCGGGGCTTATACCAGTAGTACAGTGCGGGGTATTTCTGTAATCCATCAAAAATCGATTTAACAACAAATCCAAATCAGAAATACCTGAATTCAAACTTTTTAGTAAAGATTTCTTTATCGATTTTACTGAATTTTCAGCCTGGCCATTCGTAGCTGGGTGAAAAGGTGGGCTATGTTTTATTTCAACATCATTACTTTTCAAAAAATCATGAAATTCTGAAGAAACGAAATATGACGCGTTATCTGAAATTAAAATTCGAGGAATGCCAAATCGTGCAAAAAGACTCCTTAAGATTTTTATTGTACCACTTGATGTTATTTCATTTACGATGAAAGCTTCACACCATTTAGAAAACGCATCTGTTGCCACAAAAATATATTTTTTCTTTATTGGGCCCAGATAATCTATATGGATTCTTTCCCAACAATCATTTGGGTATTTCCAATTCATCAGTGCAGCTTTAGGCGGATTATTTCTCAAACTTGAACACGATTTGCAATTTTTTACCGTTTTTTCAATATCAATATTGAGTCCTGGCCACCAAACATAATTTCGTGCCAGACTCTTCATTTTGACCATTCCTAAATGAGATCTATGAATTTCGACCAAAATTTGTCCTTGTATATCTTCTGGTATTACAATTCGGTACCCAAACATAATACAATCATTTACTATTGAAAGGCAATTTTTATTTGTGAAGTATGGTCTCAGTTCAGAGTCTACCTTTTTCGGCCAACCCGTTTTTATGTACTCTGACACTTTTTGTAGGACAGAATCCTGCAAGGTCAATTCTCTTATCTTTTCGCAATTTATTGGAATATTTTCGTTTTGTGAAATATATTTTATCATAAAGGAACAATCCTCAGGTTCTGCCGAATTTGTTGGAAGCGATAATCGCGAGAGACAATCAGCATAATTATTTTCAGATTTTACATATTTGATTTCAAATTGAAAATTAGCCAATATGAGAGCCCATCGCTGCAGTCTGTTTGCAGCAAATATGGGAATTCCCTTTTTAGTGCCAAAAATAGCTACTAATGGCTTATGATCGGTCAACAAAGTGAATTTTTTTGCAAATAAATATTGATAAAATTTCATAACACCGAAAATGATAGCTAACGCCTCTTTTTCTATCTGGCTGAATTTTTCTTCACTTTTATTCAAAGTCCGGGAAGCATAAGCTATCGGACGTTGAACTCCTTGTATACAGTGCGTTATCATTGCCCCTATTCCTGTTTGAGATGCATCCACTGCCAGTTGTATGGGTAACTTTGGATCAAAGTGAACTAGAACCTCAGCGGATGCTAATATTTTCTTTATTTTATTGAATGACATGATACAGGTCTCATCAAAATCAAATGAAGTATTTTTTTGTAATAAATTATAAAGAGGTTTCAATACCATTGAACTATTAGGTATGAATTTGTGATAATAATTAACAAGACCTAAAAATGATTTCAATTGTTTAACGTTTGTTGGAAGTGGTGCCTTCAATACTGCTTCCACTTTATCTTCCATCGTGTGGAGGCCCTCTTTGTCAATTTTGAACCCTAAATACGTGACACTTTCTTCAAAAAATTCACATTTCCTTTTTTCTAATGTAAAACCGACCTCTGCGAATTTTTTTATTACTGATTTTACTCTAAGTATGTGTTCCTCTTTGGTGGATCCGGTAATGAGCACATCATCCAGAAATGAAGCAACTCCCTCAATACCTTCTAACAACCGTGACATAATTTTCTGAAATTTTGCGGGACCTGAATGTATACCGTATGGTAACCTGTTATAACAAAAAAGACCTTTTGATGTTGTTATCGTAGTTAAAATGCGAGATTTTGAATCTAACTGTACCTGCTGGTATGCATTTGATAAATCTAGTTTTGTAAAATGAGTCCCCCCCTGTAATTTAGCAAACAACTCTTCTATCCGTGGTAAAGGAAATTTGTCGATTTCTAGATCTGGATTTAATGTTATTTTGTAATCACCGCATAATCTAATTGATCCATTTGGTTTTATTATCGGAACTATTGGTGTTCCATATTCACTGTATTCCACCGGTGATAAAATTCGTGTTTCAACTAGTCTGTCGATTTCAGCCTCAACTTTTTCTTTAAGTGCGAATGGAAGCGTACGAGCTTTGAAAAATTTCGGCTGAGCTCCCTTTTTCAAAGTTAAGCTAATACAACCCTTATTGAAACAACCTATCTCTGAATTTAGGACGGATGGAAATTCTTTCTGAAAATACTCGGCATAATCCATTTCTAAATTATTTACTGACAATTGGAATTTACTGAAAAAGTCTCTTCCCAACAATGGGGGCCCTCCTTTATCTACTACATATAAATATAAATTATCATTCATGTTTTTATAGATAATATTTACTAGTATTTTTCCCGAAGGGGTAATACCTTTTCCATCATAAGTTCGTAAAATTTTTGTAGTGTTTTCCAATGGAACATTTACAAAATGAGCGTTTTTGAATTCTCTCGAGATCACAGACACAGAGGCACCAGTATCTAACTCAAATTCAAAATAAATATCATTGATAATAACATCCACTATAATGGGTTCGAAATTTTTTGAATTCTGATTTAGATTGTACAAATCAAAAACTTCATCACATGATTCTAAATAATTATTTCTATTATTTCTAAATCCAGATATAGAGCTACTTTTAAGTTTAGGATATTTTACTGCGATATGACCCTTAGCACCACATTTTCGACAAAAACAATTTTTGTACCTGCATGGTGGTGGATGTACTTTACCACACACTTCACATGATGATTTTCCTGGTCCTGCTGCCGTCGGGACGGACGTCTTACTGAAGTTGCTCCTACCTCGCTGCGGCGGATGGCTACTGCTTTCCCATCTCTTTCCTCCAGTTGTACCTGCATACCTCCTATCCCCTACGTGATAAACTTCCTGCTCAGCTCGGGGTTCACTTTTAATGACTACCTCTTGACTTCTTCGACTGCTAGCTTCCTTATTTAAAGCTATTTCGATGGCCTTCTCGAACGTGAATTCTTCACACTTTTCTTCAAACAGCCTGTCCTTTATGGGTCCTTTTGGTAAACCACATATGAATCGATCACGCATTACAACTGTAAGTTCGTCTTTGAAATCGCATTTTCCTGCTAACTGTCTTATCCGGGCCGCCCATTCTTGAACCGTTTCATCTTTATTTTTCGAAGTGGAATAAAATATTTCCCTATCTGGAAAAACTAACTTGGCTGGTGTAAAATGCTTGTCGAATAGCGCTATCAATTCTTTGAATGGTTTCTCTGACGATTTGTCCGGCAAACACAAACTGTTTATTAACTGATATGCCGTTTCGTTGCACATATTTAACAATAGTCCACGTTGTTTTTCTTCCTCCTTTATTCCGTTTATTGACAAATATTGCTCTAATTGTCCTTTATAAATTCTCCAATCACATTCACTTGGATTAAAAACTCTTAAACAGCCTATATATGACATCGCCATTTCGCGTGTAAACAGACGTATTGTTTAATTAGTTTCACTTTAACCAATTATGTGATTCTGATCAGTTTATTATACACCTCGTCGCCACTGTAGTGTACGTTTCTTTCTGTCGTGGGTTCTGTATGAAAATAAACTGATAAGACCGAACAACCCGTTTATTAAAAATTAAAATACCAACTAAAAGCAATACAATCAGAAAGCCACTCGTTCTATCGATGAGTAGAAAAACTCAATACATG
Organism: Zygogramma bicolorata; assembly: GCA_032362365.1. Classification (NCBI taxonomy): domain Eukaryota; kingdom Metazoa; phylum Arthropoda; class Insecta; order Coleoptera; family Chrysomelidae; genus Zygogramma; species Zygogramma bicolorata. The sequence goes on along the minus strand of JAVJAQ010005383.1, from coordinate 64,010 downwards.
CGCATGTCCTTCATATAGGAATATATACAGGGTATATATATTACAGTGTGACACGAGTCGCGGCTTCGTGGAGTTATATTGCTTGTAAGCGTTTTTCGAAGACCTTCTAGGCATATTTAGGTGCATACGTAATACACAATAATATAAGTAAACAACTGATTTTCTTGTTTCAACTTTGAACGAAAAACACATCGACCAAAGTAGCTGTAGTGTTGCTGTGTCGGTAGAGCAGTTAGTCACTCCAAATTGAAAAAATTATGGTATTACTACTCGCCAATAAATGTCAGGAAGAGTCTCGGACAGTTATTTTCTGAAATAATACTATAACTACTCCCCAATAGATGGCAGGAAGAGTCATGAAGAGTTATTGCCTAGGAACACAGATAAAATGACGTTTTCTTATAATGAAACCTATCTAGATCGATTTATCGCCTCCGAAAACCCTTGCATACTAAATTTCATGAAAATCGTTGAAGCCTTTTCAGAGATTCAGATTATATACAAATAAATGGCTATGTAGGATGACCAAAGACCCAAACTCCTGGCACCCAAAATTCTACAACGGACACATCTGAAATGAATGTTTTCACGGAGCCTGGAATATAGAAAACAGTCCTTTCGGGTAATCATCCTTGTGGATAAAATATTGACATTTTCGACGTTTCAACTCCCATGCACTCTAACTACATATCGAAAATCGAAATTGTAACAATCGACCTGTCGAAAACGAGAATCGCCTTTGGACTACTTGCAGAAACTAGAATTTTGTTCCGTAGTTTTCTGGGTTTGTAACCTACCACAATCTGAAAAAATAAGAATTGATATTGATATCTATACAAGTGTAGAAGGGCAGATTAGCGTTTCTGAAACTAAATCCGTTTCCGTTCTCAAAACTTATACGCAAATTCCTGTTCAAATGCAAATATCTCTTGTAGGCAATCTTTGTAATTGACATTTGTCAAATATTTTGAATTTGACATAACATTTTGTCGTTCAGGAGGGGCAGCCATCCGCGATCCATATCAAGTGAACTCAAAGATATGCATTCTTCACCAGACAGCATGATGAAAACAGATTCCTTTAATTTTCGTTACCTGCCATTGCTCTCTTTCGTTATAATTTTAGTGTCGTTCCATTCTAATGTGTGATCTACATCGGCAGTAAGAATGTGTTCTGACACTTTTGATTCGATATAATTGCATTAACAAATCCAGTGTCAGAATGCTGTTTCGACCCTCCATAGTGGCATTCAGCAGCATGAGTTCACTTTTTTGTGGCAGATATGAAAGAAGCCATACCGAAACTACTCCATTTCAGTTTTGAGACGGAACCTAAATCGCAGAAATTAGAGCTCCTATGTGAATCCTATGCGTAGATTTGGAAGCAGCAACCCCAAATTTCTTAAGGGTACTAAGAAACTCAATGCAAACAAAAATTGTCTGTTTTGTCTTATGATGAAGAAATTCTCTTGATCTTTTATGCTATTTTATTCCTCTTCTGATGTAAAAAAAGAAGATGCGAGTGGACTGGATACAGTCTGCCTACTCCTTAGATCGAACTGTCTGTCGAACAGTTCGATCTAAGGAGTAGGCAGATCGAGACCTCAGCGTGAAGTAACATTTACTCTCGAAAATGGCTCCAAAATCGGAGCCGAAACGTCGAGAACAAAACTCCAGACGCGGTTCAACCCGAACTCAACAACAACATACAACTGACCGCGGAAACCTATCCGAACACACAAATATATATATATATATATATATATATATATATATATATATATATATATATATATATATATATATATATATATATATATATATATATGTTGTTGTTGAGTTCGGGTTGAACCGCGTCTGGAGTTTTGTTCTCGACGTTTCGGCTCCGATTTTGGAGCCATTTTCAAGAGGTAAATGTGACTTCACGCTGAGGTCTCAATCTGCCTACTCCTCAGGTGTTGTCACAGGGGGCAAGGGTTTGTGACTTGACGCCGGGGCCTCAATCTGCCTACTCCCCAGGTCTCGTCACGAGTTCTTTCTAAGGTCTCAATCTGCCTACTCCTTAGATCGAACTGAAGTGAAGTCACATATACCTCTTGAAAATGGCTCCAAAATCGGAGCCGAAACGTCGAGAACAAAACTCCAGACGCGGTTCAACCCGAACTCAATAACAACACACAACTGACCGCGGAAACCTATCCGAACACACATATATATATATATATATATATATATATATATATATATATATATATATATATTGTTTTGTTTTCATTGAAATGAAATTAAAATTCACAGATCATAGTTTACCACCCTTTACATCTAACACTTTTCCTATAAATGTTCCAACTATCTAGTCCATATTCTGGTCTCTGCCTGTCTAACCGTCAAGCATATAAAAATACTCATGAAATATGTTATTTCTCATTACTTCGGCTCAAAATCTGCTTCTTCCTTAATTCGAAATGAGTCTGTTCAGTTTCCGGTTTTATAACCCTTTGAGCGTAGATCCATCTGCGTCGGGCTCGACAAAAACTTATCGAAAAAAATTTATAAAATATGCCATATGCTCTCTCTACTTTGCTTTTAATATGGGGGAAATGCACTCGATTAAAAATAAAAGGTTTATTTTTAACATTCATTTCTGGAGAAGGTATCTTGCACTGTCACTATGGGAACTAAACGAGTATTTTAATTTCAAACGATGGGTGGCTATCAATCAAGTTATTGGGTTTGTTGTTTCAGTATTGGAACGGGAAATAGAGGTTACTTCAATAGGAACAGATGGCGCAGATATTGTCCAGTCTGTTGCACTTAACAAAATGTTCAAAATTTCTAATGAACATAAAAAATTAGGGCATTGAAAAGAAAGGGAATTGAAATAATAACAATGCACTTATTAAGCTACTGAATACGATCCTCGAATAGAAAGAAATATAGTTTTATGATATTTTTCAGTAAATACAAAATGAAAATTTACTAGGTCATATTTTCTAGAACATAATGTAATTCATTACAAAAACTGTACTCATCTTCCTAAAATTTGACACATTTTACTATTTCTAACGTCAATTCATTATGAATTTCCAAACCTTGATTGATTTGTTCTAAGATTTGTTCTATTTATTCTCAATTGATATAGATATAGATAGATAAGTAAGTTTATTTAACTACATTACATTTACAATGTTTGTAGCAGGTCAATACAGTAACTGAAACATATAACAACAAAGAAATAGCAAATATGTTGAACGTGATAGTATACAACAGAAATCTATACAAGTATATTGTATAAAAAAAAGACAAAAAAAACAAGAGCAACAACAAACAATTCGAAATTAAACTTGGTCGCGAGAGGTATGTTACATGTCTTTGGCCGCTTATCATAAACGCGCTTTCTTAAAATTCCCTAGATACTCAGAGACAGAGTAGAAACAACTATTTAAAAGCAGTTTTTCGATAGATTTCTTGAATTCATTCAAACTAAGATTTTTCAATTCATCAGGTGAGCAATTGTAAAGATTGTAATCCAGTGAATTTTTTTGGAATTTTGCTAGGCGGTACCGATTTGTACCGACTTTACTAGCATTTCTTGTTAGATGTTGATGAACATCAGCTTGTTTAGGTAAAGTACTAGTTTTTTTATGGATTTCCAGCAAGACATGGAAAATGAACAATGTTGGCAAAGGCATGATATGTAATTTTTTGAAAACTGGTTGACAATGTTCTCCGTATCCCACGCCTCCTAGTATTCAACGGCTTTTTTTTGTAATTTGAAGATATTCAAAGAGCTAGGAGAATTACCCCAAAGTATTAAACCGTAGCTTATATACGAATGGAATAACGAAAAATATGTTATTTTCAAGACATCAAAGCTGGTGATATTTTTAAGTTGTCGTAGAACATTATATAGTGCTGTCTAACTTGTTCCTGAGTTGATCCGTGTGTCGATGCCAAGACAAGGTGTTTTGAAGAGTTATACCAAGCAATTTCACAGTATCGTTTGTCGCTCTTATTGCAGAAAATTTGAGTTCTGTTTTCTCATCATTCAACTAGAATTTGTTAGCTAGGAACCAAGTATTAGCCTTGTTTCCTAAGTTTTCGGCTATAAGATTCAGATTGGTGGGGTTTTGTAAATCAAAGTGAAGCGTAAAGAATAGTTTTATGTGGAATAGATAGATAGTCTTTATTTGTTCTTTGGTACAAGACCCTGTCGGGTGTAGAACTTGTCAAATGGTAGAACAGTGATATATAAAAGAATAATTTATACTTATAGTACATTGTTCACCAGATAGGACGAGCCTAACATTGCCGTACGACTGAGATCCCAGAATCCAGGAATGTGGCTTCTCCTGTGAGGTAAACATATAATTTTCCCACAAATCGTTCAAAATTCGACATATATTGATTAATTTTGAAAAAATAATTTAATTAACAAATGAATGATGCTTTTATATTCGTAATTAAATACTTGGGTTACTGTGGAAACATATTAAGGTTGAATTGTCAAACTCAATGTTTATAATTGCATTTGGTGGTGTTCTCGAAAAGGAAATGATAAGTGATGATGATATTTCCAATCATAGGACTCCTCCAGAGCTGCTTGAGGCAGTGAATATTGCTTCATTAGAATTATTGCCAGAGAACTTAAGAGAAAAGTGCGTTTCAGTCTTTGAAAAATTTTGTCTGGAATGTCAAAATTTCCTAGCGATTTGCGGAAAACATATCTGTGAGATATCAAAATTACAAACTAGCAGTCGACCTAGACTATATCAGCAAAATACTCTCCAAGTCTCCATATGCTTCTGAGAGAAGCATTTCAGTTCCTTCCTCATCTTTCGAACGGGCAAGGATTTCATATATTCGGGTATTATGTTATATACTACCTATATACGTTGATAACAGAAAGGGAATTATTCAAGTGACAGAAGTTGGACTTTTCACCGTTATTTTAGTTATGCATTTTTCATTAAATTATGCCCAATTCGATTAGCAAACCAGCCTTTAATTATTTTTGTAGTGGTGCATTGCTATGCTAGCTGCAATGAGTTCTACAGCACTATAAAGCCAATCTGTGTAATAACTACTCCTAGGACTAGCATCTGAGCAACCTACCTAGCACATTTGCAAATGGATCACCTACCCAAATCAATCAAATCGAAAATTGAAGTCTTGACTCATAGGAAATGGTGATGGCTAGTAGGTGTAGTCCAGTTCAGAGTCCCATCACGTGTATGAGGTCGAGAAACGTTCATCGTGGCTATGATCTGGATGGGTGATCGGTTTTACTCTGACAGACACTTACCATGCGTTCGAAGGTAAGACCTCGTCAATTACTTAATACACTGTTAACCTTCACTTAACCGCACAAGTTCATCTTGTGGGTATGTTAACACTTGCAATATTCGACGATAATATTTCCGACTTTAGATTTATTCCACTTTGAACAAATTTACAATTCATTTTCTCTCCTCATCTATTTCCACATGTCTGTGTGTGTACAACTTTTCAAAAGTGTTCCTTGCATTTCCTCATCGAATGTGCCGCACAAAAATCTATCACCTTTCCCAAATAGCTTCTGTATTGTTTGCATACCTGTCCAAGAAAGTATCAAATTCAAGTATTCAAATTTGTTATTAAATTCCGACTGATTACAAGGATTTCGCAATAAAATTTGTAAAAACTCCTTCCTTCTACTTCGAAACAGATTATCCCATTTCACACATGAATCTTGATGTTTGTTATTCTCGAGGATTTTACACCAATTTGAAATTCCCCCTTTATGTCAAACATCTAAAACATCGCAATGTTTTAAGTATACGAAAACGTTAAAACAAAAACAGCCGACAAAAACTTCGTGAGAAAGTAGGGTTGCCAGTTGCCATCACCCCAGCAAGACGGTTCATAAATTTCTAGAAACCGAAATTAAAATACACGTACATATGAAAAGTATAAGGTATAAACTGTAGTACCGTGTATAATTAATAGATACTGGGGAGGTTTTTTTGGCTCGTATGCCATCCTCCTGTGGCGGTAAAATATAGTTCCGTATTTTTTTAAAGGGTTGAGAGTTTATCGACCTGTTCCTCCTTCGGTTTTTATTTTCGCTCAGAGGGGTTACAGCGATAGGGTTGGAATTAAAAATAAAATTGTCGAAATGAAAATAACACCATATTGAAGATATCATATACAGTTGGAAGTGAATTCGAAAAACGGTAGATAAACAATATTGAACTCAATTCATGGCAATTAAACAGTTATGTGGGACATAAAAAAATTAAATTATAGTGTTCTGCGAGCTATAATAACAACTTTGGCTAATGAACTGGTTCATTCTGTGAGACATAAAAATTTTATTCTGTCATTTTATAGAAAGGATCTTCGCCACATGATAATAAAAAACCAGTATATCTATATTTTCGACATTTCATTCACTCTTATGTGAGAATTTTCCCACATTGGTAGCGGATAGGAGTTTCCAAGACTTTCTGATACTACTAAATAATATGGATTTATATTTGACAGAAGCGATATTCGGCTAGATGTCACATTTCCAGAGAATACCGAATGTAGTGAGGTTGTGAAAAGTTCACTCTCTTTTCAACTCTTTGATGGGGCAAGATAATAATAATAATAATAATAATAAAGTTTATTTGTATATAGAAGGTAACGTGGTACAAAGAAAAAAAATATATAAAATGACTCACCACAAACAAACATAGAAGGACCCACTAAAACGTAAGTTGTGCGTGGGTATCCTATCAAAGAATAAAGTGATGTATTAAATGCTTAAACTAATTATACATTAGAACTACTACAACTATGTATATATCGAATGGAGATTTTACATGCAAGATGCAAGATGCAAGATGTTACGGAATATTTGGCTCTCACTAAAGTTGCGGATGAAATGGGCAATGAAACAGTAAAAAAAAGGATACAGTTTGATTCAACCCTTGGGTAACTTTATTATTACTCGTACCAGCAATTATTAATATTGATAATAGACCATTCCTAGAACGCAAAAAAAAACAAATCAGGTATGAGCTTTATATCCATCTCGTAGTAATACTCACCAAAATCAAATCCAGCTGAGTAGTTGTCCTATAAGGGTTCATCACCAGGGGGGAAGATTTGCCACTATGTTCTGGTTGCTATCGACGAAACTGGGTAGTATTGGATTTATCAAATAAGGAATCATAACATACTCACATAACCTCACTTATAACTTTTCAATTCAGGGTTCATTTGAACTACCGATGAAATATCCTTCAGGGTTGCAAACCTAAAAGAGAAAATATATTAGTAGCCAGAAATCAAAATCAAGCGGTGTTTTGTTGAGGTTTGAAAAAAAAAGGTAGAGATTGAAGGAAGTTCTTTTTGCGTTTTTCCTAGAAGGAGTAATAGCGTGTCACGCTCTTTTGCGGATTTTTCTGGAAATCTCTAATATTTGGGCAAATTCAGTCAAAGGAGGGGTCCATTGACTATAATAAGCAGCTCTACGTGTTAGTGGAAATCACCACACACAGGGCACCATTGCTACGGTGAACTGGTTGATACCATTCGAGGTAACGAGAAGGCTTATACCAACCTCACACTTGAGCTGTATACGAGAAATCGAGCGAACTCTTGGAGCAGAAGCACATCCTACACTGGTCTTGTGGGAAAGAGACCAAATCAAGTGAGCCGTATCGTCCATAAATAAATTATATCATCCCATTCCAAGCAAACCATTCCTTTTGATTCAGTTATGCCTATTTTTGATATACGTACTTGTGCACTTTTTGGTATCGATACCTAGAAGGGAAATCTTACTGAATCACATCAAACAGATCAACTATTATTCATAATTATTGGTTGTACTATTACTTACTTGGAGTACATTATTTAGTAGTAACTTCATTACGATACGAAAAACATAACCTAGGTGGAGTGGTCTAATATAGGTGATAGAAATTATACAATCCTCTACAATATTCACGAGTTTGAATGAATCGTCCACCCACTCCCTGAGTTTTCTCCTCGCAGGTTTGTACCCTCCTAGTACTCTAGTTTCAGGAAGACCTGTTAGCGGAGGTGATTCATGATAACCCCTAGTAAATCCATAATAAAGAATCACTTTATCTTTACATGTTACTACAGGCCTATGTGTTTGAAAGTGAATCCAAAATGAAATAAAATAAAAAGTTCCAATGGTTGGGTGAGGTATCAAATCAGTCATAGAAAAAAATAGTTTTGCCTTTGTTTTGACCCTCATTTAAGTTAGTTCAACCTTAGCGCTCAAGACATCAATGAGACAGTCTGGAACTCGTACAGACAAAAATATGTTACTGAGTGATATTTGTCTTTCTTTTTTCGACACTGCTTCATTTTTGCGAATAGAATAGGACATCTCAGTTATCAGCAGTTACAGTTTGAAAAATAAAGCTACTTATAATTCAGAAAGTGTAATTTGATTCTCAGAAGTGAACTAGCTTTGAAGATACAGTAGAATAACCCTTTTAATCATATTTCGCAGGACCCCTGTTTCCATTTGAAATTAAAACTTGATACTGCTCTCGTGGAGCAAGTAACGTTCATCAAGAATTTTGATCATAGTTGGTTCGTTGTCTTACATCTTGAGTTGAATTCTAGCGTGGAGTATTCCAAAAACTCATGTTTTCTGATTCATATGTAGGAAGGATATTCAATACTGTGGTAGGTTAACATCCCATGAAACTACGAAATAATTACTTAGAAATAATCCACAACCTTTTGATACAACGGAACAGTTCTCTGATTTGATATAATACAATATTCATCATTCCTTTGAAAAATACCCAACCTTTCACTGCAGCAATTCAACCGTATTTTTTCAAATCATCTTTTGAACAATTAGTTCAGGCCAGTCTCACACAGTGGGTTTCTGGCTGGCACCTGTCAGAAAAGAACCACTTCCCTGGCTAATACCACGAAGGGCGTTGCATTATATCCAACCGGTGCCAGTGCAGGTTTCTTCGCAGAAGAAATCCTTCATTTGCTTTTGTCGGCCTACATGGCATCTCTTCAGTAAAATGATTTTCTATCATCATCATAAAGTCGATGAGTCCCCATAATTAAAAATAAAATACCTTTCACAACATCAAGCCTCGAACGAATCTGATGCAAACAACAAGAAGTCATTGCTCCACAGAGTTGGACAGAATTGTGAACTCAATAACTCATTCTTAGTGAATTCAATTCATTGGCTTCCATTCATATTTAAAAAAGTGAATTGTGAATTGTGAGTTGTTATCTTTATTTCGGTGAATTGTGACTTCGGAATTGATTTTCGTGATTTCAATTCACGGAAATGAATTGAAGCCACAATTCAGATTCACAAGTCACAAGCCATTCCCTAAAGCGCATGTGGTTTTCTTTTTTTTTTTGTACACCCCTACACTAACGTGCATACCATCATCCGCAGCAGTAGAACGGCTTTTTTCGTATGCAACGATGATAAATAATCCCAAAAGGAGTAATATATCCGACCAAAATTTCGAGAAATTGGTGATATTGAAATCAATGAAGGATTTTATGCAGACATTTCAACTATGTTGATATTTGTTAGAGCTACCAGAATTTTGTGAATGTATTTCAATTATATTTATTCTTTTGTATTTTATGTTGACTACTGAATGAATATTTTATTCCTGTTTCAATAAAAACCGGTATTTTTTTATTTAGAGTGTAATCTTTATTATCTCACCACCATCACTTATCCACTCATTCGATAAGTTCTATTTGTAGTAGGTAGGTACTAATTCAATGGTTGCATTCATCTTAATAGTGAAGAAAAAGTATATATCGATGGCTTAAGTGCAAAACGTCGTAACCCTCAAATATTCGAAAAATTGTATTTTAGCGCCATCGAAGGCAACCATACTTTACGCATGTCATTCGAAAAAATCAGAAGCCACATACACGATTTGGGCGCGTTCTCGAACAAAAATAAAACGTCGTATCAACAACCGCCATTTTTGGTCGGTCAAAACGTTGTAACCTTCAGTTTACCACTGCCATCTCATAAGTGTGCTTACAGGTGGTAGTTTCATATGTTAAAACTGCTTTCATTTGGGATATCAGGTGAGTACTACTACTACTTTATATAAAATAGCTATCAAACATTGATTGATAATTGTTATTTATCGAAATAAATAAAAGTTCTATGCGTAATGATCGATAAATTCCATTCGGATTTGTTCAGTGGGATACGACATTTTGTATTTTTGTTTTTATCCACTTAGTGTTAGGCTTCCGACAATTTTCATACTTCAAATCTCCCTTTGAAATTATTTCTGATCTAGAAAAAATACTATTTTATATTAGAATTTTTGACTTCCAATAAGGATACCTACTTTTCTGGGAAAATATTGAATTATAGGTATTTCTTCAATACCCACTCAACAATATACAAAATTAAATTATTTTTTCCAGGATGTCAAGTCGAGTTTCTAAGATGTTTTCTATTCTTCAAGAACAAAACAAGAAGGAAGAAAAAGAAAAGGAGAAAAAAAAAAAAAAGATATTGTACTGCCTCCATCAAATCAATTCATCGAGCCCCATTCTGTAGAATTACCGAGTTTCATGGATATAGTTGAACAAAATGTGGAAGAAAATAAATATTTCAACAATCAATCAACTGTTCCACATTCCATCGAATCAATGAGTTTCATTGAAATGGCCGATAGAAATAAGGAAAAAGATCATTATACAACCAATGAATCTCTTATTATTGTTTTACCTTCTACAGAATCGCCGATCTTCAATGATACAGTTGACAATGAAGTTTTTGATGGAATTCCAATAGTTTGTCCAGAAGATATTGACGCTTCTACTCTTTGCCCCAACGTTTCTATCGAATTGCTTGATTTGCAGAATGCACGTCAAACTGCATTTTCCGAGAAAGAAACGGTGGAGCATGGTATCACTACTGCTACAGATCTGTCACCAGGAAACTTTCAGGAAAATGAAGTGAATCAGGAACATGTACATGAAAGCAATACTGAGTTAGAGAACCCTGAAGAACGTAAAGACTCTGATGGAGATTCAGATTATGAACCCGAAATTGTGTCAGAAAATACTGATGAAAGTGATGATTCTGAGCCAGAAGGTGATGGCGATGATGGACTTATATTGCAAGAGAATAGAGCTACCAAGAGGAAGAAAAAAAGTGATCCAAATGAATGGGACCGAATGAAAAATAAAAAATTGAGGATGGAGGGAAAAGAGTATTTTGCAGCAGTATTGAAAGATGAGCAAGGAAAAAAGCTGAAAAGACCTGCTAGAAAAATTGGAATGAAATGTGATTGTAAGTCTGTTGGAAAGTCATGCAATGAAGTGAACGAAGAAAAAAGGAACGAAATTTTCAATATGTTCTGGAAATTGAGTTGGGAAAATAAGAAAAACTACGTCAGATCTCTTGTAAAGTACGAAGAAAAGAAAAGATGTTATGTTCAGACAGATTCTAGAAGGAAAGGAACATTTTATTACAGTCTACAAATGGAGAATGAAAAGATCAATGTGTGTAAAAAGATGTTTCTCAATACACTCGGAGTTAAGGAGAGATCAGTTAGATATTGGGTAACTGTTTCAACTGTGCATGGGATGGTGAAACAAACAATTTTGAAAAGAGATAAAACTACAAAACAAAAGAGTGATAATGAGAAGAAAGACATGATGATTGCGTTCATTGATTCGATCCCCAAACTACCATCACACTATTGTAGAGCCGATTCGAAGAAATTATACCTGGAGGAAAATTTCAAAAATAAAACTGAATTGTATAATCTTTACGAAAAACATTGTGAAAAACAGCAAATTTCACCACTTTCGATCTGCTCCTTCATGAAGGCAATGCAGGAAATGAACATTTCAATACATCGACCAAAAAAAGATCAGTGTGATCTGTGCTGTGCTCATAAAGTTGGAAATATATCTGAAGAAGAATACAGAATTCATTTAGCTAAAAAAGATCAAGCCAGAAACGAGAAAGCAAAGGATAAGGAAGCGGCAATGAAAGGAGAATTCCACCTATTCACAATGGATGTACAGGCGGTTAAACTCTGCCCCATGTTATTTGCCAGTAAACTCTATTTTAAAAGTAAATTACAGGTCCATAATTTCTAGATTTATAATCTCACTGATCATCATTGTGTCAACTTCTGCTGGAATGAAACTGAGGGTGAAGTTGTAGCATCAATATTCACCACCTGTATTTTGAAACATCTAAAAAATGTCTGCCTTGGTGAAAAAAAGCCTATAATACTCTATTCTTATGGATGTGGGTATCAAAACAGGAATATAACATTAGCAAATGCCCTGCTCGAATTTGCAGTGGAACATGGTGTGATCATTTTCCAAAAGTTTTTGGAGAAGGGTCACACTCAAATGGAGGTCGACTCAGCTCATGCCTTGATCGAACGAAAATTGAAAGGACGCGAAATTCATCTGCCCAGTCAATATCCTATCTGTATCAGGGAAGCTAGGAAGAATCCTTCACCATTTGAAGTCCACTACTTGACTCATGACTTTTTTATTGATTATAATGTGAAGGAGAATTTCCGTTATCATTCTATTCGTCCTGGCCGAATAAGGAATGATCCCACAGTCAATGACCTCAGATGTTTGAAGTACACACCAGAAGGGGTTATTTTTTATAAAACAGACTATCTTCAGGAAGATTTTATACCATTACCGAAGAGACCAGTTCATACTCGTGCCAACTCTGAGAAACGGCCATTATATAAAAGCAGAATCCCAATTTCTAAACAGAAATACGACCATCTTCAACAGCTCACTGAAGTTTTACCAGTCGAGGTGAAGAAATTTTATGATGAGATTCCTTTCAATGACAAATAATGACTCGTAAATTTTTCTTTGAATGATTCATCATTTTTGTTTTCCAGTTCATGACTGTATTATTTCAATAAATCAATAATTGAATTCTTTACAATATTTTTTTCATCATAGATACATTTCATATAATGACGTATCTCACAAATAACGATACTACAATATGTCGTATCAAACATTTTGATTCGGAAATGAGGAAATATACCCTGGAAGAGTGAACAAAATAACGCGAATTTCCATAATATGGAAATGGGAATGCAAAATTAGCTTTTTATAGGAGTTCAATCGAAATATTCAGTTTTTTGTTCTTCCTGAAAAGTTATACTGTCTGGGGATACGACATTTTGCACTTAAGCCATCGATATTCAATATTTTTTCTCATCTGGAAGGAGACGAATTTTTTCAAGTTGTTGAGTACCTAGTATTTACCATCCTAGTCAAACAAAAACCTATCTTGACCTCTAGTAGGAGTAAACTTTCTTTTAACCCCAAAAAAGAGATATTCTGTACATATTACCATTACTCTTTCATTGACTGGGGAGTAATAAGAAATGAAATCGACTTATCTGGGGTATATTTGAAGACGGCAAAATTTTTGAGGTTTTTTTGCAGAAAAAATAGGATGCAAATTAACTACATTGTTTTTTGTGAGCAAAATGAATTGTGAATTGATTAGAGTAACAATTCACAAGCTACCTTGTGGCTTCAATCAATTTTTTTTGTATTGAATTCCCAATTCATGAATCCACTTCATTTTTTTGCGTGAATTGTGACTTGTGAATCAATTCACGAAAGTAGTGAATTTGTACAACTCTGTGCGCCATCTGCCTATGGATGAGGTATCCCAGAAGCAAACCGAATTCGCCCATTCCTCGTAAGAGGAAAATACAAATACGTTCTACATAGTTGGTGGGCATACTTGAACACTAGCTGAACCTAAGCCAGATGATGAATATCGGGCGACGGGTATTAGATAGACCTTTTGATGCCATCCATTGGACAGTATATTGAATCTCACGCGTTGGTGACTTCCTACTCATTAGCTGTTGATCGGATGAGTATATTTCATTAGGAATTTTTTTTCTTCTATTTTTTGAAGTTACATTTACCTTACGTGTATCGAAACAAAATATCCCAATGGAACTGTCGTTAATGAATATGCATTTGAAGAAATGAAAATCCACACTTATACTGGCTCATCAGCAAATGCATTCTTCTTGAAAATAGTTCGTCGGTACAAGTGTTTGAATAGAAGAAAGGGAGAATCATAATAGTTATTTATGATATAAGTGCTAAAAGTGATATTTTATTTTGTGAGAAGGGAAGTTTGGGACACGACGCCGAAGTACGCAGTAAGAGTTTTCATACGATCGTTTCTTGAAATGGAGTGGTCAGAAAAATGTCACTGGCAAGAAGGCCAGTGAAAAAGTGCTTCTTGCATACTTTGAAGAAGAGTCCAAAATATGGAAATCGTCAACGCTTTGGTCGAATTACTCTATGTTGAAGTAATCATGACATAAGCAGATATTACAAGCTTGTGGCTTTTTCAAAGCGGTCATGAAGTTTCTTATCATAATAATTGTAGTTACACTAATTGTACGTTTAATTGAATAAACACTTCATTTTGAATTATGTTTTGAAATTTTCTCCACAAATAATTCACTTTTAGCACTAGTGCTAGAAATGATTTACTTTTAACACCAGTGTCATAAAATAGCATTTTAGACACTGACAGCATGCGTCAAAAATTATACTTTTACTGACGTTTGTAGAAAAAATATATTTTTGAAAAAAATGATCAAATAAAAATTTTGCATACTTTCTAGTTTCTAGTTCTTCTGAAACTTACATTTGTATCTCAGTTATTAGTTGTATTTTGACGAAACCGTAACCGTATCCCATTCTATAAATTCCTTACGCTGTCTATAAACAATTGTCCTTGTCCTTGAAATGTGCTATCACTACTAGGGTCCCTTGTAAAGTATGACGCAGAGCTGATAGTGCTGATGTGACTATTTCTATCGGTATTTGTTTATTGACTGTTTACTTTTTCGAATGCTCTTTATGGTTTCAGTATTTTTTGTTCTGTGAACATGCTCAGCCAAGTGTACATGTCATTTGCTATCTTCATGTTCAACACCACTTTTTCAATAAGACATATCATTGACCCATTGGTACTTTCGTTCCACTGGAAATTTTATTAACCCATAATTTTTTTCCGAACTTCAGAATTCGAACTCAGAATATGATTATGCAAGCAGTTTCAGTTAATTTGGAATATGATATCAACGATATGTGAAAACGTACAATTGCACGGAGAGAGGTACGCAAGGGAAAAATGGCATTTCAATAGTGATAAGTCTGCCAAATGTATTTAACCTTAATTACAAGATAACCGTTTTTCATGGCCTAATTGACGTGCTTCATAAAAATAAATTTGACTTACGAAGTGTGAAACGTTATGGGGATGATGAATAATTAAGGAATATTGGGAGGTACTGATGGGCCGGTTGATTGATCCTCAACGTATTTTTCCGTCTGAGATGGACACCCGGTGCTCCTTTATTGTACAATTAGGATGTAAAAGATCCCACCCTCTCAACTCTCAAATGGAAAAGACATCATGGTCGGATGAAATTATTCTTGAATGACATTATTTTAAGTAGAAGGAAACCACAACGCTTCTCATCAACAGCGATGAAACTGATAACTGACAACCATTACATTAACTCATAAGTGTCATTATTTTTTTGATAATACGTCACTCTTCAAACTTCTGAGACAACTTATATGACTGTGTAAATCAAATAAATCTCTAATACTGTTACAAATTCGACGATCAACAATAATTCTACGAAACAATAAAACCCTTTTTCTGAGCCCATGACTTTCTCTACGCCTATGCAAGAAATTTAGAAGAAGACCACGCCCATCGACTGTCATCGCAATTGATAAAGAATGTTCGAGGGAGATACCAACCGCATTTGATTACATAAGGAGGAAACTATCACGAAAGTTCTAGAAATGTCGATACCCGTTTAATATGGAGAATCCGAGAATCATGGATCTATAAATAGCGGACGGAGAGCAGTACTGAATTAGTTGATCACAGGCAGTGAATGAAGAGACGAACAGTGATTGTTATTAGAGTAATTTATTGAGTTAGCCAACGAAAATTGAACAATTAAATGTTGATGTTGAAATTTCTCGTGAATCAGATGATGAAAATTACACAATTTGAGAATTGACACTTTGTTCTTGGATGTATTCATTCAGCTGAATACTTCCAGAAATAATCTTCACGATTAAGCTATAAATTTTCTCAGAAAAAGGTCCATTTTTCAA
Organism: Zygogramma bicolorata; assembly: GCA_032362365.1. Taxonomy (NCBI): domain Eukaryota; kingdom Metazoa; phylum Arthropoda; class Insecta; order Coleoptera; family Chrysomelidae; genus Zygogramma; species Zygogramma bicolorata. The sequence goes on along the minus strand of JAVJAQ010005383.1, from coordinate 47,793 downwards.
ATCGAGCCACCAGCAATAGATGAAACCACGGATACGGACTACGGACTCGTAGTTTCATCATGCTGGCTACTCTCATTGTCAAAATGGTTGAGGCTTTCGCGGCCGAGGTTATTAGTATAACTACTGCTCTTTGGGCTTGAAGGCCGTCGTACTTTGGAATTTCTTCCTGACAGGAAGAAATTCCAAAGTACGACGGCCTTCAAGCCCGAAGAGCAGTAGTTATACTCTCATTGTATTGCTGAATAATAGTTTTCGTTGAAAAATGGCTGTCGAAAAAATTACACGTCATACGTCACCGAGATGAGGGGTATCAATTTTTTTTCCAAATGGAAAGTCGTAGATTGTGATACTTTCCACAGCTCATTCAATTCTCTATACAACGCTGACATACTTTGGAAAACAGCAGTTCTTGAGTTATGTGTTGTAAAATTTATTTATTTCAACAATGGTAAAAATCTAACAAATTTTTATTTACGGCCAAGCTGAGCGTTATTACCATGAGGGTTGATTGGAGGTTATTGAAACAGATTGAAGCCATTTTTGAAAAGAATTTCTATTAAAATTATGATTTGTGCGTTCGTTAGTTTAAAGATTATTCATAATATAATGAAATAAGTCAAGTACAGCTGGTACCAAAATGGTACAGGTGTTATATAGAAAATTGAAAGATCTATCAAATGTGTTACCACAAGACACCCCATCCCAAAAAATAGAGTGTGACGTCAGAATTTTTCCGTTATTGACTATTGAGAAGGGGACTTTTTACAGCCGCACAGTGAATTCATAGATTGTTCTAAAATTGTTCGTTTTCGTTAACCAGCTGACGAACGTCAACCCTCAAAAGTCGAAACTTGTGCGAGCAATGGATCAACGAGGCCTTACCTTTTAACGTGCGATTACCCAGCACGGTGGCCCGGCGAGGATTCGAACCCCGGCCTTCCGCTTGATAGGCAGATATGCTAACCACTACACTACCGAGACCACCGAGATGACATTGCACTTTTCAAATTTACCCGTGAAGAAATTCTACCATATAGAGACCTCAATGAAAGATCATTCATCATTATCAATTTTCCTATCCAATCAAACGATGTCCTAATAGTCAACGCACACCCTGTATATGTCAATATTCATATCAGTCGCTCTTCCGAATATAAAATGCGATATTTTATCATGTTAACAAATTTTTATTACCATACTTTTCATCAGTATTTTATAGTATAAATTAATAAAATTAGAACGATAATAATGTTCCGGTGATGATGATTATGTAAATAATTTCCATAAGACATTTTACGGTTTGAGGATGACGATAATAAACGGTAGATTCGAATTAATCGAAGCGTTTTGGAAATGTGAACGACAATTTTTTTATTATTTCGAAAGGAACCGGCGGATATACAATTTCTATTCGGGTCATCTTGGGCAATCGCCGATTCCGAATTCATTGGAATTCCTACCAAATTATCTCTTAATTACTACATGAATACATTTTTTAATATTCACAGAAATGAGGAATTCCCGTTTCTTGAAGTTGTTGATTCAGCATACTTAATTTGGGTTATCATTATGATATTCAGATGTATGATTATTGTTATAGAGAGAAACAAGTAAAGAACATATCTTTGCCTTTTTCTTCCCCAGAAGGATTATTTGAGAGCTGTTTGAATGTCATTATTCTGTGGAGGATGGTTCCTTTTTTCGTAGTTTTCTTTGGATTCCTAACCTACCAAAATTTAAAAAAATGTGAATCAAAATTGGAATCTATACAAGTGTAATAAAGGAATTGATATTTATCAAAATACTTATCGTTGCTGGTATTTAGGAAAGCAAATCTGCTTCCGTTTTCAAAACTATTTGTTTTCTTGTATAGATTCCAACTTCAATACTCATTTTTTTAGAATTCAAAAAACTACAAAGAAATAAATATTTAATGGTACTTCTCTCATGGAAGTTCATTTCTTCTGCATCGGTTCGAAGCAGAGGAAGACAAAAAATTGTTCCTCAAAACATTCTTTTCTTCACTTAAATATATATCTGAAGGTCACTTTCGAAAGAAGAAAAATGGAAATTTCGTCGAAATAAAAATTCATTCAGAGCAGATTAGCTGAAAACTGACATCTCCGATAATGTTTGATATATTTTTGATAATAATAAGTACATTATCCATGTGCCCACTGAGGATTTCAATGGATGGTTCTCACTGAGCGGAAAAAGCTTGTCTGGGTTTGAAAATTCAATTCAATTTACTTTCTTTCTTTCAAGTGACAAATTACATATTGGTATAATAAAATGAATGTCAAGAAATACTGATAGCTAGAGCAGGACAATGACAGACTTGCAAAACCAATATAAACTAAAATATACCAAACATATACAAGAGACAAAATTCAATTTGTTCTCTGTATTCACAAGCGTTTGAAAACTCGAGTGTATAAAAATATTTCCCGAGTAGAATAGACTTTAGACTTCGTTTGAATGTTCAAGGTCGGTATTGGATTCTATTTTTTCTGGTATACGATTGAATATTTGCGAGGCCAATGAAATTTGAATCATTTTGACTGATTTCATAACTCAATGAGTGAATTATATTGAAAGCTAAACTCTTTTCTCGTAGAAATATTTTATAAATGGTATATATTTGATTCGAGTTTAGATTACTTGGTATACATATAGAACAAAAAAAGTAATTTCTATGTGATTCAGCGCCGTGGCAGGGGAATAGCTGCTCAGATAGACTTCTTTTTGTGAATAAATCAAACGTAATGATAAACGTATCCATAGAGGGTTTGATAATTCTTTGACGTTACTTCTTTTATGATTGTGATTTGAATTTTCAATACATTTTATATGTTTTTGTGTCTTGTTTTACAAAGGTAGCTGAAATGTTGAAATGAGTTGCGATGGTGTTGTTGACAGGGAAATAATTGAATTCGTTCAAAAAAGTTGTAAAAATAGCCGTTATTTTCATCAAATCTATCAGTGAAACGAAACATTGTGCTGGACCTTCGACCGGATATAAAAGTATTTTGAATTTTTGCATTGACTTGGAGAAGAAAAAAAAAAGGGAAAAGTTGAGATCCTCATAAATCATCATTATGATTCAGTTTCATGAAAAATAACACGAAAGTAATACATAAGTTGAATAAATATGGTAGAAACCACAGAAGCATCAGGTGTTGCTTGTATGTGGTGGAAAAGGGATCCAGAAAAAAAAAGTGAAAAAAAAAGTTCCCGTGAAGGTGTTGAATTCAATTATGAAAAAAAGATTGGCATGTATAAATGAACTACTTAATATATTATGTCAAAATCACAAAAAGATAATATAGAATTCAACTTTTCGGGGTAGATTGAAAATCTGCCCTTCTACACTTGTATAGATTTCAATATTAATACTTATTTTTTCAGATTGTGGTAGGTTACAAACCCAAAAAACTACGGAACAAAGAAATGAAACATCAATAAAGTATGTAAAGTACTATAAGTAAGCGTTAGTATGTAAAAACGTTCATTCCGTGTACAAATATATACAATTATACAAGAAGGTAGTTGAAGTTCAAACTTCGAAATCACCTAAATATGAAATCTTTGAAATTACATTAACACAGACTAAGTAATAAATCCCATTTATAGAATACGTCTACTGATAATATAGCGATAAGGGAAAGATTAAAATCTTTTTTTTATTTATTGTCAATTATGTCATGAATTGGCAAACGAGGTGTTTCACATAAGTGTCGATTAACAAATTTTTTCAGTTTGAAGAGGCAATGTATACTTTTACATCATATGGTAGTGTTTTCATCACTTTCGGTCCTAAGAATTGTCCTTTTTGTCCTATCGTTTTTGCAGCGAAAGGAATGAGGTATTGATCTTTGTTTCATGTTGAATATATGTGCTATTGTTTTAGGAGTTCCTTCTTTTCTTTGAATTGTTTCACAATAAGAGCCTTATAGTGTTGTCTTATATCTTATATTATTGTTTCATTATATATTATTTCAGTTGCATACCTGGAGTTTTTATTCAATATTAACTTCAGAAATATTTTTTGGATTACCTCTAGTAGTGTTTTCTGGTGATGTTCATCGACTTCAATTAATATCTCTTTGTAACGAATCCACAAAGAAATTAGAAATTGACTAAATCGCTTTCACCGAAGTTCATGGAACAAGTATCATGACTTCAATATTATGAGAAACCAGAATACTTTTCTCATTCCCTTTTTTTTTCAATCCAAAGAATCAACGGTAGCGAAATATGGTATCCAGAGAGACATTCCTTGATTCTCTCTAGTTTTCTACTTCCTCGAAGTTCGGCAATAAGCCACCAAGGAGCAGAAATCTTCATGCAGCAAAATGAGCACATGTTCCAAATAACACTGTTGAAAAAAACAGAACTAGTGATTTTTGCTAGCAATAGGGTGGAAAAAGCTGCAAAATTTATTAATTTTCTGCTGAAATAACCCCATTCAGGAGTTGAATGGAAATATACAGCTCATCATGGGACAAGACGAAGCATTTTTAAAGAACATGTTCTTCAAGGTGGGAATAACCTGACACACTGAATGAAAGTTTGATTCGAAAGTTTTATGAAAGTGATTTTTTTTGTGTAAAATCACCAAGAATTATGAGTTCAATGGTGGTTGGGTTGGGTCAAAAGAGTTTTTTCTTCAACTAGCTGATGCCTCCTACAAACGCCAACTCTCAGAAAGTTTAAAACCCATTCAGATCATAGCCACGGTGAAGTTTTCTGATCGCGAATACGTAACAGCAATTAACCAAACGCACTAGCCAGCTCCATCTTCAGGTATTCATCTCCATGAATTCATAACATCTATTTTCAAATTCTACCAGTGATGTAGGACTAAACCTTGTGTTTCCATCAAAACAATTTCGAAATATGTAAGCGTTGATTTATCCTTACCCTATAACTGAAATGTGAAAAATATGAAACATGTTTCCTACTCTCCTACATTTATTACCTAATTTAGTTCTTATTCAATTTAAGACTTATATCTAGGTAGATCATTCAGAGGTTCAGAAAGAAATTATTCTAGATAGTTCAATCCAAACACAAACATATCACCCAACTAAAAAACAAAATAAAGATTATTAGAAAAATGAAACTGAGCTTAAATGATTTACCCACCTACGCTATTAAAATAGTTATAAATTGATTAAAATATAGTACATGATCAAGAATATTTCAAGAAATTAACACTTTTTGTTATATACTTTTTCTCTCACTTAATAATTTTGTAACTTGAGAGTATGAATAGTTCTAAAGTATTGCATATTGATTCCTAGTTTGGAGAAATCGAAGAGTACAGAATATTCTTCAATGAAACAGGAAATATTATGAAATGAATTTAAAAAGTTCATATATAGCAGCATAAATCTGAATTTTATTGAAAGCATATTATTACTTCATTTACATACAGATTGGTCCAGCCAAAAGTATGCACCTAGCTCTTTTCCTTTATTTGAAATTTAAAACAAAATTGCTGGGACACTTAAAGTTTGCTTTCGACGGAGACACATTTTACAGATTCATTTTAATCTCTGCCTTCAAATTGCTAGCCGGGCTGATTTCAAATGGAAAGATGAGTCGAGTAATATCATGTGAAAAAGTAAAAAATTATTTTTCCAATAATATCCTATTCATTGAAATGTATGAAACGAGAACAAGATTTCACTGTTGAAATTTTTCCTACCCAATTACCCATTGATCGTTCGCTTGTTTTTTGTGGAAAAAACTGCAGATAAGTGTAGGGAATAATTTGAACAAACGTTTCTTTCAGTCTTCAAATCAATTCCATAACTTTCCATTTGAAATTTTACGGTTGTGACATCTCCTCGCTTGGGGGTTGAATGTATATGTTGAAGAATATGTCCAAAATATAGCCCTCTAACAAGGTAACAACGTACTATACTCTTTATATCTGGTCAGTCATCGAAACCAGCTCACAATTGTTCTGATAAATGGGGAAAACTACACCCCTTAGGGTACACATTTGTTGATTCGAACTGTGCAGAATACGTGCCCAAGTTTTCAGAAAGAGACTCGCCAATAATCATATTTGGAATTTGTTTTGAACGTATTATAAACGTGCCCAGAACGTCAAGCACAGTACATAACCATTTTCTGGTGCCAGAATCACTCATTGAAAACAGTATTGTCTATTGAATGAGTTGAAATCATAACTCGGCATATTCATTCATCAATTTCCCATAATTCATGGGAACCAGAATAAGACGAAACCCAAAACTCTTATTCCTCGAAAAAGTACCATTATGTTCGATTACTCAGATTCCCATGGCATCCTAAACCCTTTACCTTTCCTTATTCACACAAACCTAACACCATGAGAAAGTAAAAAATGTCAAACATACGGAAATTCAGTTTTTTACCCTTTAATTCGGTTTCCTCATTTAAAAAATGCACCCTTATACATGTGTTTGGTTTCACCCTTTGTCCGAAGAAAAAAGAATGGAAAAAATGCAAGGTAATACTATCTACGATTTAAACCCTTTTACGAATAAACACAGCTGCAATTTTTAGCGATAAGGGTGGAAAAGGATGCGGAGGTAAGAAAACGACAAAAAAGATCATGGGGGTTTCTAAGGCGTCCAATACCGGGGGATGGAGGATGCGAGTTCATCTCGAGGTGAAAGTGTTGAGCGTGTATGAAGACGTATGATGGTTAGGAAGTTATTGCTGAACAACAATATTCGCTGTTTACATCTATTCATGTATCAAATAAAATTGAATAATTCACTATGAGTAATTTGCACCTCAATGACTTTGTTTTTGTAATAAAATCTGTTTTCCTACTGAGACACAATTTCTGATCATTTTTTCCAGAGCCGTACTGTGCCGAATATATATATATATATATATATATATATATATATATATATATCCGAAGATAATTTTAACCGATGTTAAAATGATTATCGATTGTTTGAAAGTAGTTGACAATGTTACCTGCTTAGAAGTATTAATTCAAGCTTCCATGCATTGTCTATATTATTCATTGTAATGAAACCTGTTGGAAAACTCATACGATCTAAATGATCTGAATTAAAACAATAATTTACGGATAATGGGAATCGAAAAACAATTAAATTTACAAATTTCAAATTTTGAAAATGAATGAGAGATGAGAAACAGCTGATCAAATCAAATGAGACTTAAACATGAAATATTGAATGAAAAATGAAGAAATCAAATAAATCAGATGAAAATATTGGAATTTTTGAAACCAAGTTATATATATGTATATATATATATATATATATATATATATATATATATATATATATATATATAAAGAAGAATCCTTTAAATATTCGGGTGTGCAGTCAACAAGGAATTGACCTCACATTCGTAAGTAAGCACATGTTAAAAAACGTTTCTATTCTTACAATTTTCCTAATTCATTGTAGAGTTCCTGATGAAGAGCCAATAAAGACTCGAAAGCTTGAACAGAATAAAGAGTTCACTTTTTCCAATTCCTTGTTGACTGCACACCCGAATATTTAAAGGATTCTTCTTTAACTTAGACAGTCGTCTAACCTTCTCACATTATATATATATATATATATATATATATATATATATATAGTGGAATACTATACTATACATTAATCACTAGTGAATAATGAAATATTCACTCTACATCGATATGATGGTAGCGAATAATAATTTCATTATCAATTAGTGATTAGGGGCCGTTCATAAAATACGTTCGCATACAAGGGGGGGAGGGGTCTGGCTGAGTGCGACAAGATGTGACAAGGGGTGACGGGGGGTAAACGGCAACGTGACGTTCGCCGTTTATTATTTTTTGACATGAGCGCTAAAAGCCAGCGTGACCAATTTTGGTAGAAATCTACTTTTTTGGTAGATTTCTGACAAAAATTGAAAAATTTTGGTATGAAAGAAATCTTCAGTAGATTTTGGTAAAAATCTACATGTGCGACATCGTCTAACGAATTCCTAAACTCGTCAGATTTTTTAATCAAATAGTGACTCCATCTTTGCGAATGAATTTTCACAGTACACTGTATTTCACTATACAAATGAAACAAAATAAAGCGATTTTTCACAGTTTCATTGTGTTATTGAGCATTGAATCTTCTGATTATGTAATTAGAATATCCTTGGACTTCTGAATAATAGAAATATTATTTATTATTTATATGTTCGTTATGAAAGATATTTATTAATTTATTCAAATTTTATTAAGTATAAAAACTAAATAAATATTTTTAATTTTCAGAATTTGTGTACTATCATTTAGAATTTATCATACTCAGCAGGGGGGTCTTGGTTTTTGTGACGAAATATTTCTAGGGGGGTCACAAAAAGTGTGACACAGCGTGACAATGGGGGGGGGGGCAAAAAAAGCTGATTTTAGTGTGACGTATTTTATGAACGGCCCCTTAATGGATATCGTGATTCTTGAAAAAACACATGCATTATGAGTATTTTACACAATAGTTGCGGGCACATATTTTATAGCACTCCTCTATCATCCTACTTCAGTGGTGTACTTCTAGGTCGTCGGGTGACCCTTAACCTCCCTTGCACAGAAGAGGAGCAATGAACTCGAGACGGGTCTGCAAATGATCAACACGTTGAATGGAAATCAACTCTACTAATCGTCATTAATTCGGTTGTCGAAAAAATGTGATGGAACTGTTAGTCTGTACTCTTATGATAGTAGTGAATGTTAGCTATGGTATTTCGACACCAAATGCCACTGACATCGAATGAAGTCCTTCAGAAAATAGGCTAAAATCCGACACCATTCCTCGGGAGTGGCAAAGTTATTCGCAAAGCAGTCAACCATAAAACTTTGCATAGAGATAAAAAATTCACAAGGGAAAGCATATGCCCCATTGGGGGATCGAACCAACGACCACTCGAGTACATGCCGGGCACACAACCACCTGCGCCAACTCGATTGCCATTGATTCATATATTATAAGAAATACAATTGTGCAATTCAAGGGAGATTATTTTCATCTGAAAAGATTCAGAAAGCAAATGCTCATGGTTTTTCTCTACTTCCTCAGAACAGAATTGAAAATATCAAAGTTATAAATTATGAATTTATAATAGAAATTTATAGGGCGATTTCACCGGGAGTGAAGTTGCTTTGTCATTCGTAAGATTTAACAAACATGGAATGTGGATTGTTTGATTCAATTTGTTTTGTTTAATGAGTAGACTTGTGAAATAAAACGTCATCTCTTCTATACGAAAATAATAGATGAACATAAAATCGGCTTACGAATCATAATATCCATAAATAACACAATTACGTTATTTGAATTACTCTGCGATGGAGGTAACTACGGTTGACTTGGTTCAATTTCTTCCATGATAAAAAGCGTGACATGAGAAAGAAATAAGGTGAGGCGTACATTCTGAGGGATTAAAATAACGAAAATATTTCTGAAAACATTTTTTCATGCAGAAGAAAAGTGCAACGACGAAGAAAGTTTTCAAAAAACAACTGAAATGAATGTCCAAAAGAAGTTTGTCGCTGAATAAACAATGATTATATGATTCTATTTCTGCGAAAATAATTGGGGGGGGTTTGAGTGTGTTATTTCATCTCTTCCAATAACGGAGATACCGTTTGTTAAGCAAATTCTGGGACACCCTGTATATCTACCTTCACCACCACAACGTAATCTGATGTCTACTCTGAAGTGAAAAGTTCATGCACAATTTATTCATCAATAATTATTATCCTTAGGAACGTTCTGAGTGCCAATAAACCCAGATTTTTCATTGCACACGGATATGCAACCAACAATGCACGAGTACGGGTTGTGCATTTATGGCCACTAATCTCATACCTACTTGAAGATTTGTGATGATGACTGCCATGCTAATGTATTTTCAGATGAGACTTGCCTATAAACGATGAGATCGTAACTTTTGGTGGAAAAGTTGAAACTTTTTCAAGAGATCAATAATCATAACACCAAATTAATATTTTTGCACTCGACGCGCGTTTCACTAAAAGGTTAGCATCTTCAGGAGAAGAAAATTGATACTAAATCTAATATAGGGTTAGCTGTTTATATGAAGTTTTTTGTTCCGATCTGGACTTTGTTTGCTACTGCTGATTATTTTAATTCTTTTCTCAACAAGATCTCTACTATTCAATTTGCCATAATCTGCTCAAAATATTTATATTAGATATAGTTAGCGATTTCAAAACCAACTTCATGTTGCTTCATTATAATAATGAAAATGTATTGCCATAGAATTAGTGTTCGGTGAGTATTTGTATGATCAAAACCCACTCATCTACAGTATGATTTGCATTTACACGTCGTATTCACCATATCTCCAATAATTTCAAATATCGACTTGAAATTGTTGTTGATCGGTCCTTACTACTAGGCAACTAACCATACACCAGAACGTTGCATGCGTTGCCTATAGCAAGTAACGACTCGACGCTGAGACTGTCGAGATCGATATCTTGAATTGGATGGTGTTGGGTATAAACGGACGATGTTACGCATTATTGTAATCACTTCTCATATGAAATAGTTATTTTGCCAATACAAAAACAACTACAAATGATATTGGTGGCTGAAAATTGAGTAGGATTGTTATAATATCAGTCGAAAACTTTCAAACTGACAAGAAAATTAATAGTTCATCCCGTTAAAGGTGTCACGAAATCAGGAGCAATACCGAAAGTTGTAATAGCCCAAAATATTGTGGGGCATATATCTCAGCGTATGTATGAAGTAACCGTTCTGAGATTCACACGTTAAGAGGTGAGGCCTCGGTAATGCGTAAGTTTCGCCTTTTCAGGATGGACGTTCGTATTAGGGAGAATCAGTTAACAGAATCCATTTTTTGAAACCGAAAGGTTATGAATGAGTTTTGGTTCTCGAATTAATCAGAGATTTTTCCCAGCAAACACATCCGTAACATTAACATCTCCGAGATGTTATGATGAGGTCACACTTGCGATTTCATTTGATTACATCACTGCGATATCTGTTTGGTGTAATGGTGTTGAGGTACCAATTGAGATATCAAGTGAACATTCTTTTCAAGATGTCTTAGTTAGGTACATTAAACTATGTAACATCGCGTATATGTCGAATTCGAGCACCAAATCAAGCATAACAGTACATTTGACTGAACTTACTCAACATAGTTTCGCTCATCATATATATTGATATTTTTTATTCAAATAGAATATATTCTCGAATGAATATTCAGTTAATAACTAGAATGAATGTTTTTCACGGACGTTGGAATATAGAAAATAGTTCTTTTAGGGTATCAATCCGGGTACAGAATACCCGAAAGGAATGATTCCTATATTCTAGCATTACACCTGAACGGGAAGGAAGGCGAGGGATCTGATCGAGCAATTCTGTTCGTCCGATGGAACTATAGTTCCTTCACAACCGAACTATAATAATACACTTTATCTACACCCGTACTCTAATAATACACTTATATGCACTCAACCCGTTTAATAATGAAATCCATTACGATACAGATTTTCATTACGATATAGATTTTCAACCAATAGAAACCCATTATTTTTCATTCAAGCATGATGTGCAAGCTTTGCATTTTGACGTTTGTCAAGTCAAAATCAGTAGGTATATGAAGATTTTAGTCAATTTTCGATAATCGTATGAAAATGTCTTATAGCAGTGATATAGAAGAATTATCAGCGACCCTCCACAGATGTCTTAGACAAGAAAAAGATTCAATCGAAAGGATTACATTTTCCATTTGACAAATGGAACACATATGTTTCCATTTTCTACCAAACAATATGGGCTCTCATGTCCGAGTGGTCAAAGGCGCCGGCAGTGGAAAGTTACGTCCAGGATCAATTCCTGACCTCGGCAGATTTTTTTTTCATTTTTTCTTCTTTTCATTTCTCATTCTTGTATTTTCCGTGGTTATACCATTTATTATAATTTTGTAGAATTTTTCAAAGAAATACGATTGATTACCTACTATTATTGTGTTCAATATAAATACCTAATAATATTATATTTTTATTTCTTCATTATTTATTGGGTGTAGATAAAATAGCGCATGCAACTCTCATGTAAGGTTATCAATACACTCGCATAAACCATAAGAAACTCACCTTCGGCTCGTTTCGTATCCCGGTTTATGCTCATGTATTAATAACCATCATTACACGATCGTTGCATAATATACTATTATGCATTAATATTTCCAGTTTTTTATCATTTATCGGGACTTCTAAAAATTGCGTATGCGTCTCTCATTTGATGGTTATTAATACACTCGCAAAAACCATACGAAACTTCGTCATATTTCGTATCCCGGTTAATGCTCGTGTATTAATAACCATCATTACATGATCGTTATATAATATAATATTATCTGGTGTCTGACCTAATTGTGAGAGTATACTATATGAAGGAGGAACAGGCAGTCGAAGTTAGTATTGTGATTTGGCTGGTCATTATATGAGGGGGTTGATTGGTTAGATTGCATTATCGATAGATATATGTTAGTTCTTGATAATGACTTCAGCATGAGAGTCGAAACGTCGAACAGTTCAACATTCTGCACAGGGATTAATACCCAGAAGGACTATTTTCTATATTCAGTTAATAGGTTACAGTCGGCTAACCTGAGCAGAGTCGACAGATCTCAACCTAGTTGTGCCCGTTTTTGAATGGACTTGATATAGAGTTTTGCAGAAAGGTTTATTTTTTTTCGAAAACCCGGGTGAAATTTGTTTATCCAAACTCTATACGCAGTCATGTATCACGTTGTCAAGTAAATAGAGTAAGAGTGAATTGACAATTATGTATTGATTATTTTTCATTGAATTTCTCACTATCTTCAAAATTATTTTCAGGCGTCATTTGAAAAACCCACTAGGCGAAATTTTATTGAACAAGAGAGACAATGGACAGTTTTTCGCATATTTCAGCGACATTGAAATATATATCACACCGATATCGCGAAATACATATCGCAGAGACATCGTAAATACCAATCGCACACACGTCGAAAAACTTGTAACTTGAGTGTGACAAAATTCCATCGCTGCGTTGAAATTGCGATATCCTTGTGACTCGAAATATGACATCTCAAGTCACATAATGAAATTGTCCCAATATCGTGGCGATGTATTTGTAATTGCTGGGAAAGAAGTATTTGTTGTGAAAAAGTTATATTGTAGCTATATATGAAATTTGAAAAAAATCTAGACGTAAAATATCATCAGAGTCGGAAAGTTTGCAGATTGTAGAGCACTAGTTGTTTAATAATATCATCTACGTGTAACTGCGAGTACAAATAATAAATACGTCAGAAAACCGAATTCAAATGAGAAAAAATTAATCGCACAGCAATAATGAGAATAAAAACTCGCAAAAAAGTGATTTTTTCCGCCAAATATAATTATTTGAGAAATCATTGGGAAATACAATGGAATACTATAAAAACAGGAATAGAAGTGAAGGACGCTAAAATCTGAAAAAAAAATTGTAAAATCAGAAAACTAGTAAATGTAAATGAACACAAGTTGAACAATGTATAATAAAATCTGAAAAAGGGAATTGGTCATAAATCAAAATAAGTATAGATATTCGAAATCAATGAATGAATTAAGAATAGCGTAGAACCTATGAATAACTGGGTCGAGGAACTCAATAAAAAAAGTCACTGAAATCTAAACAACAAACTAATTCCATTGGATCTTGATATGAAATAAAATAAAGAGAGTCGATCAAAAAATTCAAAAAATCAATGTGAATGAACAATAATCAAAATGGAAAAGCAGTAAAATCCAAACGTAGAGAGAATATTGAAACTAAGTTTCATGTTGAGTGTACTCACGAGGTTTCGGTTAGTGGTAACCGCAATGATCTTCTGGTGATGACCAACATTTCTTTTCTTTTCATTCCGGAGTGGCGTACTTGATGAAATTGTCCTATTTTTTTGATAATGTGATTTGATTCAGATTCTCGTCAATATTTCTTACAATTCAATATTTAGGGATGATAACTGAATTCTGAAATTATTCGATACTAGTGGATTTGTTCAATTGGGAAGGGAAAGAGATAACAAAAGAAAATATGTTCATTGAATTTTCACGAGCCAGAAAATTTACTTTTCCAATGACTTGAATAATCAACTTTTTCACTTGATAGAAACGCTTACTGTTACATCGTGCTGCACTTATACAAACGTGTTGAATTGGTGGTTGGAAAAAATATTAAAAGATCATTGATTTCTACAGCAGAGGAATCTTTCGATTTGACTTTTCAACAAATAGCCTCATATTGAAAAATCGAATATGACATTGGATACAGAATTCTTCTCTTATTCAGCAATTTTTCATGTTCTCAAATGTTCAACAAATAATATTAGTTCAAGTTACAATATTATTCTCAAAGCCAGTATTATTGGTTTCACTTGGATTAAGTTAACTTCAACTATAGAATGGAATGTGTCCTTATAATGAACATCGAACGAAGAAGGTTAATAGCCCGACCACCATTTGAATTGAGTAGGGCTCAACTGCAACCTATAATACAGCCCCTTAGAAAGATAATATGTATATCATTTTTATGCAGATACACGGTGAAGTGAATAAAGCTGAGTAAATGCTAAAACTCCAGTTATTTTGAGAATTTACCCAGGTCTAGGTGAATAAAAACGGAGAGATTACTATGCTCAGTATTTGCTCAGTTTTCCAGGGTGAAAGAGTTTTTGCTCCAAATAGATGTGAATAAAAAGAAGTAACAACTTGTGGTCGAAGTATAATCTCAATTTATTTGGTGTCTAGCCTAAACCATGCTCACTTTCTGTCTGTTTGAATCATGACGATGTATATGAAGGTACGTAAGGAAAAGTGTATAAGGAGAGAGGAAAAATAAGCGAGAGTAAACAGCTTCTGTGGTTTGAAACAAATAGTGTTCGATTTCTTACACGATATCAGGTATTTTCAAATCACAAATTCCTGGGTTCCGGCGTCTCATTTGAAGTTTATATCAGCATTGAAAGAATTAATTTTTAATACTGATTGATTTTATATTCACCAATCAATATAAATTATTCAAACCATTCATGAATATAAATAAGAAAATGAGACCCACTTTGTCATGCAGTATTTGGCAAAGATGTCTCTTCTAGGTACTTGTCACTTAGCAATTCAGAAGTATCAGTTTCCTTCCGCGAAATCCTGACAATATTAAAAAAACATGTAGGTAGGTGAGGGATACATTTTCTTTCTATTGGGAACTTTTGGTCCGGTCCGACCACAGCACAGCATTTCAAAATTACCAGATGCGTATGGCCTCACATCTCACATTTGTTCGAGTGAACTGAATTTTACAAGTCCGAAATTAAATAGAAGAATAATGCTTGACATTCAAGAAACCTTGTAGGAGGCAATGAATGAGAGTGAAAAAAAACATTTTTTTATAGAAGAAATATTTGCGAGTCATAGTGCTCAAGTTTTTGCGCAAGTAAAATTAAAGAGTCCCTCAGAAGCATGGTCATTGAAATCTGAATTATTTACACTATTTTGGAGAATACTTTCGGAAGAAGAATCGTTGCATGCGGAGAGCCTTTAAGCCTCTTGGTGAAAATGAAGGCAGAATAAATATTTCTTCAGAAGTAAATAGAAATGTACCCATATTATTAATTTATCTTGTTGTCCAAAATTTGTTCAGATGATCTTCAAACATCTACAATGTATTGGTCTATGTCTATGAGAACGTGGCTCGAATAATAATTGAAGATCAAATGACTTACCTGTAGGGACATTCTATCTTTGTTATACGAGGAGACACGTTCGAATAAACCAACCCTTCACATTGACAAGAATGTATTTCTGGTTACCCTCCCCTTTCCCGAACAAAGTGATTCTTTTTCTAGAAAAGCGTAATGAGTGGTCCGAGGCAGGGCAAGTGAGCGACATGATATAACTGTTGTTGTGGCAAGAAATAGTAGCTGGTAGCATTAAAATTGATCTAATCGATCGTGACTTCTCGTACAATAAAGATTGAATTTCCTTACAGGTAAGTCATTCAATTTTGAAACAGATTCAGTTCAATGTTCAAGATGACTACTAACAAATTGAGAGCACCATTGATATCTATACTCAAATTAGCCAACATCTAGAACTTTCTTATTGATCTTAATTGAACTCATTCTCCAACAGTATTTCGTAGAATAATCTCTAGAACACATGTTGAACATAGTGATAACGTAAGGCGTTATTGTGGCACAATCAGATTTATTTTGTTTTTATTCACAATATCAAGAATTAAATGACAGAGTTTTTAATCATAGGTAGGTACTTCAGCCCTTCACAATTTTTTCTGCCTCCCTTCAGTTCTGGTAAATGGTTGAGTGGTAGTCTTCAGATTTGAACTTATCGATTACAAATTCTTGACCATGTTAACACAGAGAACACGACAGAATTCAAAAAATTGTGTTTATAGTATCCCCTGTGTATGTGGCACTTTTTATACTGGTGAAACATCAAGGCTATCAAGAATAAGGACAGCTGAACATGGAAACAAATTGGGAAGTAGATAAGTAGGAATTAGCTGAGAACATATTATGAACAAATGGTACACCAATGGAGTGGGATAACATAAATGTACCTATGACAGAACAGAATAGAACAAAAAAAACTCGAAGAAGCTACTTTCATTTTGTTAAACGGAAATGAAGGAATTGCTACTTGTACATTGAGTATGGATCGATGTTGGATACCTCTTCTGAAAAGGGGAGTTGAACTGTGGAGATTCAATTCGAAGTATGTTGTGTCAAACCAACACTTTAGCTACACTTTAGGGTTTAGCTACGGATGAATGAGTCATGCCAGTGACAGATTTTGACACTGAGCACCAAAAATTGCAATTTCATTGAAAATTTTCCAAAATGGGCTCGAAGAGGGGGACAGAGTAGCTTCGGAAACATCGCCAAGAAAACATATACGCAAAAAAATGTTATTCAAATATCTAAATTCACACGATACGTAACTTATAAAGTAGTCACTCAATTCTGCATCTTTTGGTACGTATCGGAAAAAGTATACCAATTTGCCCAAAACACTGATATGATAAACACTTTTCCTTTTCATTTCTAGAGGAGAAAAAACCCAAAAATGGATTCTAGAACATATTCACCTACTCAACAAACAGTAATACATAGATAAATCCATGAAGAAAATGTTCCTGGTGATTCAAAATGAAAGAAAAATAATTTGAGATTCAATAATACCACAACAAAATGAAATAGGAATAAATTTGTTCGTGTTTCAAATATATCAGTTTGGTGCATGAACGAACCAATGGTACAAAAAAATATAACCATACATGCCTAGTTCTGGTGGTATTGTGAGGAGCAAGTGACATGTAAATGAGCATTACATTTGCTACAGATATAAATTGTACAGTTTTTACACATTTTGCAGCCCCTGCGGGCTTTACTCTCATGTGAAAGTATATTATGCTAAATTCCATCATAACGTAGTTCATCAATAGGTTGAACAAACATTTTTTGATTATAAACTTGATCTGTTTTCATGAGCCTTAAAGCAATATATGATTTGAAATCGAGTTGAGACATCTCTTTATCATTCACCATATTGAATATCTTCCAAGCATTGACTAAAGTACTGTCTAGCAAATTATAAAAAATAGGCCACCACTTTATTCCCAGAACTCTAGTTCTGCAGTTGGCAATTCCATTGTCATGAAGATCAACTCCTACTATGAATTTATAATACTGAAATATTACGTCTGGCAGGGTAACTTGATTATGACTCGATGTAATGATTGAACCCCAAGAACGTTACTTTCCATTGTCACAACCGAGTTGTCATTCCAACACAAAAACGGAGTTATGGTTTTCCTATCATAAACAGCATCATATGCACCTCTTTCCATCTTCGAAAATGATTTTTGGTTTTGCAAGGGACATTTTTGATCTGTCATCGCGAACAGTTCCAGTAGCCAAAAAAAAAAAACGTATCCTCTCAGATGACCAAATAGTTTGTAGTTCTCCCTTAGTCCATAGAGATTCATCATCGGTTAGGTTAGGTTAGGTTAGGTTAGGTTAGGTTACAAACAAATCAGTTTTGCTCGTTTCGTGGCGGGAGTTTCTTCATCCGATGAGTCATCTCGATCCTTATTTGTTTCGTCATTATCAATATTATACTCAGGTACATGTATTTCGTATGTCCCAGCAATATCAACACATTGCATACTACTTTCAGGCAGAAGAGATTCGTCAACAGTTTCTTCATCAGTGAGTGAATCTTCTTCTGGAGGAACAACACAATTTCGACTGGAAGATCTGGAATGGAATTCTTGTTGAAATGAACTATCGTGAATGTCGCTTTCTAATATAAATAGAATATGACAGAACACATGAAAATCAAAGTGAATTATTAAAACATACCTCTCTCCAGCTCATCTAAAACCTCCTCTAAAGCTGCTTCTAATTCATTCACAGTAAAATACTTTCTGAACGACATTTTATTCACGCACACTCACACACACAACTATCTTCTGATCTATCTGGGTCAAGACTGAAACTATAATACTCCACTCTCGAGATTCTTATACAAATATTCCAGACAGATCCAAACAGGAACTTTTCTGTTGGATTCGCCAATATCATATTATTTGTATCTACCAATGGTTCGTAAACGCACCACGTGATTTCTAGTACTTCTCGCCACTTCAATAGCCGAAAAAAAATTTTTGCATCAACATTTAGCTTCTGAAACTATACAGAATTTAATTTTGAAAAAAAAAGAATCAAATATCAGTTTAACTTACATCATAGAAACACAGGCGGAGGTGAAAACTCATTTTTTCTTCAAACGTCAAATAATGATGACATTACTTATCTAACTTGATCCTGTCAAAGTTTGATGTCTCCGCCGGCAGCAGTTTTTTTTCATTTCTTTACGGCGCGGCGGAGGGAAAAATGTTGTCATGGCAACAATATGAAACATGTCACAAAGCAACAATACAAATGTCATTAACAACAAATAAACATCATTTATTTCTGACCTGGATATTATAAGCTTATATCGTCATAGTTACGCTATCAATAAAGAGGGTCATACCCAAATAGCACACGACGTCCTGAAGACGAACCATTTATGTCCCAGTTACGTCGATACGTCCCGGGACGGATAGGAGACATTCGAAGAACGTACATTACCGGATGTACCATGTATGTACTGGTTAGACGTCCCATGTAGGTACATACTTGGTCCCGTTCCAATCGGAATGTAATAAAAACGTACATGCTTGGAAGTACTATGTACGTACTTTATTAAGTGTCCCTGATACGTTTACATTAACTCCTCTTCAGGTACGTACTTTTCGGAATGAATTAGGGACATACCAATGACGTGTTTTTTTGTGAATCCCATGTACGTACTGCTCAGACGTATCATTTACGTACATGTTTGGAAGAACTATGTTCGTACTATTTGGACCTTCCAGGTGCGTACATATTGAGTCCCTTTCAGATACGTATATTTCGAAACGTTTGCGGGACATAATAGTAATGACGTACATTTTTGGAAATCGTATGTACATACTATCTGGACGTCTCGTTGACGTACTTTTTTGTACATACTGTTTGGACCTCCCAAGTACGTACGGATTGGGTTCCTTTCATTTTCTACATTTCTGTTAGTATGTACATACTGTTTGGACCTCCCAAGTACGTACGTATTGGGTCCCTTTCGGTTCAAGGGGTATTGGGATTTTGAGAGTGATCACTTAGTGTATTCATACATATATCAATATTGGTAATGGAATATTCATAATGAATTATTCCTAAAAAAAATTGGAAAAATTGAAACATCGACATGTGGTGAATTTAAATACCAGAAAATTACATACAGAATTTTTTGCACAGCAAGTTTGATATTCCAAAACCGCCATCACATGAGACAGTGATCCTTTAGTGTTTTTTCGAATATATTTTCATTGTTACTGAACTTTCTGAAATTTTAATATTATCTCGAACAAAACTAACTTGAAGTCATCACATCTATAGCACCCAACTCCTTCTTAAAAACAAGTCTCTCCGTGCCGTAGAGCGTAACAGTGGTCGACAATAATATCTCCATAGAAAAGGTCGAGAGTTCAAGCCCCGCAGCAGCCAGGTCTTTTTCCAGGTAAGTATTCGGTTAGATGGTTAGTACACGTGAATGAGTAAAATTTCCAACTTGACTATTTGGTAAAAAAGAAATGAATAATCCCGAATATGAAAACTTAGATTCATTAAGTGATATCATATGATATATCATTACGTTGTTTTCGAATATTGAGCTAATATCGCCGAATGTTTACATTTTTTTGTGGCCACTATTGATATCATCTACAATATAAGGTTGATATTCCCGTAATATTGAACCAATATTGGTCAAATATGTTTGTTCTACTTGGGATAGCGCATACAGAATGGAAAATGTACGTTTTCGGAATGTCCCAAACAGTTCCCCTTTCTGTACATTTCAGGTCCTGTGTGGACTAGAAAAGTACGTACCTGGGATTACCGACTATGCGGAAACGGTAAGTCGCAGGGAGGTCTTATGTACGTCTGTCGGAGACAAAAGTACGTCCTAAATACGTACAATGCATCCTCACCGTACATATGCAGTACGTCCACTGGACGTACTTGTGCTATTTGGGTAACTCCCTTGGGACATTATAGATTTTATAATTCCCTCTACCTTTCACGAGTAAAAATAAAATTATATATATAGTTATATATATAGTAACATTTTTCCGTGTCAGCCAGTCCAGATATATCTTGTATTATTTTTGGTATACGGCTTCACTTTTCGATGGAATTAATGATTCTCTTGCTTGTTCAGCTTTTTTCAAAATATCCTCCATTATATTTGGGGTAGAAAACACGTTTTTACCGCAAACACAGCTTGATAACAAAGTTCTGTTTATAAACAAGTAACATAGCAACAACCTAGCAACAAGAAAACTCTACTATAATCAACGGTACCTGATTCAAATATACCGGGAAGGTAATGAATTGGTACATTTTTCCGTTTCAAAAATGAACAAAATTTTATTGAAATCGGTCAGAAATAAAATTATCTATGTACCACGGGAATTAATGAGCCTTAATAACCTCAGGCAATTGCTGTCCCTTGGGCCAGAGGCCCTCGGGACGCAAACTTTGCCATCGGTAATTAAGGCCCTCCTAATTCCCTTGATACATAAATAACTATTTTATTTATAGTAATATTAAAAGTACCATTAGTTAAAGAAGCATTTTCAAAATTGAAACCGTGCAAAAATGTTCCCGACTCTTGATACGCATTGGTAATTGTTGATGATACTGATGGTCGAGCACAACTTTCAGCAATCATTCCCGATGTTGGCGAATCATGAGGGTTTAAAATTTTTTGAGCATTATCGTTCTTATTTCTTATTGAATCCTCTATATATCCTTCGGCAACCGTGCTTGATTTCCAGCCCCCATGTCGTTTGAGGCATTCTAGATTTCCGCCTCCATCAATTAAAAGTGTTGCTGAAGTTCGTCGTAAACAGTGACCCGTGTATGCGATTGCATCGTTTAAATTTAAATAACTAGCTACTTTTTGGGCTACTGCGCTG
Organism: Zygogramma bicolorata; assembly: GCA_032362365.1. Taxonomy (NCBI): domain Eukaryota; kingdom Metazoa; phylum Arthropoda; class Insecta; order Coleoptera; family Chrysomelidae; genus Zygogramma; species Zygogramma bicolorata. Next base: position 26,107 of record JAVJAQ010005383.1, on the reverse strand, counting down.
ATCGAATGTATTCCCATGACGCTTCGGTAACACTTTCCATTTTGGTACTTTATAAAAAATCGGTTTTCTGTGAAATTTTCAGGCCGCAGTGATGCATACTTTTTATACAGTTTAATGTAGTTTTGACCAATTATCGTAAAAGATCTAATTTGTCGTGTTTTACTGTCTGGGATTTTGATAATTATTACATTTTCTTTATCCTCAATGTCCACAGTCTTCATTTTTACCAATTCGTCGCATCGACAGGCGCCGGTAACCCTAATTAACAAAACAATCTGAAATATTTTTATAATTTAGTAGAGTATACTACATGCTTTGCAATATAATTTTTTTACCTTTAATCCTAAATACAACTTATCTGGCGCTTCAAACGAAAATTTATCAAACTCGTCTTTAGTGAAAACTTTAGACTTCTTTGCAGAATATCCTTCGCTTGTCTTTTTCAGAAAGGCACGTAACTTTAAAAATTTGCTTATATCCACATTTTTTCTAATAACCAACTCGGATTTTATCATAGAGTATCGTGACCACAATGTAGAAGATTTCCATTTATTTTCATTTTCCATTATATTAAAATATGCCAGTAAAACGTCTACGGTAACTTGCCGTACTCCTCTTGTATCGCACCACTCTTGGAAGTGCTTGTACGCTAACCGATACTTTATTCCGGACTTGGGCAAATATGGAGAATACGGTATCCTCACCGATTTTGACGAAATTTTCAGGGTAGCTTAAGGAGGTCCTAAAATGAATAAAAACATCAAAAATTTTCATCGGAAACGACGAGAAAGTACTTTTTTCCAACAAAATGCATTTAGGGGTTATGAAAACACCTTTTACGAAAGCGGTAAATTTAGCATGTTTAATGTTATTTACTTACAGGTTCTTGTGATGTGATCAATCCAGACATAATGTTTTCCAGGTTGATTCGTAAAATTTACAGCTTCAGGGTCTCAGTCATGTATATTTTCCTGTTTTAAATAGCTGAAATATATTGTAAAAAATCAACTTGGTAATTTGACATATGTCAAAAAGTAATGTTTGGTGAATGATGCAATGTTGTCAAATTGTAAATCTGAATCCTAGATTAGATTCATCAAATATTATTTGGTGGCCCTGAAAAGGGCCTTTTTTCTAAATGGAAGATTAGAGATCTTCATGGAATTCGAGAATGTCTTGGAACTTGAATTGGTAACGACGATTAGAAACACGCACTTTTTTATTTGTTAGGTGCTTGGTACACATCATTCTACCTTCTTCATTGAAACTTTTTTGTAAAGACAATTTTCTCCTGAAGATGCTAACCTTGTTAGCGAAACGCGCGTCGAGTGCAAAAATATCAGTTTGGTGTTAGAGTAATTGATTTCTAGAAAAGATTTCAGCTTTGACACCAAAGGTTGTAATTTCATAGTTTATTGATATTCTTCATTATTTTTTAATGTCAATTTAAAATTCGAGAAATAATTTCCGTTTATTTCAGCTTTGTCACCAAAGGTTGTAATTTCATAGTTTATTAATATTCTTAATTATTTTTTAATGTCAATTTAAAATTCGAGAAATAATTTCTGTTTCGATAGGTTGTAACGCGATGAGATCTAACCCAAAGCCTAACCTAAACTCAAAATCGTATAGGGAATTATCTTCCGAATCTTATATATTGACAAACAGTAAAAAGTGATGAAGGAAGAAGGTAGAATGATGTACGTATGCTTCTGATCAGAATCTTAATTGACAAACGGTAAAAAGTGATGAAGAAGGTAAAATGATGTACGTGTGCCTCTGATCAGAATTTTATATTGACAAACGGGAAAGAAGTGATGAAGAAAGTAGAATGATGCACGTGTGCTTCTGATCATTTTTTAATGAAAAAAGAAGGCAGAATATGCCCTTCATAAGAATTTCGAAGAGCCATAACTTTGAAATGAAGGAAAAGTACCGCCTTTTGACTTCTCATTCTGTTCAGAATCACAAAATAGATGAGTTGGTACCAACATTTTTTCGAAAATAGTTGCTACTATATTAACAAATCTTGATGGTTAAAAAATCCTAAATAGTAATTGCGGATACTTTTTCAAACATACTTTTCTTAGTACACAAAGGTTCACAAAAAATAACTTAAAAATAACCTGGACTCATCTTCTATGAGTTTTAAAAATCCTCCACATTCATCACAAATATATTCCCCTTCATCACTAACTAAATTTCAAGCTCTCAAATGAGTTAACAATATTGCTTTATCTGGACAAATTTCTTGCAATTTGATGACATTCATCTTGATAACAGAATGAAATACTCAATAAATTTTTAATGATAAGCTCAAAAATGATATTATTAAAACCAATAATATTAATACATAAGTTGTAGTTCATATAGCTTAGATTATTGACGATATGGCAACGCCGGTTAGTAAATTAATTCACCAGAATTTTGAATTTGACAGTTGACATATTTATTTTTCTCATTCAATCTGTAAAATTTCAGAAATTATTTATAAGTATTAAAATAATGTGTATACACATATTTGATTGACAGTTATCAAGAATATTTCATGTAGATTCATTATTTCAATGATTCATGTAAGTACATTTCATAAATCCATACGAAATTACCGCTTTCGTAAAAGGTGTTTTCATAACCCCTAAATGCATTTTGTTGGAAAAAAGTACTTTCTCGTCGTTTCCGATGAAAATTTTTGATGTTTTTATTCATTTTAGGACCTCCTTAAGCTACCCTGAAAATTTCGTCAAAATCGGTGAGGATACCGTATTCTCCATATTTACCCGGACTTGGAGGGCCCCAAACGTGCTACTGCATCATTAGCCGCGGACTCAATTTCGTTTAGGTTTTCCATTTTCGCACTTAATTTGCGCTTGCGGTTGCAACAACAATAAGCTGTCTTTAATAACATAAAATAACTGTCAAACAACTGTAACCAGGGAGACGCAAATCCCACCGACGACTTAATTATTTTAATTTCTAACATCTAGACGACTTTGATAGTTGTCACAGTTAATCTCGAGTAAAAATAGCGTGTGAATTGTACTATTTATGGTTGAAAATTGCTACGTTTGAAGAAAAAATAGTAAACTTTATTCGGCAAAGAAGCGACTTTTCTTGACTTGCCCTCTATTAATATCGGGCGCGTCAAGAAAAGTCATGCTTCTCCGCCTCATAAAGTAATATACTATTTTTTTGCGTTGTTTACAAAATGATAAGTTGAACAGTTAGGCTTTAATAACTATGTCCAATTTATAGGATATACATTGAATGATTGTTGACAGACCTACCATCGAAACTGAGCTTATTTTTCTCCCCTCGAACCAAAAAAAATGTTTGTTTTCATGGTGCGTGAATGTACCACTGGTTGGAAATGAGTTAAACTGGAAAGTGACCGTTCTTCATTTTCAGTGATTAATTCGCCCTATTGGACTTTCAGCATTCAATGGGTTGAATTTACCGTCGCATTCAGGAAGGCAGAACTTCCAGATGAAAAACTTTCGCACATCATTGACTCATATATACATTGGAGCGGAAGTTTCAGCCAACTTGGAGCGATATCTTTCATTCATCCTTTTTAATAATAACATTCCGCAACGTTTTCCCTTCGCATTCTTCATTCTTTATTATTAAAATCTTGGAAACTCAATATATCATTCATTTCGTAGCGGACGATTCCAGATCACGTGCTCGCAAAGAGCGTCGGCGGCTTTTCCTTCAGATTATTCTCACATTCTCCATTCCTCTGCGAATGAAGTGTCAACTCTTGTCGTTCTTAAAATACAATTTGGCTCGTACATCACCGACAGCCAAATTGGAATAAGAACGTGTGTAATAATTCATGAAAACGTTCGCGAAAACTCTTCTGGAAAGCCATTACATTCTGATAGAGAATTTCCTTCTCGTCCGTTTCCGTTCCCACTCGATAACGATCGCCTTTTCCCGGGTCTTCAATATTTCAGTCGCCACTGGAATCCACGAGCGATGGGATGCATTTTCGCGGAAAATGCTCTCTAAAAAACATCGCTGAGTTCGACGATTTTCGCGGGTTCGAGTTTTTCATCGGGGACTATGAAAGATTCGCTTGAATTCGATACAGAAACAGTTGGAAATTGAGAAAAATTGACAAAAAATTCTTCACTCGTTATAGATAAAAAATCGGTAGTCCGAAAAATTGTTCGCAAATTTCGGATTTTCAAAAATTCGAATTGTAAAAGTTTCGTTTCAGAAATTTTGAATATCAGAGACATTGACCTGAATCAAACATTTTGCACAACAGGCTTTGAAAAACTGTGGACTGGAAAATATCCGATTTTTTTTGGATATGGTAGATCATGTTTTATAGGTGAGTGTTTCATATTTAACATTTTTGTATTTGATAAATATGATATCTGAAAAATCTTGAGCCAAAGAGATGAAAACATGAACACGTGCATGCTTTACGAAACCTGAGGTGAAAGCCTGATAGAGAGGGACATGAAAAATAAATTATTATGAAAAATGTTTCGTAAATTATTGTTGGCGCAGGTGTTGTCCATGATTGGGATGTTGTTTTCACCACCTGATAATGTGTGCCACTAGATATTGTGTAGAAACATAGGAAAGAAACACATAACGCATTATCTACTCCAATGGAAAGTGACCTTAATTTTCAATCGTGCGGAAGCTTACTTTCCGCACTAGTGCGGAAAGTATTTCCGCACGGCTGTCAATGAGCCGTCAAACCCGTGAATCCTGTGAGATTTACCGATGTGATTATTTATTCCTTGTTGATATTCACATAAAAACTGGACTGAAAACTAATTATTTATAAGAAATAAAGGAGAGAAAAAAAAGTGTTGACGTCGAAAATCGAACCCACAACCTCACGGTTATCTTACCGAATACTGTATCAACTGAGCTCATTCAGATTTGAATTAACGTTATCAGAGATATGTGTGCTTATATCTCGTAAGTCGATTTAAATTTTGCTGAATATGATACTTCTTGTGTTTTTATAAGCTCATGACTGGTTATTAATTGTAAATTCATGTGCACTTTTTATAGAAACATATTCAAACATAGACTGTCACAAATATAACGTGATATTAGTCAGGCAACTGAATATATACACGATCTGATACTTACTTGAATATTGTTTATTAAAATAAGTGGTCATAGGAAAAATAGTGTACATTAGTTGTATGAAAGTGTTTTTTCCGCACTAGAAATGTAATCTACTATAATGAAGTAATGTTTACGTTTATTGAAACAGTCTATGAGGTTGAAACTGTTTCATGTTTTTTCCCAATGATGCAACTGAGATATATTTGTCGCTGCTTGAACAGTCTTTCTCAGCAATTCATGAACAAATTGAAGAGTGGGTGAACCATGAGATATTCTTGTAAGTGATGGTCGGAAGTAATTTCTATTTCCTGTCAACGTTCACGTTTTGAATGTTGAAGAATTCTTGAAACTTTTGTAGAGATGAATTACTACACCAAACTAATATTATTTGCGCTCGAAACGCGATTTGCTAACAAGGTTATAAGAATGATAATAATGATGGAAATGGTGTTCATTCATCAACAATACATTAAAAGGAATATGTATACTTATATACTTGAATAACAAAAGATAAATAGCTCACGAAATGAATGTTGCCTAAAAGGAGAAGTATCAGCGCTTTTCATCTCAACTTTCACGAATAATAAAAAAATCAGAAGAAAAAAACTGCAAATAGCACATAAATCCGTGTTTTCAGGTATTCAGGTCGATAAGGTTATAACAGCATCATATGGAACACAAAAAACGTTCAGCCTTTTATGAAATTTATTGTTGAATAATTATTGAACTTTCACCTTGTTTTCACTTGGTTATAAATCTGAAGAGTTACTCATTTATCGCGGAGATATAACGGTTTACCTATGACAGAACTTTATGGGTTATTAAAAGGAGATGAAGTTTCCGTGAGTTTTCTAATTCGTGTCATCCTGTGTCTTTAAATTCCGTACTGATATGTTCAAACTTTATTATGTCGTAAGATAATCTTATACAGGCGTTTTTTGTCTTCGGTAACCCAGAAAAATATGCTTGAAGGAGCGCCGGACCATAGATTCTGTCGCAATAAGATAGTCTTAATACACTAGGGATTCACACAAGGATTGGTTCGTTTCAGGTAAAAATGCAGGAAAGATTGTTTGTCACAAATTGAACAAAGAATTCAAAAAATGTTTTTTACTTTGAAATAATTCAGTGGCGTACCATTTTTTTTTCAAAAACATTGATATCATTACCAATTCCTAATTTCATGTCAATGAGAAAAAACTACTATTATCACCCACCAAATTGCATTTGCATATCTCGACCGGTTTCAGAGCATTATATAAATTGTCAGTTTTTCAAAAACAACTTCAACACCCCTTATTTCGAAAAACGAAGCATTTGCGGAAAAAGTTATATGGCAACTTGTAATTATTTTTTCATGCAGAAAAACCCTCTGGAATATATAGCACTTATTCACCCACGTCCTGTATATCCTCCAAAGAGTGTTCTTCATAATTCATAATGACTCTTCGCTCATGAAAGATGGAGTGAACAAGCAATAAAATTTCTCAGAACTTAATTATCTTGACAAAAAAAAAACTGAAGCAAATTTTCTATGTTGATTGTTGTTTCAAAAGAGCCATGTTTCTAGAATCCATCTACCAAATGGCGAGTACAATATTCCGAAAATATAACTCAAACAGGAAAAAAATTGGTACAAATTGCATGCTGGCATTTTGTTCCATATTTCAGAAAGTTACATTTCATGAAATCCTTCTTATAGGAAACCATCAATATGGAGTCAATATACTGTTTGAACGTCATTATTTTGTGGTAGATTAATATTTGTTCCGTACTTTTCTGGGTTTGTAACCTACCACAATCTGAAAAAATGAAAATCAATATTAGAATTTATACAAGCGTAGAAGGGCAGATTTTCAATCTACCCTGAAAAGTTGTTCCGTCCTTCTGGATAGAACAAGTCCAATTAAAAATTCGCCCTCCTACACGTATATAGATTCCAATATTAATTTTTATTTCTTCAGATTAGGGTACGTTACAAACCCAGAAAACAAAAAAGAAGTCAATAGCTTCACCTACAACAAAATAGCAACATTTAAATATTGCCTGAATACATCGAACTTCAACTTCGTAATTTGAGAAAAAAACCTTTTGCTCCAAATAGCCCCATTGAAAAAGTCTAGAGGTGTCAAATCTTGCAAGTGGGTTGGCCATTCCCTAGGATCTCGACAGTCAATCCAACGACCGAGGAAAGTATTATCGCTCGCAAGATTTGACACCTCTAGACTTTTTTAGTGGGGCTATTTGGAGCAAAAGGTTTATCGAACCTGCTTCAAAATTGAATATGGATATTTGTAGAAATAATGATGTTCCTGTGTTCGAAAATGTTCTGCTTGAAATATGGGATATGCTATTCTCATGTCAAGAAGTTCAAGGCAAACATTTCAAATTTCAAACATCTTTCGAACTGAACTCAGCTCATTTCCTCAAATTATTGAGTTGAAGGTCGATGTATTCGGGCGGATATTCAATATTTGTAGTAGGTAAAGATATCGACTTTATATTCTAGGGTTGTGCGGTATTCATTAGGACCTTCGAATGAATGCGTCACAAGCGCCATCTTGAAATTTCTATTTGTCGATTTTTCTCCAAAATTCAGTATTCATGCATAAGTTTCACTTTCCTAAGATTCATGTTTTTCAGTTGACCCGTTCAAAAAATAAATGGCATTTTGCCTGGAGGTTTACACCTTTTTTCTAGAAACCTCCTTCAACTGGCGAGTACAATATTCCGAAAATATAATTCGAAGACTGATAAATTGGCACAAATTGCATGCTGGCATTCTGTTCCATATTTCAGAAGGTGATATTTCATAAAGCCCCTCTTATAAGAAACCAACTTTTCGAACGGACGTATATAACTCCAGTCGGAAGCACAGAGATCGGCTGACTTCCCCAGCATCAAGAAGGGAAAACGGAGTGATTGAAAACTTTTCCGGTAAACTGTTCGCAGCGCTTTCCATTCCTATTCATGCGTGGAGTTTTGCGTTGGATACCTTCCTACACTTCAACGAAAACTTTCCCACACACAATAGTAACGGGCTCTTTTAGATAGAGAGGGTGCGAAGCCAAAATTTCGCAGACATTTCGCCTTTGTTGAGTGGAGGATCAAATTTAGAGATACTTTATTTAAATAATAAAGTAATTTATTCAAATAGGCAGCTTAATATACACACATTCTACATGCTACAACAGAAGACAAATATCTATGTGTAACATTATAAATAAGATTACAGTACATATCATCTAGGAAATTATACTACAATTACTGAAGAGTTATACTAAACTGATTCTATCATAATCTGGATTTTTGCTATGTCATACATACTTCGTTTTGATGTTTAGAAGTACCTAGTTGGTGTTTGAACTCATTGAGTGAGTGGGACTGTTTGATTTCGATCGGAAGGTCATTGTACAATAATAAGCCTCTATGGAACAATGAATTTGCAGTTCGAGAGTAGGTTGTTCTTTGAACATAAAAATAATTGCTTTTTCTGGTAGGATAGTTATGAATTTGGTTATGGAATACTATAAATTGGTCAAAATATGGAGGGGCCTCACCAAATACAATATTATAAATCAAAATCATCGAATAATAAAATAACCTATCTTTAACAGAGAGCCAATCCAAGGTCTGAAGCATTAATATAATAGGAGTATACCTAGTGCATCTCAAAATGATACGCATTCCTCTATTTTGAAGTTTTTTCAGGGCAGCGATACAATTTCCATCAAGCAACCCAAGTACACTAGCACAGTAATCAAAGTGCGGTTGTATTATAGTTTCATAAACAGATAGTGTAGTTTGGAGGGTAAGATTTCTACTAATTCTTGTGAAGAAAAATAGTTTTTTCAATATTTTATTGTACATGTACTGAAAATGTTTTTTGAGGCTGAGTGTATTATCAATAATGAATCCCAAGTATTTTATTTCTTCGACAATTTCAATAGTTTCATCGTTAATTTTAATTTTTATCTCATTTTTGTCAATCTGATTATATTTATAATTTGTTTTTATGATCATGGCTTTGGTTTTATTAATATTGAGTTTTAGTTTGTTGATGTTTAGGAAGTTTGATATACGTTTTAGGGTACAATTAAGTTTTTCAATTGCCCTAGCCATCTACAAACAGATTAAGGAATTCGCATTCTTGAATATATTTCACGTCGTTTAGATATAGGATGAATAATAGAGGTCCGAGAACACTTCATTGGGGTACTCCAGAGGTGATACCTTTATTATCTGAGAAAACATTATCAATTATTGTACACTGCTCTCTATTCAAAAGGAAACTGTTGAACCAAGCTAGTGCAGTGCCTGTTATGCCATAGTAATAGCCAAATTATAACAAGGTTTACAAGAAAAACATTGGTATAGACGTCTATGATATTTTATTAGAATATATTTCGAAAGAATCAATAGGAATCTGAATGACTTTTCCGACTCAATTAAGGCTCTTCATCCTTCTATACATTTACCAAGGGAATTAAAGAATATCATGCAGAAAAAGTACTGGACTTTTGACTATATAACTAGCAAAAAATAGACTCAACTTACTGATGAATTTGGATGATACCTGAGAATCTATGATAACGTCTTTGAAAAAAACACTGTTTCATATTAACTCGATTGTAGATTATAAAGTAAAACACGTGTAGCGATTATACCAACTGTCTAGTGAAAATCACACAATGAATTATTTTTTAAATACGTAGAGTGACAGCATTCAACAATTTGTCTTACAGTGTTCAATGCCCCTTTATCCGATGTGAATTTCAATAATGCAATAAAACAAATTGTATTAAACGGTAATTACAAGTATAATTTCATACACTAGTCATTGTCCAAGAAACTGTTTAGTATTCCAGAAAGGAATCTGCTCAACATAAAGATTCCGTCAAACTTATAAAAATAATAATAGACGAAACAAAACATGATATTTCTACAAATATTCTTCATTCCCTGCCGTATGTCCAATATTGAAGCAGGTTTCATACACTTTTTACTCCAAATCGTCTCATAAAAGATTCTAGAGGTGTCAAATCTGGCGAGCGGAATGGCCATTTTCTAGACTCGACGGCCAATCAAACGACCGTGGAAAGTATTATCCGAATAGTTTCTTGTCTGGATTGATGTGGTTGTGTTCCATCTTCTCGGAATACAATATCCATATTGAATTTATTAGGATTCACTTCGACGATTTCGGTGATAAGAGGGTCAACAGTAGTTTCCAGCATATTCAAATTCAGTTTCCCTGTTGGATTCTGTTCAATGAATAGAGGTCCTACAAAATGGTTTCCGAATATTCCTGTCCAAACGTTAATATTTTCTGGATATTTGATATTAGTTTCATAGAAAACGTGGGGGTTGGTGCCACTCCAATAAAGGCAATTTTGTCTGTGAACATTACCGCTGAGAAAACGTGTACATTCGTTACTGAAAAAAATATTGTAGGGTGCCTTGCAATGGTTTCCGTCATAATTTCGCAGAAATCTGTTTTTCTATTGAAATTTACCCAATCATTCAATGCAAAATCGGCGATGAGATCATAAACCAGATAATTTTGGTACTGATGGAAAATAGTTATTCTGATTCTTGAATCCGAATCATAATAACTGCAAACATTCCTGAAATTTTTCATTTCAACTAAAGCAGTATTTCACTTTTGAAATCATTCATTGCAATCAAATTCCCATTTATAGACTGCTTTTTTTGTTGGAAAAAACTACAGATGAGTGTAGGAAAATAATTCAGGCAAACCTTCATTTTAGTTTTGTCACTGATTCAATTTGTTTTCTCTGAAAAGTACTTTAGCTCCACCTTTAAACACGGTTCATTTCATCTCAGAACGAAATAGAATAGAATAGTTTTAGTAGACTCACTACTCGCTTGTTTGAGGACATCATTCCAATAAAATGATTTTCATCATGCCAAGTTAGTAACGAAGTTTTCCGATACTTGAGTCATCTGTAATGTGAAACACCAACCGCAGAACCCTATCAGAACATTTTCCAGGAATAGATTTCAATAAAATTCATAATATTGTATGGAAGCGAATGTATCGACTCTTTTTCTCACAAAGCACCATTACAAATTACAAACATTGAAGCCTACCACTTTTTGCAAATATTTTCATTCGTAATTCCCAAAACTTATTTGTATTTTTCATCGATGCCAAAATCATTAGGTTAATGTTCTCAAAGCTGTTTTCACACTGATTCTTTGAGTGAATTTCAATCACTCAACTCCACTTTACATTTGAAATTTACGGGGTTGTGACACCTTTTTGCTAGGGGACTGAATACGTATGTTGAAGAATATGTCCACAGGGTGCCCCCTTTACAATCTCTGTCCGAGCATTTTTGCTTCAAATTACGAATATACCTCTCGTTGGAACACTCTGTATAACGAATGCACTGTATTGATTCCCCTTCCGATAATTGAAAAATACGTCGATGCCAGAAAATGCTGAAGTGAAAAATTCTCTGATAAGTTGTATCAACTTATATCCGCGACTGAATAGGAAGACCTTAGTTATAAAAGTAACGACCGAGACCCTGCAGACCACGACTAACCAACCCGGAAGCCGCTATAAATTCAATGAATTGAATGTTCAAATCGTCTATCATCCTCTGCTCAACACTGGCCAAGGTAATATTGGAAATTTTGCAGAACGTTTGAGATTATGTCAGGTGAAAATTGTCTAATGTCATCACATATTCAGACTTTCATTTCTTAAAAAAATTGGTTAGCCATTTGTATTTTACTCCTATTGTAATAATCTAACGAGGTAAAATAGGCGAATGTTGTCGGCTATTATATTGCATCCCAAGGTCCTGGTTATTGTTTCTTTTCATTTCACTTATTTATGTCCACTAATTCATAGAAAAACTTCACGAGGTTTCATATGCAAATGACGGTATGTGATAAACCCCTGCTGCTAACAGTGGGTCTCTTTTGTCCTTAGCCGACTTGAGGCTCAGTTGTTTCTTCTTGGTGAGTTTGAAACCCGTTTTAATCTTGTATTTTCCTAAGAGTTTTCCAATTCTGTCTGCGATTCTCATGATATATGGTAGATAGGCACGTGCAACTATCTGAAGTAGTAATCTGAAGTAATTACGGCAATCAATACTAATGAAAATTCTCCGAATTCAAATAAAGTAATCAGCACTCCAGACTACCTAAATTCATATTGATATGCTTTACGAAGTCGTAATACCCAGTAATACGAGTTGAACTCAAGACGTATGAGCCTCTGAAGAAGCTAGCCACTCGCGCTAGCGAAACGTCAGGAAGAAATTCCAAAAAACCACGACCTTCAAAGCCGAACCAAAGTAGTGACACTGAAAACCTTGGCCGCGAAAGCCTCAACCATTTTTCAAGTTATTATATATTGTGTACGACTGAAAATTATAAAAGAATTATGTAAAAATAGATACACAAAAACATTGACAAAAGAAGCGTCATACATGCTATTCTATCAGAGTTTTCACATAACTGTGATCATTATCAAATAAAAGACAAATCGGTTACACACTCAATGCGAAACAGATATCTGAAGGAGCCAAATTCAATTGTTTGTGACGCCACTGAAAGCTTTTCCTTCATATTAGACATCGGATGCGATCAGAAAACTGTGGAAGGAGTATAGAAGAAGACGGAGATTGGAAAATCGCACGGAAAAGAGACGAAGTGTATCTTGCCTTGATGGATAATCTTGAAAATTCCGAATTTCACATTCAAATCACATTCACCGAGGCAATGTTGACTTTGCAACCTAGACGACAAACGTATCTTGTGAATAATGGAGACCGAGAAGACGGATGATTATGAATAATTTTAACATAATTAACGGGCGCTAAGCGTCGAAATGAAAAACGAGGATCGTTAGCAAATCCTCATCTGTATTTGAGAGTTCCCGACCGATAATTGGAAATTAGCGGAACCGACAGACGAGAATTTTAATCTTCTTGTCAATGAAGTCCGGAATTGGATTATTGTTTGATGTAATTTGAATGAATCTGCAGTTGCACTGGAGTGCTCGCTTGGAGGAATCGCCGTGGCCTAGAATGTGAGAGTGGGCATATTATGGGAAAGGCGACTAGAAGAGTGGATGAATAGGTAGTATATAACTTTATCTAGACCCGTACTCTAATAATACGCTTATATGCCCACAACCCGTTTTATAATGAAATCCATTACGATACAGATTTTCATTACGATACAGATTTTCAACCAATAGAAACCCATTATTTTTCAATCAAGCATGATGTGCAAGCTTTGCATTTTGACGTTTGTCAAGTCAAAATCAGTGGGTATTGAATTTTTGAAGAATTTAGTCAATTTTCGATAATCGTATAGAAATGTCTCATAGCAGTGATATAGAAGAATTATCAGCGACCCTCCACAGATGTCTTAGACAAGAAAAAAATTCAATCGAAAGGATCATATTTTTCATTTGACAAATGGAACACATATGTTTTTGTTTCCAACCAAACTGTATGGGCTATCATGTCCGAGTGGTCAAAGGCGCCAACAGTGGAAAATTACGTCCAGGTTCAAATCCTGACCTCGGCAGAGTTTTTTTTTTCATTTTTTCTTCTTTTCATTTCTCATTCTTGTATTTTCCGTGGTTATACCATTAATTATAATTTTGTAGTATTTTTCAAAGAAATACGATTGATTACCTACTATTATTGTGTTCAATATAAATAACTAATAATATTATATTTAAGTTCTTCATTATTTATTGGGTGTAGATAAAAAAGCGTATGCAACTCTCATGTAATGGTTATTAATACACTCGCATAAACCATACGAAACTCACCTTCGGATCGTTTCAGCGCGTAATAGAGGGCAAGTCAAGAAAAGTCTTTCCTTTGCCGAATAAAGTATACTATTTTTTCTTCAAACGTAGCAATTTTCAACCATAAATAGTACAATAGGGAAGAATATCGACCGATGAGGGCGCTGGTGGTGGTTAACCTATATCCACCATTTTGAAAAAGTTACCTTGTTTACATTTGTGAAATAACGCGCCAAACTAAAATCCAGTCATATCAGTTGCCCTCGCTAGACAAGATTTTGGTGTTTTTTTTTGCTATATTTTCATTGTACGAAATTTTTCTCGTGAAGGTGAATATAACTGTGTTCATGATGATGTGAAAGCTCATATTTGTTTTTTTCAGGACATTTTTAATTATTGTGTAGTGTGAAAAGCCGAACAATACTATTCATTAGAGGTGAACATAGTTGCATAGTTTTTCAAAATCTAATAATATTTGTTCCAGGACATTTTTTAGTTTTAGTGTAGTGTTAGTGGACCAAAGAGGCTTTCATTGGGGTGATATTAAAAGAAAAAGGTATGCTAATTCATGATAAACGAACTCTTCACATACATTTTCTCAGGATAATCTTCATTCACATTTCAGGATGGATTTTTGTCTGAGTGTGGAAAACCTATTTCTTTATCTAGAAGCTACTCCTTCATCAAGGTGTATCAATGAGGGACAAGCTGTACTGAATGCAGAGCATATCATTACGTGTGGCGTCATAGAAAAACATCCACAAAAAATTAAGCTATTGGCTTTATGCTTAAAGAGCAGTGGACTGAATGATTCACCCCATGAATTGGTGGGAACTTTTGAATGGGATGAGGATCATATAGTTTCAGTGGACAATGTGACATGTTCTTGTAAAGCCGGACAATCCAGTAGATGCAAACATGCTGCAGCATTACTATTTCTGTGTTCAAGGTATTGATATACAAGGCTAGTTAAGTTGCTATTTTCAACTCCTGTTTTTGTAGAAATAGTCTTCTAGATTTTCATGAGCTCTCTAGTACCGATGTTGCATGCTATTGGAGGAAAGAGAAGACAAGAACACTGAAATGTTACGAACCTCTGCCTCTAGTTGATACCAAGTGTATTTCTAACATTCCTCCTGTAAGGAACTGTTCACGTTTGGCATCTTTAAAACTCGACGAAGAGCAGCGAAAAAGAATGTCACAAAGATTATGTGCAGTAGTCCCTTATTCTGCAAAAACATTGCATACGTAGAACTGGTCTATTTTCAAGTTTGAATTTTCTTAATGAATCTTTGTTATAGAAATCGGAAGAGGCAATGTTGGGTAAACAAACCCACAGATCAAGAGTTTGAAGTGGACATGAAATTGAATAGAATTTTTGAAAATGTAGGAATGTCTTCGAATATTTTGAATCTCCCTATTATAATGCCAGATAGGGAATGCTGTAAGAAGCAGTATCATGACATCGGGAGGAGCTGTTACATAGAAATTGCCAAGTCAACTCTTAATGACAAACTTCTATGGATGTTTGAGAGGAAGTTTAGAATTACTGGTTCTCGATGTTATGGTCTGCACACTTACAAAGGAAATGATTGGCATATAAAAAGTTTAAAGTATTTCTGGCCGAAAGGGTTCAAATCAGAGTAAGTAGAATTTGTTGGTCCAAGGTGAGTACAATCTGCTACTCATATGAGAGGTTGAAAAATAAAAAAAGGACTAGGGGGATTTTCTAATTTCTGGTAATTTGCCATAAGCTTATTGGTAACATTTTGTATCATCCATTCAAATACAATTTTTTTACACCCAATAACTTTGAGATGACTACCTAAATAGAATAAAAGATATGATTGGAATCTTGGTGTCAAAGAGAGAACTTCCTTAACAGAGATTAATTACCCAAATACCAAACCTAAAATTGCCCTCAACACACAAAATTTGCATGTGAAGAATTGGTGCTAGAAGTATGAATTTGATTCAAGTATCAATGTGTTTTAAATTTCAATTTATAAGTATGATTGTCTTTTTGAGGATGCCAACCTTGCTGGCGAAATAAGTGTTTTTATAGTTTATATCTGTTAAAAGTTGAGAAACCCGTGTTTCTGCATTATTAAAATATCTGCAAACACCTGCAGACTTTTTTCAGATGAAATCTCTTTTAAGGCAAAGTAGTAGATGAATTACTTTGTTATTGCAACAAAAAAAAAACTGAATGCCTTTTGCATAACTTCACCTCCACTGATTGCGAAATGGGTACATCTTGACAATGATTATATTTATTGATTCTTTGAAAATGACAGGTCCACTCAATATGGGATAGATACCGAAGTAGAGGCCAGGACGTCATATGCTACAAAGTTGAAATATGAAGTGAAACAAACAGGTGTTATCATTTGCCAAAAGCATCCATGGCTGGCATATTCTCCGGATGGGATTGTTTTTGAGAATGGTTTTCCTGTCAGACTGCTGGAAATCAAGTGTCCTGTCAAGGGTAAGTAATTGAATATGTGCAGGCATAAAAATACTTTGGATTGGAAATGCCCAATTCAACTGAATTGGTGGACTAAATAACATTTGTTCTTGATTTCTTTAAACAAAAATGGATACAATGTTGAAGATTTCACTCATCCAAATAACTCACCTTTAGGGGATGGTAACTCTATAAGTCTTATGTTCGATATCAAATATGTATTGAATATTTCAGGTAAAACGTGCAGAGCTATCGACTTAGTTCATGAACTGAATTATTTAGTAATTGAAAATGATAGACTGACTATAAAGAAAAAACATGCATATTATGCACAAATTCAAATGGGAATGGCATTATTGAATTTGCCAGAATGTGATTTTATAATTTATTCGAAGTTTTCAAAAGACTTTCTGAATATAAAAGTTCTGCGTGATCATTTCTTTATTGAAATATTGTTAGAAGATTTGCAAAAAAAATATTTTGGAAAAATGATCCATGAAATATGTAAAAATAAAGAATAAAAAATTCGATGTGTTTGAATTACCTACCCTTCATTTCTTCAAGCACCTTGATATAGTATACTGGTGAATAAATGAAAAACATATGTGGAAAAGAGTATTTATTAAATAATTTTCCAGTACCCCAACTTGTTATGCTAACCTTTTAAACTATATTAACTAAAGCAAATTGAGCTCTGTTTTCCTTACTTGATAACTCTATGGAAACCTGTACTAATAAAAGTTCTTAAAAAATTTATGTTAAGGAATAATTGTACCATGACCAACTCAACTGAACTGAACTGAAAACACGATAAAAATTAACAATCGACAAATGAATTATCAGAAATGAAAATGATATTGGAATGATGAAATGATAAGACATAATTGATATGAAATGAAAAGTTCACACCATGTTTGAGTGAATCACAACATTTCAATTGTTTGTATCTGCAATCTTAGTAGAACAAACTAGCAACAGCAGCAAAAAGTAATGAACCCAAACTACAATCACATCGTCATCAAAGTATTTCCATGTTCCAATAGTTTCTAAATTTATTCACTTCTCAAGTCATCCTCATATATCTTTGTGAGGCGTTTTACTTTTAGGGTCTTTGAAAGAGAAACATCGTAATTGAAGCCAAACTGACATTTCATTTGTATTAGATAATAAATGATTTCAATGATCGAACTATCTAATAAGTTTATATAATATAATGTCAGTTTTGTTTCAATACTGATGTTTCTCTTTCGAAGACCCTAAAAATATAAAACGCCTCACGAACAATTAGTGAATAAACAACTGTTTCAATGACTACCCTATCAATTACTTTACAATGATTAGTTGTACTAAGAAATAATCAAATACCCAAAGAAGTGCTTGACCCAATAACACCTGAACCTATGCATTGAGTCTACAACGTCTTAAGCTGTATGTACCCAATTGAAATTATTTTGTCACTCTTTTAAGAAATTTTCTTCTATTGGAGGCATAAGAAACGGTGGGGGGGAGTTGGAGGGTTTTTGAATTAACAATATATTTAGGATAACAATGAGCACAACAGTAAGGCTGTTTTTTGAATACAAACAGATACAAATACTTTTTCTGTCCTATAATTCGACAGTTATAGTGTGAGGATCTGAAAATATTTGATCAAATTATATTAGATCTGAATGTGCTTTACTAATAAGTAATAAAATAAGTAAGTAGAACATGTAACAAATAAGATGAACAAAAAGTGAATAAGAATTTATAAAATCTGTCGTTGATAAAACGTGTGTCATAATCTAGAAATACATATCTTAACACAGGCACATGCATAATATAACAATGAATAATTTGGAACAATCAGAACGGGCCCCACGTTTTGCATCAGATCTGGTTATTTTAGTATGCAGACTGAAATGAGTTTTCCAAAGTAAACTAACCGGTAGATGGCTGAATATCTAATCATCTTTCGAACAAATATTTCAGGCCAGTCTCAAACTACCTACACAGTAGGTTTCGGCTGGCAACTGTCAGAAAACAATTACTCCTTTGGCCAATACCACGAAGGGCTTTGCATTATTTCTGAATATCATTGCATTATATCTGAATATCTTTTTGACTTCATATACAATTGAATATTTTGTAAAACTCAGGTATTGGCAGAAACAAATTTCCTAAGCTTCAGTTTTATATTTTTTGTTTTAGTACATGCCCCATTCATTTATGAATGAAACACAATGTTTCTGAAATGAATGAAAGTGAAAGTTGAGTGTAAAAATCTGTTGGCATTACAGATATTTTGAATTGTTATTTTTTTGAGTAATAAAAAAAGAGTTAAATAATTTTTGACTAAATACTCCCCCAAAAAGCGATCCCACGTCTAAAGTGTGATTCAAACCTTGAAAAATACAAAATGGTTGTTCTAAATAATTTTCTGTATTATAATATAAATTCAAAATGAGTGAAATGTGGATGCTTCAATTTTCGTAGCAAAAATGTATGGTTAGCACAAAGTCTAAAAACTTATTGTAATATTTATAAGAGAGATGAAGATGAGAAACTATATTGGTATATTAACAAACTACTTATTAATGCTAATAATAGATATTTGTCACTATTCTGGGATTTGTAGTATGTCGATTGAAGAATGAAGTAACATAGTTCCTTGTTTCCTATAGCTGAACTCTCTGGTGTAGATTACACAGCAGAGGCGGCTCTTCCATGCTGCAGATTCCAGTTTCATGATTCAGCCCTTTCCTCGATTCAAAATATATGCCCAGTTACACAGCAGCGTGGGACATGCAAATAAATTCATAATCAGAATTAGTTATGTTCTTATGGTTAATATGTTTCAAAATAGAAAAAACTAATCAGAAATTCAGTATCAGTCCATACAAAAAGGTTGTAGACGTCATCATCCTTATGAAAAATCCGTTGAAATAAAATCCTATTTTTGCAATATGCAGAATAAGATGTTTTCTAGATTACCTTGATTTCATATAAAACGAAAAATTGGCCATAAATAATCAATAAGAAAATTTAGTTGCTTATGTAACTAGTATAAATATGGAAGTGTCACATCAAAAGTGATAGAATTATTCTTTATGTATGGAGATGTAACTTTTTAAATATCAATTGAACTTGATTTTGTTATGATTTTGTATTTTATTGAAACATAATTCTTTTTACAAATTACTTGACATTCTATTATGAATAGATAATATAATGAGTGATAAAAAGTACTTTTAACCATTTATGGTGGTATAAAAATATATTGTTACAGAAATTTATCATTCCCAAAAATTGGGTTTGACAAATTGACCATGGCACATACTATAGTGAAAATATTATCAATTTGGGGAAGGAGCGAATAAGGTAAGGGTTTGCTGAAAATTTCAAAAGTTTTTATCCTCTGATTTACCACCTCAATATGAACCCTTGCTCTTGCTATTTTAGCATTTAATAGAGCTTCTTCTTTCGAAAACTGCTTCTTTTTTTCTAAAAATGGTGGTTGAATAAGCCTAATGCCATATTCGTCCGTTATATCTGATATTTTAAAACCCTTGTCTACCATTACATGGTCTCTGAACGGATCAAGGTTTTCAATAATGCCACTCTGTATAAATATTTGTTTATCAGAAGCACGTCCACCATAAGCTTTGCTAACAAATGTGATGATCCCAGCTGGTGAGAGTGCTGTCATTACTTTAACAGTATGCTTTTTTTTATAATGGGAATATGTTTTCAATCTACAACATAAACACTTAACTTGTTCAACAGGTATTTCAGTGCAGTCTATTACTGCTCTGACATTTTGAAAGTCTTTGAAACAAATTGGCATATTTTCCATTATTTCTTCCTTCTCTGGCCAAGTTATTACTGTTTCTAAAATTTTTGCCAACATTACCAATGTCTCATGGAACACAATTCTACACACTGACTTGCTAATATTAAATAAAACTGATAGAACGGCATACCTCATCCCCGTTTTCAATTTGATGAATGTAAAAATCACACATTCTCTTAATGAAAGTGTATGCTTACCTGAACGATAACCAAAAATTTCTTTGCACATTCCCACAATTTCATCAAGAAGTTCATAAGACGGTAATCCAGTCATAGTTGCTAGATGTCCCTTTGTGACCATTATGTTAGTGAATGAGTTAAGCAGGTCTCCACTTTTCACTTGAACACCTATGTCTCTCTTAATTACTTGAATTCTGCTCTGTAATTCTAGTAAAGCTTCAACAGCTGTTAGTTCATCCCCTTAAAAAAAGAATTTTGAAATGACTTCTCGAGTATATCTTTTCAAACTAATATTGAGCACAACAAATCTATTGATATGAAGATACAAACGAACAACAGAGATATAGCCAGGAAGATGGATCAATTATCGAAGCAGTGCTGTGAAATACATCAATACAATATTGGAAAAAGGAATATATGAACACTTTTTTTATTCTTTGAAATAAATGAACAAAACAAAAATAACTTCATCAAATATTTTGTCACTTCTCACTGAAAATCTGCAAATTTTGTACTTATTTCTTTCAATAAGTTTACCAAGAATATAGAAATATCAAAAACAGCAATACTAATATTCAATCATACAATCATATTCCTAATTTAAAATATCAGCCAAATTACAGAATTTAGGTGGTATCATTTAGAATAATTCATTGAATGCTAAAGTCAAATTTATATCCTTGTATCTTTATCAGAGAATGGGCTTTTCACATCTTCCTTATTGTAGTAGGCAATGGACCCTGGAGGTCACCCTTCTCAATGTTGTCTGTAATAGTATTGAACTAATTTGCTGATTTTTATGCAATTTATAGTCTCAGTTTGTCAGTAAAATTCGAACTGGGGTTTCACAAAATTCATTACTCTATGAATAAAATATATTTTTGTTCCGTCTCAATTGCTCAACTCTATCAAAACCTGCAATACAACAAAAAATCAACGTTGATTGAATGATGTCATACTGGCTATGACCTCAGTGCAAAATTACCTGTATACTTATAACAGGACAAAAACTAGATGCTGATGGAAATCTAAATGCTTAAAAAGAGTGAACTCTTTACCTGTGCAGTTATCCAACTGTAATGGTTCAGTTGTTGGTATAACTGTTTGTCCAATTATCTCAGTTTCCAAATCATCTGTACTACCAGAAGAACTTACACGAAACATAGTACACTGTTCTGTTTTCGAGATGTTTTGCCTTCTGACCCTTCTTGATTTTGTTTGGGTTTTGAACTCTAAATTCAAACTAGGTACCGCTGTACTCTTGAGTCTGGGTCTCTTAATAATTGAATCTGAAAAAAAGCATTATTTTTATCTTTTCCAGTGAGAGAATTGAAAAAGGTAAGTTTATGGAACATTGCCTAAAACTATAAATATATACACTATTGTCTGCAGTATTTGTGTGAGTGGTATCTCAACTAATTACATAATCTTCAGTACTTTCGTGGGATGAATGACTATTACAAGTACAATGATGTAGGTTATTGTTTCAAGCGAAGAACTTTTTGGTAAACAGGAATCATTCTTAGAATGGTCTCGAATGTTTACTATTTATTTACTCTCTGTACGAAGGAGCACCCAAACAGTATCCAGGTTCAAAATTGTCTATTCAGTTTTGTATATAAATTGATCACCTGTAAATGTTATACACATATCATTAGAAAGATTTTGCTAATATAATTTTCTATATTCATGAAAGTTGTTTCATTTTCAAACCGTTTTGGAGAGCTGAAGATTGAAATTGGAAATGAAATTCATTGTTTTCCTGAGAAGGTCCAGCTAAATTGTACTTTATAGGATACTCACGGATTTTCGAGATTTTTTCTGGGATGATACTACATGGTGCGAGGAATCCAGAACAGTTTTTATTTTTATTCGGTCTCGATTAGTTTTCGAGATATAGCCTGTCATAGTTTGTAGGATGTCATATTTTACATTTTTTTTAACAGCAATTTGCTCATTTGTTGAATTGTTGATGCCTAGTTACGCAAAGTAAGAAAGTTAAAAGTTGGCCAACTCTTCCTTGTTAATTAATTTGGTTGCATGAATCATCTACAGTAAATTAGGCAGTTCAACTCATCATTGATACCTAATTGTTACTTGTTAATTATTGATTATTGAAGCTGCATGAATCCACCTTTAATTACATGGATGATGAAATGCGCCATAACTTCGCCTAAAAATAGACAAACAGACTCACCAGGTAACAAGAAATCATCTCTCTTGAAATGCAAGGAACACACTGAAGCCGCTCTAGGTGGTGATTTATGCAGTTTCAGTTTGATTTTCCAAGCCTTGTACCTGTCCAATTTCTCTTTCAATCCACTCTCCGTAATGTTTCCCACCAAAGATTTATTTCTCTTTGGGAACTTGTGGAAGGACAACTCAGGATTTCGGTTCCTAGAGCTGCGGCAACTTGGCACAAAACACTTTATGCGGCTCACTGAGCGATCTGCATCCATGATTGTTATAATTAATCAAAAAAACTCCAACTTTAGATGAGATTTCCTAAATAAACACCAAAAAACTCAATAAATTCACACACATAAAATGGAAGCCGTTTGTTTGTTTGTGAAATTCTAGCAGTGCGTTATATTTCCGCCAGACGTCGCATAAAATTATGAACTTCCCAATTCACACGCTATTTTTACTCGAAATTAACTGTGACAACTATCAAAGTCGTCTAGATGTTAGAAATGAAAATAATTAAGTCGTCGGTGGGATTTGCGTCTCCCTGGTTACAGTTGTTTGACAGTTATTTTATGTTATTAAAGACAGCTTATTGTTGTTGCAACCGCAAGCGCGAATTAAGTGCGAACATGGAAAACCTAAACGAAATTGAGTCCGCGGCTAATGATGCAGTAGCACGTTTGGGGCCCTCCAAGTCCGGAATAAAGTATCGGTTAGCGTACAAGCACTTCCAAGAGTGGTGCGATACAAGAGGAGTACGGCAAGTTACCGAAGACGTTTTACTGGCATATTTTAATATAATGGAAAATGAAAATAAATGGAAATCTTCTACAATGTGGTCACGATATTCTATGATAAAATCCGAGTACGTTATTAGAAAAAATGTGGATAAAAGCAAATTTTTAAAGTTATGTGCCTTTCTGAAAAAGACAAGCGAAGGATATACTGCAAAGACGAGTTTGATAAATTTTTGTTTGAAGCGCCAGATAAGTTGTATTTAGGATTAAAGGTAAAAAAAATTAGATTGCAAAGCATGTAGTATACTCTACTAAATTATAAAAATATTTCAGATTGTTTTGTTAATTGGGGTAACCGGCGCCTGTCGATGCGACGAATTGGTAAAAATGAACACTGTGGACATTGAGGATAAAGAAAATGTAATAATTATCAAAATCCCAGACAGTAAAACACGACAAATTAGATCTTTTACGATAATTGGTCAAAACAACATTAAACTGTATAAAAAGTATGCATCACTGCGGCCTGAAAATTTCACAGAAAACCGATTTTTTAGAAAGTACCAAAATGGAAAGTGTTACCGAAGCGTCATGGGAATACATTCGATCAGCGCAGTAGCCCAAAAAGTAGCTAGTTATTTAAATTCAAACGATGCAAGCCCATACATGGGTCACTGTTTACGACGAACTTCAGCAACACTTTTGATTGATGGAGGCGGAAATCTAGAATGCCTCAAACGACATGGGGGCTGGAAATCAAGCACGGTTGCCGAAGGATATATAGAGGATTCAATAAGAAATAAGAACGATAATGCTCAAAAAATTTTAAACCCTCATGATTCGCCAACATCGGGAATGATTGCTGAAAGTTGTGCTCGACCATCAGTATCATCAACAATTACCAATGCGTATCGAGAGTCGGGAACATTTTTGCACGGTTTCAATTTTGAAAATGCTTCATTAACTAATTGTACTTTTAATATTACTATAAATGAAAATGATGTTTAATTGTTGTTAATGACATTTATATTGTTGCTTTGTGACATGTTTCATATTGTTGCCATGACAACATTTTTCCCTCCGCCGCACAGCGGTCCCAAACACCGAAAAACTGGCCAAAAGTCAAAAACGTTTTCAATTCGGGTGAAAGTTTGTACCCTGGAGTTTTCTGGATCGCTGATTACGAAATCGAAGTCAAAATGTATGAAACCAAAATGGCAGATCCAATATGGCGGAAAAATTATTCAAAGCGTATTCAATTCGTGTAAAAGTCTGTACTCGGGGTATATCGGGGTCGCTGATTACGAATTCGAAATGAAAATTGGAAATAACAAAATGGCCGATCCAATATGGCGGAAAACTCCTTCAAAAAGTATTCAATTCGAGTAGAAGTATGTACGCGGAGTATATCGGGGTCGCTGATCACGAATTCGAAGTAAAAATAGAGAAAAACAAAATGGCCGATCCAATATGGCGGAAATTTTCTTTAAAACGTATTCATTTCGGGTAAAAGTCTGAACTCAGGGTATACCGGGAACGATGATTACGTATTCGAAGTTGAAATGTAGAAAAACAAAATGGTCGATCCAATATAGCGGAAAATTTTCTCAAAAACATTCAATTGAGGTAAAAATATGTATTTGGGGTATACCGGTGACGAAGATCATGAATTCGAAGTCAAAATGTAGGAAAATAAAATGGCCGATCCAATGTAGCGAAACATTTCATCAAAAACATTCAATTCGGGTTGAAGTCGATCGTGCATGATTATTTTTATATCGCAATTCTGTTAAGAGATAGTTCCAAATCACGTGATGAACGTGGCAGGCCGTTTTTTAGGTTATAAAATCTTTATCGTAGTTAGACACAAAACAACCTACAAAAGATAACCCAAAATATATTATTTCTTTTTGGAATACTTTTTGCTGTAAATGAAAAACGATAAAATTGAGCGAAAACCAAGCGAAAGAGCTGTGACATGACAAAATCTGAAGCGTTCTCGGATAGGAAGTTGATCTGACTTATGTCATGAACACCCGTCAAAATGGTAGTCTAAAAACAGCATTCAAAGCGAACTCTGTCTCATGTATATGTAGCAATTGATAGCAATGCTGTGGAATGTATCCAGTTCTATAACGACATTCTCGAGAATAAATATTACAATCTCGTACAAATGCAAATGAATGCAGATAGTTTTTTCACAATTAGTAATGCTGGAAGTCATATTTTCAAAAAATGTCTATCTCTAAGTGAAGGTTGGCGGAGAAAATAAATTTTTACTCTAACATAATCAAAATTAAAACATATCTTTCAAGTTCTAACATTTCCAGAATAAATGTGCCACTGTCCAAGAGTCATTCACTTAATTTCGTTAAGATGAATATTTTTGGAATGTGCTCACCTTCCTGTCTTGAATTCATGTGAAACTCGATTCACTCTGATAATGAAACAAGTGAAAAATGCTCTGAAACTTTATCGAAATATCGATTGAAATTCACTTCGCAAACCTCGAATATACAACTTTAAAATGAAGCATTCTTAACTAATGTCAAACAATATTTTGTTTTCTGTTTCTTTCAATTCCGGGCCGACTAGAATGTTTACTTTTTACTCGCAATAGGAGCACTTCACATCGAGTCCTTTTTGGCCAAAAATTTACTTCGCGAGCCCACTGTGCGCCGTAAAGAAATGGGAAAAAAAACTGCTACCGGCGGAGACATCAAACTTTGACAGGATCAAGTTAGATAAGTAATGTCATCATTATTTGACGTTTGAAGAAAAAATATTTTTTCTCCT